>WOVY01000879.1:280000-795000 GCA_013436015.1 Rhipicephalus annulatus | reverse complement strand
CCAAGTGTTCGCGTACTGAAGCCGTTACGTATCGTGAATTTTACGAGTGTAACCTTTCTAAAAATATTGTGGTATTTATGAATCAGATTGAGTTCCGTAGCACCCTCGACGCGCACCCATAATAACAACCACGTGCAGTGGCAAGCGTTCTTAAAGGGAAATACGAGCCTGAATAAGCTTTCTGAGAAGCAATTCAACGAGCAAAGCAATCTGGTTCTTTGCGAGCGAGTACCAGCAAGAATGTTGCAGCGATAACAGAATAAGAAACAAGGTGATTTTATTCTCACTTGTCCAGTCACGCGCAAATGGTGCGGTGGCGGAAAATATTGCACGCTGTTAACGCGCACAGTGAGCAAGTGATCCCATTACCGCGTCTCTCTTGGTACCGTGTAGCTTGCACAGCTGTAAACACCTCTGAATATTACTTTTGTTTGTGCCTATGCTACAGCTTATTCCTGCGTGTTATAACGATGTGATAACTTCATTGTTTAACAGCGACAGCAGTATATGATTAGGATTCGAGAATTTCTTGGTCGGCGTCTATAGGAAACCATTCCATGAATAGAAGTGAGAGGTATTTTATCTGCAACGTTGCTATTTATCTTGATTGATTGATTTATCTTGATTGAAGTTGATTATTCATGATCGTAAAAATAACCGTGTAAAAAGCGATGATCGAACACACAAGATAACCGAGCGCTGGCTCCGTATGCTGAGCAGAAGCCAGGAGACTTATCAAGAGGGTTCAGCTTAAATTGAGGACGACGCAGCAAGCGATGGAAAGTAAAGTTATAGGTGTACACTTAAGAGACAGGAAGAGAGCAGAGCGGGCAAGGAACCGATCAGAGGTTAGGGATACCATAGTTGAAGTCAAGAAGAATCGAACATGGGCCGGGTGCGTAGCGCGTTGGCGGGATAACCGGTGGTCATGAAAGAGTAACTGACAAGATTCCCGAAGAAGTCAAACACGTTAGAAAAGACAGCGAATTAGGTGGGAAGATGAGATTAAAAAGTTTGCAGCTATAACAGGCGTCAGCAAGCTCACGACCGGGTTGATTCGCGGAACATGTGAGAGGCCTTTGCCTGGCAGTGAGCGCAATTAGGGGGATGATGATGATGATGATGACGATGATGATGTTCATATCTGTGGTGGAAGTACGTCAGTGAAGTCTTGGTGGAACCCGGCATAAAACGCTCTCGTGTTAAATTAATAGAGACGGAGAGACAATTAAGTATTCACATGAAAAAAATGTTTCAAACACAAACTTAACAATAGACCCGCAGGTCGCGGGATAGAATCCCGGCTGCGGCGGCTGCATTTCCGATGGAGACGGAAATGTTGTAGGCCCATGTTCTCAGATTTGGGTGCAGGTTAAAGAACCCCAGGTGGCCAAATTTCCGGAGCCCTCGACTACGGCGTCTCTCATAATCATATGGTGGTTTTGGGACGTTAAACACCACATGTCATTCAAGGAACTTAAGGTTACGGGGATGACGAAAAAGTGGCAGGTGGCCAATATTCTATCAATATACTCCATTAGAAAAGAAGTAATAGTTTGATGAGCTGTTAGTTCGTGGTCGTGCCGTTTCAGCCTGCTCTTGATTTATGTCTATTGCGACACAGTGAATGTCAAATATGTGCCGAGTTCTTTCTTCATTGAATATTCTTCGTCGTATCTGCTTTAGGTATGCTTTTTCGGACCCGTGGTCTTATTGATGTGGTACGTGAAGTGATATCGATCTAAATGTTTAGGAAGATCTGAATACTGTATACGCTAGGAGCGAATGAATGCAGTACTATATTGTGCACACAACAAAACTATGGCAAGGCAAGACGACAACTTTATTTGCGTTCCGTAGTTATCGTGTTATTATTTCAGCCCACTAAGTAGATGTTCATAAGAAAGTTATACTCACTGGGAAGACGACACGGGGCAACATTAAGGGCTCATTTAGTTATTGTTGATTACAGTTTGTGGACACTAAAAAGCAGCAGCCCCAACTTAGGTAAGTTTATTGATATCTAAACAGAATTATCCCATCCATCACGTTGTCTGCTCTTGAAGGCGGCTGACACCAAAGAAAAATTTTGTAACGGCTGTGCTGGTGTCACTGGAACAATCTGTATTGTTTTGCTCGAGTGTATAGTTTTACGGTGCTGTGTTTCCTGGGGTGATCATTAATATTGGGAGTGGCAGCTACTAGCCTCGCCCAGCCACAAAACAACGCTGCAGGGATTCAACGACTATGCTTGCCAAGCTCACGTGGCGGCTTTATTTCACCCGTCTCTTCCATGGCTCTTCGAACGAGAGGCAATTTTCTGAGCTCTCGTTTCAGGTCTAACCTTTTTTCTTTGCTTACTTTATCTCGCTCTATGTCTGGAACGAAAGACTTCCCGGAAGCATTGATGATATTGAGTCTTCTTTTACTCCGGAAGTATTCTCGCTGGATGTTTGTGTGAAGTGACACTTAATAAGGTTTGTAATCTGCGAGATCCAAGTAAACGCCCATCAATAATGTTGTCTAGATGATTTTTCTAGCGATGAAGATAGTATATTCCTTAAAAAAGTAAAAGCTTGTCCTGCACGGGACACGCAGCACAGTCACTGCGAAAACTAGAAGAGCGGCCTTTCAGAGCCTTTTTTAACACTCTTTGGGTTACTGCTATAAGCACACTTGCAGGGTACCCTCTACGTCATAAATCATCATGTATTTTTTTGTGGCAGTCCGGTTTTCGCTATGCTATCTTACGTCCTTTTTCAGGGAAGCGTGATATCCGCTATGTACTTGCAAATAATTCTGCGCAAATTTTTATGCAGTGACTGACGGTAATGAAGACTTATGCCTGAAGTGGGCATTCCCCACCATAGGTGAATAAGAGCAAGCTTTTTAATGAGTTGAGGTATTGGTCGAGCAACGCGTTACACAATTCGCATTGCTGCATTTCCGATGGAGGCGGAAATGTTGTAGGCCCGTGTGCTCAGATTTGGGTGCACGTTAAAGAACCCCAGGTGGTGGAAATTTCCGGAGCCCTCCACTACGGCGTCTCTCATAATCATATGGTGGTTTTGGGACGTTAAACCCCACATATCAATCAATCAATCACAATTCGCATTGTGTGACGCCGGGTTGTTCCTTTGATTTATAACTCATACGCTTTATTGTTCGTACTAACGCGATTAGTTTTCCAACATTAAGCTTGTCTAAGGCAAGTTTGCGACGTAGCGTCGAGCACCGGCGTAGCTGTGCGGTAGGATGCTAGGCTGGCACGCTGGGGACCCGGGTTCAAGTCCCTCTGCGTCTTTGGTGTATATATGTACTAAGTTTTTTCTTTCCTATTTCATGCGTTAGTGGTTACGGGACGGGAACCGGTGGCGGCGGGCATCTATGGTGCACGTGACCTTTGTTGGGGTGTCATAACAGCTTTCGCTGTAAAAAAAATCTTCTCGATGTAGTGGTGGCTCTTACGCGCTATGTGCTGGGCCAGTGAACTGATGATAACTTTTTTTTTTGGGTAAAATTCGCATGCTTCCTAAATATTAGTCCACAAATGGAGAAGCCTTAAACGTTTAATAGCCAGTGTGTAATGTCTCGCGCAGTTATACTGCTTGCCAGAACTTCGGAGATAATTTCTAGGCAACCTCAAATGACGAATGTGCATAAAAACGACATTGTTACTTTTGGATAGTTTTATGTGGGGCACTGCTTTGCGTTGCTTTTTTGTGCACAGTCAGCAGATATGCCGTCTGAGGTATATCTTTTGAACACCCTCTGGCGTGAAGAAAAGGAGGGAGGGGAGGGGATAATTTTTTTATGACACTCGGCAATCTATGCAGAAGCTGTACACCGTGAGTTCTGAAGTGAAGTGTGGAATCGGGCTAGTTGGTAATTCATTATTAAACATCTGAGAGTTAAAGTTTCGGACAACGAACACAAGAGACGTGAACGAGCGCATACTTTCAACTGAGTTATTACTATTAATACTCACATATATGTTACAGAAAAAGGAGATAAGATCACTCGCTTAAGCGCGCGCGCGCACACACACACACATACACACACGCACACACACACACACACACACACACACACACACACACGCACACACACACACACACACACAAACCAAAGAACACCACACAATACCAAAAACCAAAAGAGACTGCAGGAAACCACGTCTCACCCCGGGCCTTCACGCGTCGAATCAGTTGAAAGACTGCGCTCGTCTTCGTCTCTTGTGTTCATTGTCTGAAATTTTCGCGCTGAAGAGTTTAATAACGTGAGTTCACATGTGCAACTAGAAACAGTTCATACGTTCACTTCGGTTGAACTGCTAGTTGGGGAACTGTTCGTCAAATATTTCGCACGGAGATCAGTTACCCACCACCTTATAAAATGGCGAATTAGTGCTCCCCCATCTCAGTACGTAGCGGTCAGAGTCGGTAGCGTTTTCAATTAAACGAATTTATTGATATGTGGGGTTCAATGTCCCAAAACTAACATGATTATGAGATACGCCATAGTGCGGGGCTCCGGAAATTTTGACCACCTGGGGTTCTTTACCGCACACCCATATCTGAGCACATAAACTTACAGCATTTTCGCCTCCATCGAAAATGAAGCCGCCGCAGCCTGGATTCGATCCTGCGACCTGTGGGTCAGCAGCCCAGTACCTTAGCCACAAGACCACCACGGCGGGGCGTCTATTAAAGAGACGTAGCATTTTTGGTCGTGGTTGCACACAACTAGTTGTTACTGTATTACTGCGTGATCAGATGTTACAGCATTGGAAAAAAAGATTAAACTACTTTATTGAAGAATTAAGCTTTGTAGATACGGTGACGTTGTTGAACGATCTTGCCACTTTAGATAGCGCAAGTGATGCAGGGCAGTCACGCAATGTAACTACAAAATACGATGTAAGGTATCTAATTGATAGTTCTATAATGACTAAGTAAAAATAAATGTCAGCTCGCGAAAACATAATAAACCTCCAATATCTTCCTAATAACTAGTGTATTACGTTGATTTTGTTTAGCTAGGGTATTTTTCCACAATTCAAAATTAAAAAAAAACTGGCCCCTTATCTGCATGTTTCGCTGCAAATGTCGTCGAAGGACGATAGTCTTGCGTGGGGAGAAGTGAGTGAACAAAAAATTTGTTTGATGGTCTGCGGGAGAAAATCGGTGAATTGTATTCTGGAAACGCTGCGTTAGAGGTCCTCGATACGTGCAGCGAAGGCGAACGAGTGCGTCGCCCCACTGCAGTGGTTTAGTGGCTAAGGTACTCGGCTGCTGACCCGCAGGTCGCGGGATCGAATCCCGGCTGCGGCAGCTGCATTTTCGGTGGAGGCGGAAACGCTGTAGGCCCGTGTGCTCATAGTTGGGTGGACGGTAAAGAACTACAGGTGTTTGAAATTTCCGGAGCCCTCCACTACGGCGTCTCGCATAATCATACGGTGGCTTTGAGACGTTAAACCCTACATATCAATCGTCAAGGTGAACGAGCGCATCGAGGCACGTTAGACACGAGCGCCATCTGGCAGCTATCTTCGAAAACGAAGAAAAACGTGCGCTCCCGCGGAAAAAGATGCGCGCCTGTTTCGGAGGCGATAAGGCCTAGAACGCAAAGCGATGGCCAGGTGCCACCACCGTGTCGTCTTAGCAAAGCGTTGGAAACACTCGCCTTTTTGAACATCACGTTGCACTGTCAGCGCAGCGTGAGAAACGCTAGGTTCCTTAGAATTAATTGTATGTGCCTTCTCTAGTATAAAGGCATACATACAAAATATCGACGTATTGCTCTGGTGCCTCAGATATTGCAATACTTGCACTTTAATTGACAATCGCACAAGTATGAACGCTGAAGCTTGAGCAATATTAGTGGGCGCTGCGAAGAGGTTTGGCCGTTTGAGATATCGTTTGGGGCCGTTTGGGGTATCATTACCGCGCACAAACAAACAAATGTACAGACAGACAGACAGATAGACAGAGAAACAGACAGACAGACAGACAGACAGACAGACAGAAAGACAGACAGACATTTTGGCGTCGAAGCTCCCCAAGAAAAACTATCGTCTTTAAGAGGAAGTATATGTTTGTTAATGCGTAGTGACCCCGCCAAATGGTGGCTTATAACAAATCAATTAAGGTTAGATTTCGCTTTTGGAGCAATCTGCTCTATAATACCGGAAAGCTCGATATTCACACAATAGAGCTGCGAAGAAAACAAACAAACACGATAGTTATCTTCTGATTAACATCCCTTCATTACTCATTAGATTTATCTCGGTCTCTCTTTATGGTCAGACTAGTTATTCATTTTTAATTATCTGTTTTTCCATTAGCAATATCGCATACATTGTTCATATAAAGTTTCGATAAACACCTTGTGAATGTAAAGTAATTTATGTGCTTTTTAATTTATCCGTTGGTGTTACAAAAAATAAAACTAAGGTGGTAGGTTTGAGTGTACACGAAACGTATTTCTCACTGTTCCTTTCAAATGGACTGTTTTTCTATTGTGCGTACAGATATCACTGCCAGATATATTGGCACACACTTACTTTTACAGTTCTTATGTAATGCAATAAAAACTGAAGCCGTTTAATGTGAAGATAGGTGAGTGGCAATACATTCTCGAAACTGCACAATATTTCAAAGTTAGTGATGATTAAATATGGTGAAAGTATGCAGCTTCAAACAATAAAGTAATAAGGCCTCTGTTTCTACACAAGCAGAAAAGGAGGGTTATAACTGGATAAAAGCTTTTAGGAATTATTTTTTATGTCAGCATCAGCTGCTCACGATGATCAACATACCATTAGAAACGCACGAGGAAAACAAATAAAGATGACTAGATGAACAAAAATTGGGGACCGTGCTGATCCAACCACGTGTCTTTAGCACTAAATGTGCGTGCTACAAGCGCCTCATTAAATATGAATTTTACCTAATGGATTTCAGAGTGTAAACTTTCGATTCGCGATCGATGAGATAAAAGGCTCCTGTTTGCGCAGCTCAGCTTGAAACTGTGCGGTGGCTCAGCATGCAGAAGGTAATTTATGTAACATTTCATGTTTTTTTGAGACCATCCTCGGTGTTAGTATTGCTTTCTTAATAATTCAGTGCATAAACTGTGGGACCTAATTATTGCATGTGACAAAGCTTCAATATTTAGTGTAATGTTTCTTTTACAAAACAAACCTGATCTTGAAACTCTAGTTTTAGTTATGCGTTAAAAATTAGAGACGTAAAACACGTTGTTTTTGCTATTCAAAACAGTAAAAAATTGTTCTAACCAGATACGCGGCTCAATGGAGTGACTAATGTAAAATAAGGGGTAGTTGATGTGCATTAGGGCTCACTACCTGTATTGAATGCTTCCATAAAGTGGATTCTCGTTAATTAAGCCATACCTATAAGCACTTTGCTTATGCGGCTTGATAAACGACGATGGGTGCGCAATTTTGTTTTGATGGAGTAGGAGATTTATCTCCGTTCTTTTCGGCTTTGAATATTAGCTTGAAAGGAAAACGAAGATAGTTATAAGGCAAGGGACGTTAACCAGTTTCGCATAATTGTTATGCTACCCTGCAGAGGAGAAAGGGACGAGGGAGATTTAAAAACAAAGTAGAGAAAAGGAGAAATAGAGGGGGAGCACGCACACAACGTCTCGGTGTGGCAGTCTTGTGCTGTATATGGCATCATTAATAGGTCTACAGCCATTCGAGCAAGCGGGATGTTCTCAGAAGTTTAACAATGCCACCCGAGGCAGCGTCGCCTCCATCTTAAAGGAGGCACTGCCAAGGTCTCCGAGCCGTCACCTGAGGCCCCGACATCATCGTCGACAGAGGGTGGGACAGTTTCTTCATTTATTCGTTGCTTTAATTTTTGATGATTTTTTGGCAGGACATTCGAAGTTGGTTCCTAGGAACATCGTTGATTTGTCATGGCGAGGCACATAGATTACGAGTGATCGTTTCTGCACAGCAGAGCAAGGACAGTCGCAGATGATATGCTGCAAAGTCTCCTCGATACCACAGACCTTGCGAAAGGCATTTCTGGCCATCCCTATACAAAGAGAAAATGACTTTGTGAATGCGACTCTTAGCATCACCGGCACAGCAGAGGGGCGTTTTCTGCGGAGGCGAGAGGCCTTGCAAAAAAAGAACGAGTGGCATTATCGCCATGGTCGTTGCCTCTCATTGTCGTCACATTGTCGACTCTCACGCCACATTACACTGTGTCCTTTCTCAAATGACGCATGAGTAAGGTGTCTGATCCAGAATACGAGTTGCTCCTATGGTTCATACCGCAGGGCATGGACACAGAAATTGTAGGGATGCCTTCGTTTTTCAAGATTTGTGCAAAAAACGTTTTTTTTTTCGTGAGCACACTGGACACATCTGTCGTCTTGAGAGTAAATAGCAGTTAAACATAAATAACGGAGAACTTCTTGTTTGCGAAGTTTGATTTGCTTACTGTATGACGTTTTTCCGCTATTGAAAACAACACGCACAATAAACACACGAACGCGACGACATGGGTGGCCCATGCAGTCGTGTTGGCGTCTTTCAATCGTGCGTTTTTTTCACTACCCGTATAATATAATGCATGATCATTTATTGGCTATTGATATTGCATCTTTCTGCATGCAACGTGTGAGTCGCTTGCACTTGTCATAGTATTGAAATTGTTCAAAAATGGCCGTAATAGTGGACATGATATGATGTGCGGATAATTCGTGGGTAAGTTTCTGCGCATTGTTAGTATGTGAAAAAGGAGTGACCTATTGGTATGTTTGTGTTACCTTAGCTTTGACCTGTCGGAAAGCTAAAGCTGCACTTCCACGGTTCTATGATGTAACATATTGCGTGGTCTTACAGAAATATACGTTTTAACTTTCTCCGATGCAATTAGTGTGCAGGTGCATATTGGCTTTTTGCCGCCAACTTACCGCACTCAATTGGGTGTTAAAGCATAAGCTACCGATAATTTGCTCAAATACCTCAATTCAACGCTAGATGCCTCACCTCAACGAGCTGAACTTTACTAATTAACAGAAAAGACTGCTATAATCACTGTATTATATTTTTGCACTATTCAGTGTTCTTTATATAGGCCAGCCTATACGATCACTTGTAAGCGTTTGCCTTTCAATAGACATGGAAGACTGCTTTATATTGCTTTTCTGTAGCCGCAACCATACTTGAAGAAATCAACGTGTGAACGAAGGTACTCTGCTATGGCGTCTCTGTGCAGTCATTATTTTGACAGAACCGATAGATGAGAAAATCTGTCATGTCGCAATGTGACAAAAGTCGACAAAAAAATAGGTGTGGGAGGGGCTTCCATATTTCTCTAGGCCTAGTGAGGGAAATGACGAGGACCGAGAGTCCTACAGCGACGTAGCATTCACACATTCGTAGGTGCAGTTGAGTTTGCTATCACGCTTTCTTATTTATAGCTTCATTGTCCCTTATGTGACGTACAGTATAGCAACGTGAGCCAAAACCTCGTGAACATGCCTGCTTTTTCCGTTCATTTCTCTCTCCGTTAACGAGAACTTCCGGTGCTCCCGCCGCGACAGCCATTACCATGGCTGACAATTCCATCGGCGTACGCCACCATAAGCGCGCGGAGGCTTTCACTTCCGGATTGCTCATGGCGCTTTCTTGCTTTGGGAGCCAGTGTTGTCACGACCGAGTTTGCGTCCACGGTACTCGGTCAACCAAAGTGACTCGGCTCAGACGAGGCTTACGCGGAAGAACGAGAGCCCAAGGGCGATGCCCACGTAGACGACCGTAAGTTCTGTGAGAGGTGCTATACGGTAGAGTGGGCCTGTTGTCTCCCACTCTGGTTAAGCCATTTATGTGCGTGACTGAACAGGACGATAGAGAAGAGCCCCAGTTCTTCCACTGCTATGTCCCACCTCTTTTCGTGCTTTTCTTTCGAGTTCCCGCTCTTGTCTTTCACTTTTATTTCTTTAGCAGCTCTTCATTCATAAAGCGTGTCCTGTTCTGGTTGTCCCCATACATGTTTTTTTTTGTGTGTCGCCCTTATACTGTCTATAGATCACGGAAATTTCTTCATACCCCCATTCAAAATAGAAAAATGCAAAAATACAATAAAGACCCCCGTTCAAAAGTACAAAAATACCCCCGTTAAAATACAAAAAAAAAATTCGGAACGTGTTTCTGCTCTGCAAACAGCGAACAAGGGTTTCAAAGATGCGAGAGTGGCGAGAGGCCATTTTGAGCTCTTATCCATGCTGCTCGCGGCTGCATCTTAAGTAGCATTAAGATGAGAGCATACAGGCTCGAGCGTAAACAAAAATGCCTGGTGGAGACACGTACTTCATGGGCCCGTTTGAGAACATGTGACGGTTTTGAAGTTCAAAGCTTTCAGGAAAATGCGCGGCACAACAAGCCGAAAAGGAGAAATCCAGATTGAAGTATGACGTTGCCTTGCGTCGCATTCTATAACACATTAGTTTAAAAAATATCACAAATATAGGCGAGAACAAGACAAGGCTTCAGCAGAACATGTTTTGGCGAATCTTTCAGTAGATAAATACGGGAAAGAAAAAGTTGGAAAATATTCAGCAACTGTCGACGAAGAACTAAAATCAGGTATGGTGCGCGGCGAATGATATCTGCTCCCTTCCTTCCCGAAAAAAAAATGAAGAGCTCCAAGAGAGATCCCTGGCGCTGTCTTGAGTTTTCGCTATTTTAAGAGAAACTGAACCACATCGCCCCCCAAAATTCCAATTGGTACCGAAAGTATTACCTGCTACCGCTAAATTACCGTAGTTCAATACAAACCTGCGTTAACGTTTTTGCGGTTTATATCTGCAATAGCTTTTCATAGTTTGTCGCCATCACTGCTGAAGAGAACAATGTATTCTTCAAGTAGTAAATTATTGTAATATTATTGATTGATTTCCCCCCCCCCCATTTTTAGTTGTATGAATAGTTTTTCTAGCCTTAGTTAGTACAAGCGCAAGTGTTCTTTCCACTAAACTTCATATGAGTGCCTTCGCACCATAAATTGGATGTTATAATTCTCAGAAAATATAAATTCTGCATAATCAAGTTTACAGGTTGAGCCCTTTCCCTTAATCATGCAAATAAATATTCTATACAAAATGAAAACACAACCTGGTAGCCTGGGGATTAAATTGTGCTCCATCGCAATCCAGGTTAAAACGAAACATGAGAATTGAAAGCTTTTACCGAAGCAAGAATTTATAAAAGCTTTAGAATTAGAATCCCCTTTTTGGGAAAGTTCTTGCATGCATGAATTTAAAGCATGTCTTGTGGTATCATAAGCTTAAGTATATGATAAAATACTCATATTGTACCCACAAAGCTGTTAGCGTGAGACATGTTATAGCTCATGCAAAGTTGGAGCTTTTAAAAGCAATACTAAGAATAAGCAAGCACGGTGCATGCATTTAGAACCACAGGAAATGCTCTCTCAGTACTTGTAGAAGCTCCAAGTCATACGGCGAGGAAAACAAGAATTTCTACGAGTATATTTCTTTTTGCTAATTACGATTGTTTACGATTTAGATTTGGTCTATTCGCTTTGATAATTTGCTTGGTAGGCTGTTTTTGAAATGCTCATTTCTAATTCCAGAATGTTATTTGCGTACGGAGGATTTTCTGAAATAGGAAAAAAAAAGTAGTTGCAGGTAATAAAATCAAAAGCTGTTTCACTTGTGGAAACCCGAGAGTAAAAGATTTGGTGCACTCATACATGCTGCAACGACACGAGAGAAACACCTCGAGTGCGAGAATTTTCCCGGCAGCTCCACCCAACGTAGCTTTAACGGCTTATTCATGAATTCTGCCAAATGAAAATATGGTGGCTGCAAATATTGTGGAAACTCTACCTCGGATGTAAGAAGCGAGTTTTATGGGGGCTTAGCTCGTAAGGAGCTTTCTTGACACTTGGCAAGAGGTAGCAAAATAAACTAAAAAGCGTTTCCAAAACACTGAAGCAATTCATGCCTGTAAATAAGGTGCAGAAAAACACGAACGGCCAGACATAGAAGCCAGTGTGCGTAGCGGCAAACGACTTCGATTTCGGCGTAGGCGTACACAGCTGAAACAAATAAAGCGCATTTCGAAGACTTGCGGACCCAGAGAAAATGACTTTATTTGAATACAAACTCGCCTAAAAAGGAATGGCTGGCACCCGTAGTGAACATACCTTATTTCGTGTTACATGATGGTGCTTTTGCGGCGCAGTAAGTATATGTGGAGCGCATTTACGCTGGTTAACGTATTGATAACGGCACCTTCTATTGCCTTTGTGGAAAATCGCTTCCACGAAACCTGCATAATATTCCCGTTTATGACTTTATCGATTCCAAGGGACTCAACCTGTGTTTATTATTGAATAGTATTGCAGTTTCTAATCTCCTACGTGCTTCTCCACAAACCGACAAACCTCAGTTTTTTGCATTGAACGTCAGAGAACCTAACACTATTTTTCTCTATGTCGAAACCAACGGGTCTCTGGAAGGCGTCGTGAAGTTGCGTAGATCATGTTTAGAGCATCGTGCAATCGCTTATCCGATGCTGCGTCATGACCTATGGGTGTGAAAATTTAAAATTTAATGCAGGAAGAAAACATAATAATAATAAATCTACGGGAACATGCTGGGGCAGTATTCACAAAAATCAATTACGAGCAACTTTTTGCATAAAAATGTTTGTCGCCTAAGTGGAATCATGAACGAAGAGAACGTCCTAAAAGGTCATCACTGCGCACTGCAACAAAGCGTGCTGCGACTGCCTAGGAACTTGTCAGAAATGGTGATGCAGTTGCTATATTTGCTTACGTCACCAAAAATGTCAGGTCTGTGAAGAAGGCGCAGTACAGTAAAAGCGAAAGCTATAAGAGCGGCCTTTCAGAGCCTTTTCAGAACACTCATTGGGCAACTACTGCAAGCACACTTGCTTAATACCCACTAGGACACAAATAATAGACTTTTTTGGGTAGTAGGGCGGCATTCGCTATGCTACTTTTCGTAATTTTTCTGAGAAGCGTGGTATACACTAAACACTTGCAAGGAGTTTCGTGTAATTGTTGATGCAGTGGCTGACGACGATGAGGAATTACGGCTGAAGTGGTTATGTGCCACAGTTAACCTTTTGTAATGAGTTGGAGCATTGGACGGCACACTCGTTACGCTATTCGCATTGGGCGACAACTGGTTGTTCTTTCGCTGTTTTAAAACGCTTTATTAGTCGTATTAACGCGATTGGTTTCCCGACATCAAGCCTGCAAAAGGCAAGTTTGCCAACAAGTCACAAGCACCGGCGTAGCTCCGTGGTAGAATACTGGGCTGGCACTCAGCAGCCGAGGTTTTCTAGCCCCACTGTGTCTTTGGTTCTAGTTTTTTTTTCTAGTTTTGCGCGATGTGGTTACGGACACCGGCGGCAGCGGCAGCAGCGGAGGACAACTGTGCGTGACTTGTGTTGCGATCTCATAACAGCTTTCGCTGTAAAAATGCTCGTAAGTGGATTCACGAAGCAAAACTTAGCGTGAATACAGCATGGCTACGAAGTAATCTTAACAGTGGTCTGGACCACTCTTACGAACATTGTGGCTGCTTAGAACCTGCCGTCGCGATGGGATATTTGGTGCCATGGCTGATTTTTTGTTAATGCATGGCCATGTAGGGCTGCCAAATGGCTGCTGGCGCGTTTTTATTTGTTTCAGTGCTTTGAGTTTCATGTGTTGTTTCCCTTTTACGCAATGTACGTTATTGAGAACTACAGTCGTCTAACGAGCTTAGAGTCCAAGCAATTAAAGAATCCTGTTGGGCGTCAAAAGCATAAAACTATGCATGTAGAGACTTGCGGCTCTATGAAAACCAATCTGCTACGTGAATGATTGATTAATTCGAACACGGCATGGTATATGGTCAACCTTATTTGTCATGTTGTTGTGTTGCGCCCCAAATCATCCAAATAATTGTAGAACTTGTGATGCTTGCCACATGGGTGGAAATTACCACCAAAGAGGTTAATAGTAGCACATCACCTGCATGCTATTCGAAACAATAGGGAGCAGTACTTTTCAGTTGGCCGTTCATAAAGCCTATTATGTGGTTGCACTCTCGTATGATTCGAATGGCCCTAACTATCAAATGGGTACGATCTCGGAGATACAGCTGTCGACGCACTTTGGGACGATATAAAATGGGCACGTGCTTTGCAAACTGAAGCGTATTAGGGCTGTGGGTGCTTACACACGAACCTACAAACAAATCAAGCTGTCCCACCTTCACTGTTCGTAAACCGATGTGGGCCGCGTTAAAATGGCAAGCAGACGGGATCAAATGGCTCCAGTAATGTTAAAGGATACCGGAAAAGCCCAAAACACTACTCTCGGACAAACGGCTAAATTCTTTTTTTTTCGACAATTAACATCTGTTTAACTTGGCGCAAGAATATCATTTAAGGGTGGAGCTTGTTAATGATATGCATTTTATGCGAATTAGCGATCAGTTGACCTGGGGATACTTGCGTCGTGAAGGAATGAAACCTCGCCGCAAGCTCTTATCGAAGCATACGACAAACACGAGCTGACGACGGCTTGTGATCGGTTGTGAAGCAGTACACTCAACATCAGGTCACTTTATCACGTCCCCAAAACACTTTTTGCAGCTGGCACGCCTGTCGTGTTCATCAAATCCAATATCCTACCCGTCGCACATAGGAGCAATTTTTGCCGCACCACGAAAAATGCTCAAGAACTTTTTGAGAGCTCTCTTACGTGCTGCGCAGTAGGCGAAAACATAGCGTCGTCAACAGGGTACCTATCGGTGCCTATTTTAACAAACGCTTTTCGATTGAGTTGTTTGAGCGTTCGACTGAACGTGTTGTGATTACCGCTGCTTTTCAGGTGCGCCTAAGCGGTGTGAAAACCAGCGGTTGTGTATCGGTGTACGGTAAAGCGTAGCGTAGCCTATGCCTCGGTCTGTTTATCAAACGGGGTCGGTGCCTGTGTATCGATGGCCACCAGCACTCGAGGAACCTGCAGTGTGTGTTTGCGTTCCGGGAACAGCTCATTCGCTTCGCTTTCCAGTCTCTAAGTTGAGTGCTGTGCGACATTTTGGATTGAAACGGTTTCGCACGTTACTTGAGTGACCACAAATACGTACGGTAACGTATGAACTACGCGCTGTGTGGGGTTTTTCTTCGTCACTGGCTAGGCCGTGCGCTTCTATTTTTTCTTGAGTAGTCGGGAGTGCAATGAATCTTCGTTGTGAACGGTGGTGCTTTGTGTGAACAGTGGTGCAGTGGACTTTAAAGAGGGTGTGCCCGTGTGACAGAACATTGAAAGACAGCGTTGACGACTGTTTTGTCCTGCGAAGTTGTGGCGGTGAGGCTTGGCGTTTTGATTTATTAGGGAGCTTTAGAATAGCGTACCGCGAGCCCTTGCGATGTGGTCGCTGCCACTGCGCATGCGTCGTAACGAGAGTCGGCGTTCGCGTGCGCGTCTCGCGCGCAGAAAATCCGAAATAGCGTGCGGCGATAGCGGCCCGCATGTGGCCCGCAAACGCTGGTTTCGAGGCTATGGTGTCGCTGCGATAATGTGTTGGGGTTTATAACAGGGCAAACGCTGTTCAAAATTGATATGGCACCCGCTACGCCCACAACGCCCGCATCGCATGCAAACAGTATTCTAAATCAACCGATTAGCTCGTCAGTTCTCCTTTCTGTGACAATCATAGTCCGAGCGTCGTGATGTTTTGCACCAAAGTCACGAGATGATACATCCTGTTGTAGATGACGTTACTTCGGCAGCACGCGGAGACTCTTCTTCGGTGAAAACTGAACCTGGCAGCGAGAGACCACAACTTCAAGCCTCCCTCTGGCTTTGGAAAGAGCAAACATTTCACCGGCGCCTTGCCTTGGATGAAGCTGTGGAACAGTACCTGCTAACTACAGGTTTTCGTGTTCATCTGCCCGCCGTTTTGCATGGCACTAGAGCCTTGAATTCAGTGGCCCATGGCCAGTTCTTACATTTAGCCAGTGGACGCAGACGTCTTGCTAGCTTTTCACGTCATCGTCAGCTTCCAGTCTGCAAACGGTCTTTGCCTGTTGGCCCCTGATCACTCTTGATCCCTGATGACACTGACGGCTACTAAACGCTCTGCCATCGCTGAGTAGAGATTGCTGAATTATTTCTTTTCACGTAGTACTATAACGTGTGCAAGTTTTCCAGCCCAGCACATGTAATGTTTTCTCATGTTAAGTTCAAGTATAAAAATTTACTACTACAATTATTACATATACGTATATTATCGAAGGGGGGGGGGGGCAAGTACGTCCGCAATTTTTGTGATTTGATATCAGCGAGCTTTAGTCTTCTAATTAAGACGAGCCGATTTATTTAGCACGTTTGAAAGTTGGAAATGATTGTGAAATAATTTTTAGGAGCCAGGTAACACTCGAGGGATTCATGTTATTTTGAAGCCCCGCAACGGTGGTCTCATGACTAAGGCACTCGGCTGCTAACCCGCAGGTCTCGGGATCGCCACCTTCTTTAGAAAAGAGTACTCGCTGCCTTGTATAATCCCAGGCCGGGCAAACCGCTAACAAAAAAACAAAACAAATGTCAGTGCTTGGCGACACTGCAAATCGAACCCCTCCTATATTGTAAATGGACGCTGTAACCACTAGTCAACTGACGCAGTACTTGAGATGAGAGCTTGCCACGTGCAGTATTTATGACTTACCCCATTTTCAATATATCGCCATACCCTCAAAATATGTCAAATGCGAAACGTCCGGTGAAACTTACTCAAAATGAGAAAAAAGAACCGGAATGCGTTCGCCTAAGGTGACTAGAAGGTAGACGCCATTAAGTGTGGCTGTATTACTACGCACTTCATATGGGCGTATGACCTCGCTTTACGTGGTCACATATCTAAGCGTAAGCGTATGCATGTTTGCCTACTCCGGCTTTATCAAAATGCTGTGGTGCATGAAGCCCGTGACATTGCGCTTACGCGATACCATTCCATTACTGTTGTTCTATATTTCTGCAGAATTTCTTCCCTAGCACAACAGCTGCTCCTGTAGCTTGTAATATCGTTATTGGGAGAAAGGCGACCCATTACGCCTAGCTTCCCGCCGCCGTGATGGCTAAGGTACTGGGCTGCTGACCCGCAGCTCGCTGGATTGAATATATAGCTGTGGCGGTGGCATTTTTGATGGAGTGTTGTTCACTTGCACTTGGCTATATTGCGTACGAAATATTGCTTAAAGAGGCCCTACAACATGCACTTTTTAGCATGGTCAGAAAACACTGCCGATCGTTAGTAGAGACCCCCAAGAACAAGTGAGCCAAAAATACCGCAGCACGCGGCATGAAATTCACAATAAATGATCAGTCAGCCAAAAATTGCGTTCTATTTCCGTTAAAATTGAGAAAAAAAGCTCAAATATAAGTATTGAAAGGCCTTCTATCAGCCATCGGGTGATTTGAACATAGCGCACTCGGTCGTTACAGGGATTCCCGCGGAAGGCCGTGACTTGTCCTCGCATGCCTGCGCGACCATACTGAAAAAAGCCACGTATTCGAAGAGTAAGAAAAAAGTTATCATGCACTCGTGATGTATTTTATGTGGCGATGTCATCACCCCCCCCCCCTCTTGCTTAGTTTCGAGTGGTTTCGTCAGGACTATAGAGAAGAGAGCCTGCGATTGAAGCGTGCGACAAATCTTTGTAACTCCGTTCGTACTGGACGGATTCCTAAAACTTATGGGGCACTGAATTTGTGTGAGAATGAGCTTTTGAAGCAAATCCATTGCGTAGTTCTTGAATTAAAAATGTGTTTGCGGGTCTTTTTAAAGCCATCAAGCCATTATTTCTTTTAATCTAAGGTCATTGATGAAACGTAAGTGCTTGGCTATGCGAAGGACACCCGGACGTTTGTTACAACACGGCAGCGCGTAAATGGTGCAGCAGGCGCCCGTGGAATTGAAAGTGGAGATGCAGCAAACCATAGGCTATCATCAGATACTTTCGATGCTAGACGCTTCGCTTGCTATCTTGCTATCATCGGCACACACTTATCTTGTCACTTTCCGTTTCGTCGGCTTTTGTGTGTACTTCTTGCCCTCAAAAGGGCCGAGCAAGTTAAATTCATGCCATTACTATCGTGCCCCTTCGAGATAAAGAAAGTCTTGGCTAAAAAAAAACATAAAACGAGCAGCCAGGAGACGGTATTGTGAATTCGGCCCTTGTTTTTTCCTTGTTTGCCAATGCACATCTCTGGTACATTTGGAAGTTATTTGCCTTCAAGCTGCACTTTTGTGCGCATGAGTTAAAATGTCAAGTACAAAAAGACATGTAGCAGCAGGGCTACTGTAATATGTATGATTGATACGTATTTGCCTGAATAACTGTTGCCCCTACAGGTAGGCTTCAAGTTTTGGTAGCGCCGAAGATTCCGATGAACATCCGAAGTCGTGGCGCGCATTGAAAATGTGTCCGTACGTTTCGAAACTGCGCCAAGAGTGAAGTTATGAATAAGTTATTACCACGCAGTGATGAAAGTGCTGAAAAAAGAATTTAGTGCCACAGCCGGAGACAAACCGGCACGTGGTGGATACATGATTTATGAGCATATATATTTCATAAGGGGCATATACTTTTCGTATTTTCATATATGTTGACGTTGTTTTAGGGGCGAAGCTCCTATTAGTCTTACCTTGTCCTGCGTCAGGCGTAGCCGGCAGTATCAGAAAAACAGACAGACAGATAAACAGACAGGCAAACAGACGGATGGATGGATGCACGGACAAGCGTATAAACAGACTGATAGACAGACGCACGAACAGGTAGGCGGACGGATGAACGGACAGACAGGCAGATAGACAGAGAGACCGACGGACAGACAGACAGACACACTCAACACACACACACACACACGCACACACGCACACACGCACGCACACACGCACACACACACACACACACACGCACGCACGCACACGCACACGTGCACACACACACACACACACACACACACACACACACGGACGGACGGACGGACGGACGGAAGCACGCGCGCTTCGCCCCACTGATCATCATTCACTCTGTGAATATGCTGTGATTTTTTTATTCTGCATCAGTGTCCCAGCAGAATAATATCAAGCGAAAAATTGTGTGATAACCAAATGATAAGCTCTTACCAGTTTTCCTCCTGCCAAAATATCATGGATTTTTTTTATTCTACCTCACATAATTCCCTTTTCAATTTCAAAACAATCTACTGGTGATATATTTCATTATGTTCTTACACGATTGCGACAAATGTCAATGTCGCTAAAACTCACCAAAACTTCTCAAGTACGACTAAGCAGCACTTTATTAGATAATATTAACATTTACAAGATGTGAGTTCGCGAAAACAAATCAATCTGTAGACACTTCATGTGACCTTGATTTTTTTCTGACATGACCTTTAATGTTAGGTTTTATTATGAGGTGATTGAATAAAAAACCTTTTTTATTATGTTGACAGTATTTCTACTGAACACGAATCCCTTTCATATGCAGGGTAAATAGATAAGCAAAGCTGAGGAATTCCTACCTTTGCACCGAACAAGAGGATAAAGTATATAAAAGTAAGTACGCACAAATGTAATGTCACAGTTTTGTGCTGATTTCTCGGAACCCAAATGCCCTCGCAGGCAAAACAAGAGCAATGTAGTTCCTTCACCATGCCCTTTTGCACCAAAGAGTTCGAAATTGAAACAAATGTTACTGATTCGTTGAACTTACTGTTAAAATAGTGTTACTCAGACTTATGAGAGTTCTGACTAACCCTCACACACGAAGTCATCGGAGTGAGCTCCCTTCTTCGCACACAGTAAAAGTCAGTCAGTCAAGAACAATTTTACACAGAAAAAGGAACACAATACATTCAACGGACGATACAGAATCGACCACCCAGCTTCATTGCTTCAATCCTCCACTTCCGTGCATGTTTAAAACAAAGCTTTCTACAGACACGCGGTCAGACACACGTGGGGATGATAGTAGATGCATGCGGCTGGGAGAATTGACGCTGATGCATGGAAGCTCTGAGTGAATGGCAAGAAGCAACCGGCCACAAAACTGCTGGGAGAACAGAGACCATTGGGGAGTGAGTGACACGTGCACCTCTGGCTTCGCCCAAATCGAATGATAAGTGATTTGCAGAGTTGAAGGAACGGGAGTGCCGGCTTGGCGGTGTAAATTAGATTTCGAGCAGCGCTCAGGAACGCCTGCGGCTGAAGAGAGTTCTCAGCAGAAGTTACCAACCACGCAGTTACAATGGCAGCTGGGTAACACTTCGTATACTTGGAACCACATGCGCTGTGCCACTTCAGGTAGGCAGGCAATAAAAAGAAACAGGAGTGGTGCAAGGATCGGAAAAATGGGCAGTGCGAACTTAGAGGGAATTTTCTGCCTTCAGCAAGGCTATCCATTGGGTGTTCTAAGGCATAAACTATTTCATGTTTTATTCGGCTCTGGCATAGTCTCATGGACTTCAGAATACGCAATTACAGTGGGGATATGCTTATTAAAAGAGTACTGTAATGACATCGCAGTATTTGTCGAAACTACGTAATGTTAGGTGGTGCTGCGAATAAAAATTTCGAAGTAGCTTACTTCAATGACTGATGTTAACTCAAAACTACGCATTTTTACGCACCAAATGTGTTTTTTTATCGCTTGTCTAATTTATCTCGGCTAGCGAGAATTTTCGGTGAGATAAATATCTCTGATACCCTGATTGCAAAAGTGTTTTGAGAATTTCAGCCATTGGGCTTGCTGGTGTAGATTATATAAGCGGTCTTTGCAGGGTTTGCTTAAGCATGCTAAGCTTTTCGCTTCATATGTACAGGGACTAACTAGGTCGCGGGATGGAATCGCTGCTGCGGCGGCTGCATTTTCAATGAGGTGAAGATCTGTTGGCCCGTGTGCTCAGATTTGGGTGCATGTTAAAAAATCCCAGGTAGTTGAAATTTCCGGAGCCCCACATTACGGCTTTTCTCATACTCAGATGATGGTTTTGGGACGTTAAACTCTACACATCAATCAATCATATCTTTGGTAACTAGGTGTAAAGCACTAGGAAGACGTAGCTCCTCATTGACAAACAAAATACTATGGTTACTCCCCCTTTGTATGATCAATTTATACAGGACGCCTCCACTGAGCTTCTTACCGTGGTCAACTTAGCAGTCAAGCCAATGTTGAAGAAGATGACAGCACTCTCCTATGCGATGTGGTCTTGAACTCCGCGGGCGCAAGAAAAGAATACAAACGTCAGAAAATCTAAAGCTTGATAAATATTGAGCTTGATAAATATTGAAAGCCAACTCTATAATAAATGACAGAAGCGTGAATCCTAATACTAATTGTTGGGGTTTAACGTCCCAAAACCAGAAGCATGCATCTTTAGGATGTGTGACTTTGGAATGCGCCATGATAAGGTAAATGGTCGTCCGAACATATTTACGCCGCTTCGAGAGAAGTAACTTTTCATGAAACCTAGCGCGTGACCCGCTGTGTGTGTTCTACTCGGAATTACTGCTTTAATAATTTTGTTTCGTTTTGTTATTATGCGTTTAATACCAGCGAAACAATTACGTGGCTTACTGTTGTACACTGTTGCTTGTCTTCTTTACTGGCAACGTTCTGGTCTTGAAGCAAAAGTTAGCATTGATCAGTGAGTATGTGGGGGAGTGTAGTTGATACTTCTGGAAGATTTTTACTGGATATATGAAGTTTTCAAAAAAGAAGAAAACAGCCAGGACAACGACATTAAAATTACTAGTTTTCGCCCAAGAGCGGAGGTTGCAGTGCTTTGAATAATTATCATGATCCGCCTTTTACTGAAGCGTTGCAGGTCTAACTTTTAATGCGCTGATGCTCGTTCCATATATCTTGACTGAGTGTAGGTAGACCTGAGCGAAAAAAAAGGAGAAAAACAAGGCGTTGACTGACATGTTGAAAGCTTCAGTATCTTTTTTTTAAATCATTTTTTTAACACTACGTCACCGCCTGTTTTAAAACGAATTACCAAAAAAAAACTTCCAAAGCTACTAAATAATGAAGACTTTATCATAGCGAGCTACATTACGTGATGCAAAGCTTAGTACTGATGGGTGACGAAGATTGTCAGCCTTACGGTTATGACGAGATGTAGTTTTTTTTTTTGAGGTCGACGAAGTGATTCTGGCGTAGAACACCGCTGTCACTATCTGTAATTTTTCGAAGTTTTTCTGCGGCTCTGTGGAAGACACCGTTCCAGTTACTGCGGCGATGGACGTAGATTCGCCTGGGCTTCCACAGTAACCATCGACGTTGTCTGCAGCTACCACGAGAAAGCGTATGGGCCACCCGAGTGATGCCGACAGCGAAGACACGTTCATTTGCTATACGGTCAGCGACGAAAGCTCCGATGAAGGCGACTTCGTGCCTGTGACAAGGCGGCAGCGAAAAAGAAGACTAGTGATGCCGTCTCCAACAACAAGTAAGAATGTGACGAAGACGCGAGAGCCCACGGTATACACAATTCTGTTTGTGCCGGTCGTTGCGGCTCATAGTCTCAACCGGCTCAATCGTCAAGTCACGTCTAGGTCTCTTGAGGAACTCGCCCAGGGAGAGATCGCGGACATGCGGATCAATGGACGTAAGAATATCCTCGCCGTAGACGTCACTCAACGAAGCACATTGGAAGTGCTGAGCAACGTCAAAATGTTGGATAACATCAATGTTCGCTCATATATACCTGATGGCCGCGACTCTACGGCAGGCCTCATTTACGACGTCGACATTTTCACCAGCGAAAGTGACTTTGCTGCTCTCATCAAACCGGTGTCTGCAGAACTTACCATACTGCAAGCTTGTCGCCTTGGCAAATCACGCTGCGTGAAGCTCGTGTTCAAGGGTGACAGCCTTCCATCGCAAGTCAAGGTCAGCCATTTTCGACAGACAGTGCGACCCTCTGTACTGAAGCCCCTTCAATGCCGGAAATGTTATAGATTGGGACATGTCAGTGCTGTTTGTACAAACCTGGCTGTGTGCTCGTTATGCTCAGAATCACGTAGTGCAGACGCTTGCCAGGCAGAACTTCGAAAATGTCGAAACTGTCATGGCCCTCACGAAGCATCGTCAAAAGATTGCCCAATCATGAAAAAGGAAATGCAAGAGTTGAGGCAAATGGTCCGGGATGGCTCAACTCACAGGGAGGCCACTGCCCAAGTACGACACCGGTGGTCTCGTCGCCGAAGGCCCCTGAGGAGACCCAGTGCCGAAGCAAGGATTCAACCTCACCAAATTACCACCGGCATACCACCTCAAGCGTCCAGACACGCCAACAACAAATCCTCCAAGCAAGACAAGAGCATCATCGGCTCGCCTGAAGCATGGTCAGCGCTGCCAACCATAGACCCACCGTTTGAGCCGCCGCATCACTCGTCTACAATCACTTCGGAACGAGAATGCGGTGATAGTCGCGACAAAAAAAATCGTAGCCGAGGTAAAGGCCCTTATGAATACCATTCGTATGCTCCTCACTAGCATTGACAGTCCGGCTGCTAAGAGTGCACTTCAGCTAGTGGATGCGCTGAAGCCGGTGCTATCAAGTCTGGAAAGGCACCATGGCTCTGCCTCTGCAAGCTTTTCGTAAACAGGTCAAAGGAGCTTCGATATTTCAGTGGAATGCCCGAGGCCTCAAGCCCCGCATTTCTGATATCCGACAATTAGTGTTTAAAAACCAGTTTGCAATTATTGTTATCTGTGAGCCACGGCTACACAATGCAATACGACTATCCAGGTACGAAGCCTTCAAGTCGGCTACCTGCAACGAACAGAGTAAAGTCATTGTACATATCAGATGCGACCTTACCTATATCGAGCACCGTGTAGCACCTCACGATGACAACCAGTATGTCTGTTTGACAGTTAAACGTAGAGACCTCAATTTCACGCTGGTAGGCGCATATATACCACCTTCAAACCGTTTTGAAACTGAAAGACTACGTGCATTGTTAACAGCCACACCTGGATTATGGATCATCACCGCAGATTTCAACGCTCACCACCCACTATGGGGAAGTCAGAAGACAGACAGTCGCGGAAAACAAGTATTCTCTTTTGCTCTGGAGCAGCTGCTGCTTTGTGTAAACGACGGAAGCCCAACGTTTCTACGGGGAACGACATACACCAGCTGCCTTGACTTGACATTTGTATCACGAAGCCTAAAAAGAAAGGTCAAGTGGTTCGCAGACTATGAAACTTATGGAAGCGACCACATACCAACTTATATAAAGATCAAGGGCCTGGAAAAATCGCCAAACTACAACACTTCGACTCGCATCGACTGGACAAAGTTCAGGTCACTGACGCAAACGAGGTGTCAAGAAAATAAAGCGCCTCCTCTTGCACCCTCGAGGACATGATTAGAGGTGATACTCAAGAAGCGACCTATCATATTCAACATACTTCAGAATATTGTCAACATCAAGCGGAATAGGAACGGCTCAGAGCAATCCGTCGTCGCATAGAACGAAGATATAGGCGCACAAAGTCCATTCATGACTTGAGAGAGGCAAGGCGCCTACAGAAAAAAATTCAGCGGCGAATCAATTCACTTCAGTCCTTTCGCTGGAAATATCTGTGCGAATCGTTGGATCCACACAAGTCTTTGACGCAGACATGAAGGATTGTTCGTGGCCTACGAATATCGCCACATCAACATCGCCCCATCAACATCGACCCTTCAAGTGTCTTTCTCTCCACCAAGGCCACACCGAAATTGAAGTAGCAGAAGATTTCTGCATGAAAGTTGCCGGTCAGGCGTCCGCGTGCACCACGCGCCACCTAGAAAACGCTCCAGTTTCCAGAGATTCAAGAATGGACACCTTTTTCTCTCTAGAGGAACTACAAGCGGCCTTGACGGCATGCGAACGATCTTCATCGCCTGGTCTGGATGGGATCACGTACATGGCTCTGTGCAACCTCGGAGAAGCAGCTCGACGGGCCCTTCTATCCGTGTACAACGACTCGTGGAGCAGCGGATTTATCCCTCATTCATGAAAATCCAGCCACCTCGTCCCTGTGCTTAAACCAGGTAAATCTCCTCTGCACTTGACCTCTTATCGCCCCATCGCGCTTACCAGCTGTTTCGGGAAAGTGATGGCGAGGATGATTTTGACTCGCCTAGAGTGGTACCTGGAGCGCCACGAGGTATACCCTCATGCTATGACGGGCTTTCGGTGTGTGCGGTCCGCAATTGATAACGTTATAGACCTGGTCTCATCTGTTCAGCATCAAAAAAGACTGAAAAGTTTATTTGCGGCGTTGTTCTTGGGCGTGAAAGGTGCATACGATAACATGAAGCCATTATGGATGTCATGGAAAATGTTGGATTAGGGGGTTGGGTTTACCAATGGATCCACAGCTATCTGAAAGGCAGAACTTTCTTTGTACGGACGGAGAATGGCACAACAACGCATCGTTGCAACCGTCGTGGTGTCCCTCAAGGTGGTGTTCTTAGCACCACACTTTCCAATCTAGCGCTACTCGGCCTGGTTGACGCACTTCAAGAATCTGTCCATCTACTAATGTATGCCGATGACATCTGCATCTGGGCGTCAGGTGTAACACGCCTTCATTTGCGTGCCCCGCTTAAGAGAGCGGCTACAATAGCGACAATGTACTTGGAAGAACGGGGACTAGAGCTGTCATCAGAGAAATGCTCGCTTATAGCATTCACGCATAAGGCGATGAGCCCATATGTTATAAAATCAACGGACACACGATCAACTACGTGAAGACCCACCGATTCATCGGAGTCATAGTTGATCGCGACCTCTCCTGGAGCCCTCACATCGCCCACATTAAAACTAAACTCACCATGATCACCCACGTACTGAGGTTTCTTGTTGGAAAAACGTGGGGTGCATCGGTACGAGCAATGATTCAACTCTACACTGTTCTGTTCCTCAGTTATATGTGATAAAGCTTACCCGTGCTTCGCAGGATCCGAAGAACAAACTTGCGCGTCCTCCAGTCGATCCAAGCCCAAGCACTGAGAATATGCCTTGGTGTCCTGAGATGCGCGTCTACAGCAGCGACAGTCATCATTGCGCGTGATTATCCAGTCAACGCATACATCCGCGTAGACGCTTTTAGAATGCACATAAGACATTTCGCTCGGCTTCCATCTCATCACCTCGCCTCACTTCGAACTTCTAGGCCCCACTCAGCGTTCAGCGCAACTGTAGCTCAGCATTGCGCAGTGCTTCCATTTGACTTCACGCATGCAGCACGGCCGCCGGTACCATTATGGTGCCTACACCCACTGAAAGCCCTTCTTACAATTCCTGGCATACAAAATAAGAAAAAGTCGTCGCATCTGGCCCTGAAACAGGCCACATTACTCTTCCTACAAGAGAAGCACAACGGACGCCTTCACATTTACACGGATGGCTCGGTGTCTTCAGTAAGCTCTGCAGGGGTGGTGGTTATTCCCGCAAGGCACATGACAATTAAGTTCATGACATCGCATTTGACGTCGTCGACAGCTGCAGAACTCGCCCCCATATGTGCAGCTCTGGAGTTTATAGTGGAAAAACCTTCGGGAATTTGGTCCATCTTCTCGGACTCAAAGGCAGCTCTTCAATGTCTTATGTCACCCTTTCGTCATGGACCTAATGAACAGTTATTAGCTGAAATAAAGCTTCTTCGTCACCAAGCAATCGAAAAACAGCACTGCATGGTGTATCAGTGGATACAAGGTCATTGCGATATATATGGCAATGACCGCGCAAATGAGGCCACTATATCTGCGCACGATGGCACCCAATACACAGCCATCCCGTTCTCAAGAACCGACGCAGCTACAAGACTTCGTTCGCTTGCACGTGACCTCACACTGGTACAGTGGAACTCAACAGACTTCACAAACGCGCGCCTGCATAACTTGGATCCCGATCTGCAGCTTCGTCTTCCCCCAAGGATATCTTGAGCTGAGGAGACTCTTCTATGCCGCCTGTGGCTTGGAGTGGCCTTCACGAACGCATATTCTTATCTCATTGGAATGGCCAGCTCTCCTACATGCACTTACTGCAGCTGTGAAGAAACCATAGCGCACCTTCTGTGTGAGTGCACCGATTTCAACGCGCAAAGACAAGAGCTCACTGCAGCTCTGGATAGACTAGACGATCTGCCTTTGTTGGAACAAAGGATTCTGGGTCATTGGCCGAGCCCATCCTCAGCCCAGAAGGCTCTGAAAGCTTTGCTACGCTTTTTGCGGACAACTGGCCTCAGAGACAGACTTTAGTGTCTTATACTTTTTGATGTTGCCTTTCCCCTGTCGCAATTTTTTTTTGTAATTTCTCTCTCTCTTCGCAATATTTCTCTTTACCATCTTTCATTCCTCTCACCCCTTTCCCCAGCACAGGGTAGCCAGGCGGTCTAAGAACTGGCTAACCTCCCTGTCTTTCCGCTTAAACTTTCTTCCTCCTCCTCCTAGTTTTTTACGGGGCGACGGCAATCGGGGTGAAGTTGTGCCGTAAGCTATGTTGTTGCAGTAATTGGTCACTGGTATTCTAGAACGTCATGGCAAGGGCAATAAGTAAGAAATAAAAACAGTGCACTTGTAACAGTACTGGAGCTCAGTTAACAGCTAGAGTATTTAATTTTTGTCAAATAAGAAATTTTCACAATTTCAAGGCTGTCCTTTTTTATCTTATATTTATCTCTGACGCAGTTCGTTTCAGTGAATATTTTATACAAAGCCCTAGGAGCAAGACTTATGCGGCATATCATTGCATAACGTGTGCGGCAGTTAGGCAAATTGTGAGTCTTAACATCTGGACGCAGTGCTAATGATCTTCACTGGTGAGCCAGTGAATAATCATTTGCAACGCGGACGATGACTCTAGTGGTGCGGAAAGACATATAGACTGAAACGGGGCGTAGATAATGTTTAGTAAAGTTGATCCCGGGAGTATACCATTCGCAAAAAAACAAAGCACGAGCTCTTGTTCACGTGGACAATTCAAAAAGCTGGTCCTACAAAGCGCTGCTGCGAGTGATGCTTTTGCTCGTGATTGCCCTGCACTTGTCCCACCACATAGCGGATAGCATGCCCGCACGTACTTCCCAGAAACATAAAAACACAGCAGCGCCACGCATTAAAAAAAGCGCTCCTTTATCGGCTCCCTTCAGCTGGTAGCCCTTTGTCTATGGCTCCTATAAAAACTTATGGGACCTATCGCACAATGTCTCGAATGGAAGCAGCCGCACATGGCCGCGGCCAGTTTCTCTTCCGCTGTTTTCGCACTCTTTTGTGACATTGATGAGAAAACCTTACTTCTAAAACGAAACATGGAGGATAGATTCCTTCTCCACCTTTCATCGTCTTTCGTAGAGAAAATATAGCGCATCGTAAGGAATACGGAGCAAGAAAAGGAAGTCAAGGTGGAGAGAAACGTCCTCTTTTTTGCTATTGATTTGTAGAAAAACATATGAATGGCAACAGCGGTGGCCAACAGAAATGTTGCATGGGGATACTCTTCACTGTGTTCACACAGACGTATTGTTGCAATATGAAAAAAAAAGTGAGAAATGTGCTCATTTTGATTGCATCATGAGTGAAATGATGAACGAGAATTAGCATGACTACGGTTACATGTAAACAACTTGCTTACGTACAAGTATCTCTATATTATTTGCAAAGTTTTTTCCCTATCCTATAGCATGCATTTTCTTATCAGATGTATAAAATTAGGAGAGGGTTAAGGTGGCCTGGCGGTGTAGTCATTTCTGCCAACACATATGGTTTCCAGAGGATGCATGTTGCTCTCGTGGTTGTCATTAAATAATCTACTGAAGCAACGGTAACCTAAATATAGCTCCTTCAGGGGCAAATTCCAGTAGCATAGAAGACCTTCATTTTCTGTCATGTCAGGGTCCATGGTCCAAACGCGATGAGAACAAAATATGCATGTCATGTCATAAAGCGTTAGGTTGCATGTGTTCAATGAATATGAGTAGCACATTTGCGCGTAATATTTCTTTGAATGTTTCCTTCAGCAGGAAAATTACTTTATTCAAATTTATACTCCGAGTTGCACCGAAAGCACACGAACGAATGAACAAACAATAAGATATCAATATGTAACTTAACTAATGTCTTGAAAAAAGGAGCCCTTACTGGATGTCCCTGAAACACGCCCATAGGTAAAGATAGGACAAAGGAATAGCGTCCATATAGTAATTCATTGAAACAGTTTTTACATGTCTAAACGCAAAAAAATAACAATGACCAAATTGAGTGGTTGGTTAATTGGTTAGATTATTGGTTGGTAGATTGATTGAGTGATTGACTGATTGAGTGAGGGAGTGAGTGAGTGATCAATCGATACATCACACTTTTAAGGAAATGGTATCGACCCGCTTGATTCAATAGGTAAGCGCAGCTTGAAGTGCATAATCGTTTATTTAAACACAAGTGCGACCTAATATCTTGGCATATACGAGGTATGTAATCAGACACATTTGACTTGTGCATCGTGGATGCATTTTTTATGTTTATTCAGAATAAATCAACGAGATGATTTGTTATTTATTAGCGTCACTTTGACTTGCGCATGATCTACTGTGTTAAGAGGGAATACAATATTGGAAATGCGTCTTACTGAAAACAAATAATTGGGGGATCCTGCTCGCCAACATAATAGTTTTATTATTTGAAGCAACATGTTTACAATGCCACTTTTGGTTCAGACGTGTTGTTTCTATTATATTTACTGAACCGATACATCGTGCACACTATATAATATGCCCCTCCATCACATCTAATCACTTAGATGCCTATGCAGTTTGCCAGAACACAAGCTTTACAGATAACTAGTCATGTGACGCTTTTCCAACATCTCCAAACTCGCTTTTGACACGCAACGATGGAACAAAACGGAGAGGCGGGCGAATTGTTGCTGATACTTAACAACCTAAATGTAACGCAAAAAAACACGGACAAGAAAGTGGCTAAGGCCCTCGGCGTCTGACCCGTAGTAGCGTAATCAAATCCTGGCCACGGCGGCCGCATTTTCAATGGAGGCGAAAATACTTCAGGGTCGTGTGCATAGATTTAGGTGCATGTTAAATAACCCCAGGTGGTCCAAGTTTCCTGGGTCTTCCTCTACGACGTCTCTCATTATCACACGGCGGTTCTGGGATGTCAAACCCAAATAAATAATATATTGACCCGTGTCTGCGTGTGAACGACAACGATGATGTGGGGATTTAGCGGACACCAGGTAGTGGGCCTCTGGCTTGACTCGAGAACAAAGAAAACAAACAAAGGCTCAGCTGTTGAAAACACGCTGCTTTCGCTGCCTCAAGGCGTACTTGTGCTTTGTTCGCGTTGTACTGCGACACTGGTGGAGTTGCTGGCCCGCGACACCACCTGATGTTCCACAGTCCCACGGGGAGCCGTTCATCCAGCCCAGAAGCACTTGTCAACACTCCCGTGCATCGCTTCAGTCGTCACTTGCGAAACCTCCCTCAAGAGTTTACCCCTTCGCAGGAACACTCTACAAGGCACAGCTCACATCTACCAATGGCCACCGCCAGTCCACTACAGTCACTACGAGACAGTAGTCTGCCAACCCTATCTCAGGTAACCTTTTTTTTCACCGCTGGTGCCTGATCGCTTTGCTGGTGGAGCACATGAAGACGTCGAAGACTGGCTTGATCACTATGAACGTGTCGCCAACACCAACCAGTGGTCTCTTGAACAAAGGCTTTCCCGCGCCTATTTCTATCTCGACGACAGTGCTCGTACTTGGTACGAGAACAGAGAAGGCAGTTTGTCAACATGGAGTGACTTTAAAAGAGGGATGATTGACATATTTGCCAATGTTGACCGGCACGAACGTGCGCACCATTTACTCGAGCTACGGGTTCAGAAACCCAATGAAACGGTCACAATGTTCGCTGAGGACATGGCCCATCTCTTCCGTAAAGCTGACCCCCACATGACCGACGACAAAAAGTTACGCTACCTCATGCGGGGCGTTAAAGAGCAATTGTTCGCCGGACTTTTGCGGAACCCACCAAGCACCGTGACAGACTTCATCAAAGAAGCTACGGCTATCGAGCGGGTGCTTCAACTACGATGCCGACAATACGATCGCTTGTCCAGCAGCAACCACATTCAACTCGCCGCTACGACATCTGATAATCAAAGCTCCTTACGCGATTTAATACGAGAGATTGTTCGCGAAGAGCTGTGAAGCTGCGGACTCTGGTCACGGAACCACCCATGGCGTCTGTCGCTGAAGTCGTCCGCGAAGAAATACGCCAAGAGTTTTCAGCAGCTGATCCTACTCATCTTCAGCGACCAATGACCTACGCAGGAGCGCTTCGCCGCCCGCCGCCCGTTGCGCCGTCGTACCTCCAGCAATCGGCAGCCGTTCTTTGGTCGCCACCGCAAAAACAGACACCGCGGCGCCCTGCCGTCGTGCCGCCGTATGAAATGCTGCCGTACGAAGAGCCGTCTCCCAACGAGATACGACATTTGCTACATTTGCAACATTACGAGCCGTTGCGGCGTCCACAGCTTCGTAAAACAGACGTCTGGCACACTGTAGATAGAGGTACGCTTTGTTCTACCTGCGGAGGTGTGGGTCACATTTCCCGTCATTGCTGGCACCACGTTGATACGTTTCGACTTCTTCGGCAATGGTATGACGATCGACGCCCCAACGACGACTGCCCACCACGCCGGGACGCTGATTCTCAAAGACCTTCCTTGTCTCGGTTACATTTTGACAACCGCCGTGCCAACAATGACGACAGTGAGCCTGATTACCAGCCAGTTTTGGGACGTCGACCACGCTCTCCGTCTCCGGCATATTCGCCTTCGTCGCGCCACCTCACTACAGCCGACGCCAGCGGAAGGAGGTCACCAAGTCCACGCCGGGGAAACTGAAGGCGACGACCTCCGGGGGTGAGGTTGCAGGCCGCCAAGGCGACGTAAAAAGGCCCCCGTTACTCTTACCACAGGACGCCGCAAAGCCGACTAGTTGTAACGTTGACGAAACTGTGACCACAGATCTTTCAATTTTTGTAGACGGACAGCAAGTAACAGCCTTAGTTGACAATGGTGCCGACTTTTCTATCATAAGTGAAAACCTTGCCGTGCGCCTCAAAAAAAGTGAAGACTACGTGGACGGGACCTCACCTGAGGACAGCAGGCGGCCAGCTGTTGATGCTTGTCGGAAGGTGTACAGCAAGACTCGACATCGGCGGCTCTTCTTTCGTGGCGACGTTCGTCATCCTCACCTAATGTTGCAAGGACCTGATCATAGGGATGGACTTCTTAAGAGAATATGGTGCCGTCATCAACATCCCGGACTGTTCAATTACGTTCCGCAACAGTCCTGGCTTAGTTGACTGATCAGACGCAGTACGTAACACTTTACGTGTAATTGATGATGATGTGGTCGTCCCGCCAGGGTCATGTACTCTTGTTTTGGTGGAAGGGCACGAAGCGTTTGATGGCGAAGGCATTGCCGACCAAATTGGCTCGCTGCTATTTAGTCATGGCATTTCGGTCGCACGAGGTATCGTCCGTCTCACTGGTGGGCACACGAATTTACTTTTGACCAACTTCAGTACTGAGCGCCGGCACTTTCCGAAAAACACAGCTATCGCTTCGTACGACAATATCGTAGAAATGCGAGGCAGTTTATGTTTATCGGTATTAGACGAAGTGCCTAATCAAGAACCAGAACCCGTTCTCGACGTTGGCCCTACTCTGTCAAAGGATGACCGACAGATACTTTTTCAGCTGCTAGCCGAATTCCGCGACTGCTTTTCATCGACCTCACGAGTTGGTCGAACACCTTTGACAAAGCATCGAATAATCACCGAGGACACGGCGAGATCTATTCACCAGAACTCTTATCGTGTAGCTTTAAAGCAACGTGAAGCCATACAACAAGTCGCGAAAATGCTCGAAGATGATGTAATTCAACTGTCACAGAGCCCCTGGGCATCGCCTGTAGTGCTAGTAAAGAAAAAAAGGATGGCACGCTGCGTTTTTGCGTGGACTACAGAAAGCTGAATGGGGTGACCAAAAAAAAATGTGTACCCGCTCCCACGTATTGATGACTCCCTTGACAGACTTCGGCACGCTCACTACTTTTCTTCCATGGACTTGAGGAGTGGATACTGGCAGATCGAGGTAGACCCAAGAGACAGAGACAAAACCGCTTTGGTGACGCCACATGGTTTATACGAATTTAAAGTCTTGCCTTTCGGTTTGTGCTCCGCGCCCGCGACTTTTCAAAGACTTATGGACACGGTACTTTCGGGATCGAAGTAGAAGACGTGCCTAGTCTGTCTGGACGACGTTATAGTGTTTTCAACCACTTTTGACGAGCATCTCAAAAGGCTGGAAGTTGTTTTACGTGCCATACGGTCTGCCTGCCTTACATTGAAACCGGAAAAGTGTCATTTCTGTTTCCACGAACTTCAGTTTCTCGGTCACGTCGTCAGTAACGCAGGCGTCCGGCCCGATCCTGGAAAAATTGCCGCTGTCGCACGGTTCCCAGTACCCTCCAATAGGAAGGCTGTCAGACGCTTCCTGGGCCTTTGTGCCTATTATCGCCGGTTTATCGCACACTTTGCCCGCATCGCGTTGCCACTAACTCGTCTCACAACAGACGACGTTGCCTTTGAGTGGAACAAAGAACAGGAGGCTGCCTTTAATGATCTACGTCAACGTCTTCAAGCGCACCTGGTGCTTGCCCACTTCGACGAAAAAACCCCGACGATGCTTCACACAGACGCAAGCAATGTTGGTCTGGGAGCTGTGCTTGTGCAGCACCAAGAGGGCACAGAAAAGGTAATCGCTTACGCAAGCAGAACGTTAACACGTGCTGAGGCTACTTACTCTACAACTAAGAAAGAATGTCTCGCCATGGTGTGGGCGGTTTTAAAATTTCGCCCGTATTTATATGGCCGCCCCTTCAAAGTAATTAGCGACCACCACTCACTGTGCTGGTTAACCAGTCTAAAAGACCCTACCATGTGATTAGCGCGTTGGAGACTCAGGCTGCAAGAATTCGATATGGTAGTCGTACATAAGTCAGGCAAGCGACATATGGACGTTGACTGTCTGTCCCGTTCACCCATTGAGTACCTGAAGAGGAGGAAACGGCATTTCTCGGTGCCCTCGACACGACCACCATTGCACAGCAACAACGTGACGACGCTGAGTTGCTTAGCCTAATTACCTACTTGGATGGCAGATCTCGGAAGGCGCCAAGAGTTTTCGCAAGAGTGTTGTCAATATTTTGTTTACGGGACGGAGTACTCTACAAGAGAAACTTTTTGGCGACGGGATCCGCCTATCTGCTCGTCATCCCAGCAGCCCTTCGTTCCGAAGTACTCAAAGCATGCCACAACGAGGTGAGCTCTGGCCATTTGGGTTAAACGAGAACGTTGGCCAGAATACAGCAAAGGTATTACTGGCCGAGACTAACCACAGCCGTGAAGCACCACGTCCGTACCTGTCTCGACTGCCAGCGACGCAAGTCACCACCCACTAAACCAGCTGGCCTCCTGCAACCCGTACATGTCCCAACAGCTCCATTCTACCAGATCGGCATGGACATTTTGGGCCCACTACCTACTTCTACAGCAGGGAACTGCTGGGTTATCGTCCCGACGGATTATCTGAGCCGCTATGCCGAGACAAAGGCTATCCAGGGAGGTACAGCAGCAGAGGTGGCAAGATTTTTTATTGAGAACATTGTACTGAGGCATGGTGCACCAACCATCGTGATCACAGACAGAGGAGCCACATTTATGGCAGCTCTTTTGGATCACGTCCTCATGCTGAGTGGAACAGCGCATCGTAAGACCACCGCCTACCACCCACAAATGAACGGGCTGACAGAGTGTCTAAACAAAACCATTGAAGACATGCTTTCGATGTACGTAGACGTTGAACACAAAAACTGGGATGAAATCTTGCCATACATAACGTTTGCGTACAATACGGCCAAGCAAGAAATGACCCGCCTGACCCCGTTCAGCCTCGTTCATGGACGAGAAGTACGAACTCTGTTAGATGCGATGCTACCGCACGAAGGTGACGACATCGACCCATACGCCAACACGTTTACGGAACGCGCGGAAGAAGCTAGGCAACTTGCACGTTTACTGATCCGCCAGAAACAAGAGTACGATGCAGGCCGCTACAATGCTCACCGCAGAACAGTCGTCTATCAAACTGGCGACAAAGTATGGGTTTGGACACCCGTACAGAAACGAGGACTTCCCGAAAAGCTTTTAAGAAGATACTTTGGGCAATACTGAGTGCTGCGACAACTGAGTGAGGTTACTTACAAAGTTGTTCCCGACAGTTCGTGTAGTACCAAGCGTCGCCAGCACCATCCTGAACTCGTTCACGTAGTGCGCATGAAGCCTTACATCAGCGAGTGATTGCATGAGACTTTTCTTGAGAAAAAAACTGCATTATTGACTTCGCATCGGGTCGATGCTCTTTGAGAGGGAGGCAAATGACCCGTGTCTGCGTGTGAACTACAACAATGATGTGGGGATTTAGCGGACACCAGGTAGTGGGCCTCTGGCTTGACTCGAGAACAAAGAAAACAAACAAAGGCTCAGCTGTTGAAAACACGCTGCTTTCGCTGCCTCAAGGCATACTTGTGCTTTGTTCGCGTTGTATTTCGACAATATAATTTGAATTCACTTTCGGCTCCGTCGTCAATACATGCATCCCATGACAGATATTTTCTACGTTAGAGTAACATGTGATGTGGCGGATATTTAGCTTCTTCATTTATTTTACCCCTTACGCCCTTCCACAGTGTTGTAAGCACTGCCCGCCAGACAAGCAAGGCTGTACCAAGCAGCATCACCCCCAAACCGATGAGCCACTAAAACGAAGCCTGCGTGCGTATTCGCCAACAGGCTTGCTATATCACTGTCATCCGGGCAACAATGACAACAGCGCAACAGCTGCCAAAGACGAGGCTTCTTTATCGTTCGTTAATACGTGTTCGCAGCGAAGTATACATGCGAGCTTCACCGCTGTTTTCTAATTTACTGCCACGATCTTGTGGCCGTAGAGGTCGAGAAGGACGAAATTGGTGGCTGAACGTAGCCGAAAGTAAACAGCTGAGTTCACTGTGTGTCGCTTCCTCGCGTCAAAACAATATATAAGGCTGTTTGGCCAAGGACTTGGCAATTTTTCGGCCCGACATTATTTCCCTGTTGTCAACACTTGAAAGTCATTCTCGTGAGGGCTCAATATAGGTCTTTCCAGGAGAATCGGAGCCCCATAAACAAACCGTGTCAGAGAGAAACAATGCAAGACCTGCAATTAGTGTAAGTAGTTAAGTGTTGCCTCGCGCATATTACTTATTCGATTGGAACTTGAACACAGGGGCGGTGAGATAACGTTAAGGCTGGATATGCTTTGAAGCTATAGTGTCTTCAAAAATGAAGCATTAAACAGAGTGAGATATTTTGTACTAATGAAACTGTGTTAATTACAAATGTTTACCGGAGTTTTCGCTAAAATAATCTAGCAGTCGGTATGGTTCGGTGTTAGCCTAATGAATAGCGTGGTAATAAGATGAGAGCCGATTGAACGCTCACTGCAAACGAGGGGAGGCGTCTGTACGAATTGCCCTGCATAGTCGCCGCCTAATGACCTGTCGAAATCGCTATAAAATACGCGCGTTAAAACGCTAGTTCTATCAACGAATGCTCATGCAGGCATATTCATTCAGTGCTGGCGTACATTCTACGTACCAACCATGGCAGACTTAACAGTGTGTTGAAAAGGGAAGGAGGGAAGGATAATAATGGTGTTCTGAAAGACAAACGTTTAATTGCAAAGCTCAGCATAAACAACTTTCCAGACTTAAATAAACAGTTCCTTCATAGCTTGGACCATGTTTATTTGAAGCTTTATTGAAGTGTACTTGGATGCACAATTATTTACATCTCACACGCACTGCCCCCAACTGAAAGCATAAAACAAAGACAAAAAAAGGTTTGAGACACACGAGGTCTTGGTGACTCAGGCCTCTTGTCACTACTCGTCTGATGCTCTATTGGTTTCTCTCATGTCTTACAAACATACCCAAACAGCCGGCGTAATTGACATAAAACAAGTTATATTCACGCCTAAGCAAACAAACAAACAAACAAACAAACAAACAAACCAGCCAACCAATGAACGAGAATAAACAAAATAAATGAATTAGGAAAGCCACCAGGAAACTGGGCATGAGAAAGAAAAGATAAGAGCCTTAAACTTGTACCAGTCGAATAGATCTTTGACAACATCTCTGAAATAATGACACACCATGTAAAGTCTGTTCACCCACTCCAGTCAGTTGGTAGAAATGTGAAGGACATGCGCAAAAAAATTACTAAATCAGCGCGATCACTCACTTTTCCAACTATCTGACGATAAAGAAGAATCAAAGTAGAGGACTTGCTAGAGCGAAATGTTTCAACTTCGATATTATTTGTACGAAAGCCATGGTTCTGACGTCACACCCATTGTCGCACCTTTGAGACAGTTACATATGTGTGGTTAAACCCTAAAATATGGCGGACCAGCAGGAGTTGGGAATGAGGACACTATCAAAAAGTGCGCTCATTGTGATCTCGTGCCGTTGAGGCGTGAAATGTCGGCAGCTTATAAATGTTCTGTCTAACACTACCCTTGAAAAATCTATAGTAAATGAGAGTAATGCATCAAGGCAAGACAGGGTGGCTGACCTGACAAAATATCTAAAACTGCGACCAGAAAATGATAAAAATAATGGTGCGACGCAGCTGCTCAATACTTCATGGTCACTCACGGCAACATCAATTTTCCCCGAACCTTGGAGTTTCGATTGTGTTTTTTGTGTTTCTTTTTCTTAGGACCACTTTTTTTCGAGACAATGAACGAACGTGACACTCCTTGGGGTGCTGCAATTCTCCGACAGAAGGTGACCCGCCTTCTTTCCAAACAAATGAGGAATGAGGAAAACCCGAAAATATTAGAAGAAAAAAATGCTGCTTTTTTTTGAGACTATCGCTTTATGAGGAAGAAGAAGAAGCCGAAGTGTGCGAACGCTTCCACTACGGCTCCTGCTTTTTTCAACGTTTTTGCGACGCCACTTTGTGATTTCAGCGTCATATTAGTGCAACGACTTCCAGAAGACACAGGGACTCTGCCGACACAATTTGCGCGCAGTGAGTGCTTGCTTCTTGCATTTTATTTCGCCTCCGCCATCGTCGCTCGCCCGCCGCCAGCTAGCCCTGACGAGTATCTTCTTTGCTCTAACGTGGCGCGTGCTTGCTCGCGCGCCCCGTAGCCGCACTGTCTCGCTGAGCGATGGAGTACCAAGTGACAGGGGAAGACATTGACCCTGAAGAAATCACGCCAGACCAAGGCTGGCAGACCGCCTCGTGTCGCCGAGCAAAAAATGAAGGCTCCAAACGTGTGCCGTCATATAGCGCTCTGAAACGCAACGAGCACAAGCCCCGCAACAGAGAAAATGTGAAGAACAAGATTATTCGAGAAAGCCGAATGCCTCACCTACCAAAGAATGACATCCGCATTATCATTAGACCCAGAGGGGGTCTTAACATCGCTAGGGTTGGCCCAACGACAATCGCTGAAGCCATTTCGACTTCGGCAGGTATCAGCCCATCGGAGCAGCAAGCAGACACGCTCTGCCCCAATATTAAACAGAATATCTTAGTAGCAAGCACGCCGAAGAGAGAAAATGCTAATCGCTACGTGCGCGTTAAAGAAATTCGCATCGCTGACAAGACCTATGAAGTTAGTGCCTACGAAGCGGCACCACATTCTACATGCAAAGGTGTCATTCGAGGGATTCCCGTGCAAGACGGTTCGGCGGACATTGATGCGAAGATTGTCAACGACCGCAATCCACTAGCTTTGGCTGCCAAACGCATCGGAAGTACCACTGCAGTGATCGTGGCCTTCGATGGACATCGTGTGCCCAATTTTGTGCGATACGGATCGGTGCTACTTCAATGTACACTATACCGTAGACAGATAGATATTTGCTACGCCTGTGGTCGGCTCGGCCATCGAGCGGACGTGTGCCCGAACCCTGGAGACGTTATCTGCAGAGGCTGCAGCGTGCCGAACCCCGAAAAGGAACACCGCTGCACACCAACATGCAAGCTCTGCGGAGGAACCCACCTCACTGCCGATAGGGAATGTAAAGAACGCTACCACATTCCATACGTGGTGCGCCGACGACGATGGGAGCGAGCACACTCGATGCGACACAACAGTTACGATGCAATGAACGAGTTCAATGCAACCACTGACGACGACCAGGCCTCGAAGCTTTTTACAGATGGTCGACCCAATGGCAGCCGATCCCGGTCCTGATCCCGGAGTCGTCCCAGGAACCGCACAATGCGTGTATCGAGGTCCCGGAGCCGCCCTCGGACCCACTCCCGCAGCGCGCGAAGTGGGACCCCAACCAGATCTATATCGCGAGGCTACTCCAGGTCTCATTCTGGTTCACGTCACGGTTCCCGTTCAGGTTCCCGACACGGATCACGCTCCGGCTCCCACTCAGGTTCCGGGCCTCATGCCAGTTCCAGGCCTCACCCCAGTCTCACCGGGGTCTCGCGTCAACGATCGCCTAGCCCATCGGCACCACCATCGCCAGGCAACGTCAGCAAGAATAAGCGGGGACCTCTCACTTGGGCGGACGCCGTCCGGAGAAAAGGAAACACTACATCTCAGGTAGGGTCGGGATCACTCCCAGAGCATGATACACACAACACCTCTGAGATAGCGATCTTAAAGCAGGAAAATGCGATGATGAAAGAAACAATACGCCAACTCACAGTCGCAATTGCCGAACTAAAAACTCACAGAAACGCACGCGCTGCTATGCCCCCAACCGACAACGACGACAATGCAGTCACTCCGTTGCAGCCGCAACCCGTAGGCGTTGGTAACGACGACGGCGAGAGCGCACCCAAGAAACGCGCGGTCGCCCACGACCAGCCAGCTTTAAAGGAAGAGTTAGACGACATTAAGAGCACGCTATCGGCGATTAAGGAAAGCCTTCGCTTTCTTGGCGAAAGCATGGCTCTCGTGCAGTCTACTCTCGCGGTACACGGTAATCGTTTGGGCCAAGTGGAGCAATATCTTGATCACGTCGTCGCCCCTGCCGTTGCCGCGGATAAGCCGTTGTCGCAACGTACAGCCGTGCCCAGTCCACCGCATCACGCGGCCCTTATGCACCCGCCGGGTGCTCAGGCCAACTCTTAATGCTTCAAGATGGCCAGGCCAATTGACGAGTTGCGAATCTGGCAATGGAACTGCAGGAGCTTCACCCACAAGAAAGCTTTCCTGCAGCAATACCTCCGTAGCCACGAAGCCAAACCTCACATCATGCTATTACAAGAGACTGTAGTACCTACCGCCACGTTTTCCGGATACCAGTGGTTGCCCGGCCCCTCGGGAGGACGCGGTATCGCCACCTTGGTCGCTAGCAAGATTACCTGCACAGCGCACAGTCTCAATGTGCCCGAAATTGAGCACGTTATGGTCAAAATCCTCCCTGGAAACATATCACAACAAAGCGTATACATGCTCAATGTATACAGTAGTCCCAGCCACCATAGACAAAGATTCACACGCTTGTTCCAGAAAGCTGTCCGCCTCGCGGGGCCTAACCCGCTAGTGATTGCAGGCGATTTTAACGCTGCGCATAGCGCCTGGGGCTACACGTACGACACACCCAAAGGTAACGAGCTTTGGAAAAGTGCGAATGACATGGGCCTTATTCTCATTACGGACAAGGCCTTCCCCACTCGCACTGGTACGTCCACGCAAAGAGATACTACTCCGGATCTATGCTTCGTCAAGAATATCTCCGACGCCCACTGGTCCAACCTCGCGGTAGATCTCGGTAGTGACCACTTCATATTGGCTGTACACCTCCCCACAGTAGGCAGGAAGACCAAGTCGTACACGTTGGTCGACTGGGACCTCCTTCGTAAGACCCGCGCAGAACGACCTCCTCCCGATACCCCACCGAGCCTCGAGACGTGGACGGCCCAGCTCAAAGCTGATGTAAACAAGGCAACGAAAACTATCACCACAGACCTTCCAACCGAAAGGATGGACAGTCGTCTCGCCCACCTACTAGAGGCCAAACAGTCTCTATTGGCCCGGTGGAAGGGCCAGCGCCTTAATCGGAGGTTACGCAAACGCATATCTCAGCTGAACAAGACCATGATGGATCACTGCCGCATCCTTTCAAAACAGCAGTGGGACGAAATTTGTAATTCCATTGATGGTCAGGTTCGAAATGGCAAAACGTGGAACTTACTCAAACACCTCCTCAATGAAACCAACACCCGCACAAATCAGCGTCATTCGATCGTGAAGATACTTCATCAGGCTAAACAAACAGTGTCACCGGAAGATGTTGTCAAGAACCTCGTGGAAAAATATCTCCCGCTCCCCACGGGCCCTGTGACCCCTCACCCTGATTACTCTGGCAGCAACAACACTAACTTAGACGCCGAGTTCTCTATTGAAGATGTACGCCGAGCTCTCCATGAGCTCAATGGCCGCTCAGCCCCTGGCCCCGATGGCATCACCAACAAGCTCCTACGCAACCTGGACGATTCTTCCGTCACTTACCTCACTGACACTATCAACGAGATATGGAAAAAGGGTGAGATACCCGATGCTTGGAAACTAGCTCACACGGTTCTGATACCCAAACCGGGAAAGGCGCCGAGCCTAGATAACCTACGCCCCATATCTCTCACGTCGTGCGTGGGCAAAGTGGCTGAGCACGTCGTCCTCAACAGGGTTGGTCGGTACATCGAAGATAACGACTACATCCCGCACCACATGATTGGCTTCCGACCAGGGTTATCCACTCAAGACGCCATGTTACTCCTAAAGCATCAAATTCTAGATGGCGGAAACACTCGGGACACTCGTGCAATACTCGGTCTCGATTTAGAAAAGGCCTTCGATACCATAACGCACTCGTCAATCTTGAAAGCGATCGCAGCCCTCGGCCTAGGTCATCGATTTTACTACTTTATCCGCTCTTTTCTCACTCGGCGCAGAGCCGTCCTCCGCGTAGGAGACCTAGTGTCGGAAGAAGTGGAGCTCGGACAGCGGGGCACTCCTCAGGGATCCGTCCTCTCACCCACGCTCTTCAACCTCGTGATCATCGGGCTTTCCGAACGACTTTCAAAAATAGACGGGCTAAATCACACTATCTATGCGGATGATGTAACCATATGGTGCTCCACAGGGTCGGATGGCTTCATTGAGTCCGCCCTGCAAGAGGCTATCGACACCACCGAGTCTTACCTCGACCACACCGGTCTCAGGTGCTCACCTGCGAAGTCGGAGCTGTTGATATATTTGCCCAAACGCCGGGGTGCCAAGCCCAAAGGGTGGAAACCTCCGGCGGAACGCAATATCACCCTCCACACCAGAAATGGTCGTACTATACCCAGGGTAGACACCATCAAGGTCCTCGGCATGATCATCGAGTCCCGCGGAACCAACACCCAAACAGTACACAAGCTCAGGACTAAGACCGAGAATGCCATACGACTCGTACGTAGAGTAGCCAACAGGCACCATGGCCTCAAAGAAGACAACCTGCTGCGTCTCGTACATGCGTTTGTTTTGTGCCATTTTACGTACGTTGCCGCTATACACAAGTGGCTACGTGCAGAGCGCGATCAACTCAATGCGCTTATTCGCAAGGTGGTCAAACGAGCCCTTGGCCTCCCTATCACCACTCCAACGTACAAACTCCTCGAGCTTGGCGTACATAACACGCTAGAAGAGATCGCCGAAGCTCAGGAACGTGTGCAATTGACCCGACTCACTACAACCAAGGCGGGCCGCCATATTCTGCGCGAGCTCGGCTTCTTCTCCTCGAGGGCCAGGGACCCCCCAGAGTTGACTCTAATTCGCCGTGAAATCCGCGACCTTATTACGATCGCTCCCATACCACGAAATGTACACCCCGAATACAACAGAGGCAGGCGCCTTGCGCGGGCGACCGCCATTCTCAAGCGCATAGACATGGAAGCAGACAACGTCTCGTTCGTGGACGCCGCTGCCTATCGCAACAACCAAGCCTTCGCCGCGGTCGCGGTATCATCCGCGCAGCAGACTCTTACCTCAGCCACAATCCTCACCCGAAACCCCGAAGTAGCGGAGCAAGTAGCTATAGCTATAGCTATGCTCGACAGCAAACGGGAATTCATCTACAGCGACTCCAGGCCGGCCATCAAAGCCTTCGAACGCGGAGTCATCTCCGACCAGGCGTTACGTATCCTGCGCAATGCGGACCCGAGTGCCCTGAAGCACCACACTGTCATCTGGTTCCCCGCCCATCTCGGCCAGGTGCCGGGTGCCCTACCCAACCTCAACGAGATCGCCCATGATGCAGCGCGCGCACTTACCGACCGCACTGCCACAGGGCAACCTCATCTTGCTGGGTTGGATACCAATCGGGATGCACCAATTACGTACAATGAAATTACAAAGCACTTTTACTTGGAACGCCGCATTTTTCCACCCCCACATCCGAAACTTAACCGACCGCAGGCATTAACCCTACGCCTATTACAGACACACACGTACCCAAACCTTGCCACGCTTCACGTTTATTATCCCGATGCATACCCCAGCGACACATGCCCATCATGTGGACACACAGCGACACTCGAACATATGCTCTGGGAGTGTAGAACAACTCCTCCCGACTCTACCTCAAGCAAGTGGGAGAGGTCCCTCAGGAGCTCACTTCTCGCCGACCAGCGATGGGCCGTCCAGCAGGCCCACGAAGCGGCCGCCAGGTACTCCCTGTCGGTCCCTACGTGGGAGACGCCCGCTACGCGCTAAGCGCGTCCTGCAGGACCGAAATAAAGTTTTTCCATTCCATTCCACTATCGCTTTATTGTGGGCTTAAGATTGAGTTGTGTCTATCACAAAGGGACGACATCATTCTGTCTCTCAAGATTACACAATAGAAAGGAAGAAGCTTGGTGACATGCTATGCTCTACATTTTGCTCATTCTTCTTGGGAAACAAACTGTCATGCTTTCTTTGCAACCTAGTATAGTTCCCAAAGATAAAGAGACTGAACTAGCTTTACACATGTCCAAAAGGGATCACGAGATATATTGCGGTGTTATAAAGTTGTTGTAATTTTTGGTGCTATTACCTATCTTCTTATTTCTAATACGCTACTGAAAAACAACAGCAATATATTAGTCCTATGATATCCTAGCAACGGTGACACTAGCACATCTAGGCATTTACAAATCAGCGGTGAAGCAAACCAGACTGCAATATTTCGATGTTTTGAAACGCAATCTACATGATCTTGCATAATTGTGACCTGGAAAGCGTATTAGGAAAGGAAACAACGTACGAAGGCGATCAAGCTATACTTTATTACAACACGTACCGCAACTAGCTTGCAAAGTACGTACATGAACCATTGTTTATGTACGTTTCGCTGCCAATATAAGTCAGCCTAGCATTTTGCACCATCATCACTACGCAGCTGCCCCAAGACCAAGTAGTGTTTGAAGTAAGACAAATGCGTCACTAGTTATCAGACAGATGGATTGACATAACAATTCAGATAATGCCATGCCACGGTGAAACCAACGTTACCAAATATTCTGGTAATCCTGCTAGGAGGGCTTAATAAAATGGTGCTATGAAAATAAAATTATGTGGGGTTGGTACATTTGTTCACTACTAAATAATTAGTTATAATTTTGGTGGCAATGTGATGTTAAATTTACATGGACATCGATAGAAATCACACTAAATATCTACGTGATGCACAATTTGGTATGATTAAAGCAAAAAAATCCTTTTGTGGCTGTACATATAGAAACTGCGAACTGATTTTGATGCACGTGGTAGTAGGAGACCCGACAATGACTTTGATCCAATTGGTTTCCCCAATGCCCACACGATTCAAATTATGAGTGGCTTGTGCGTTTCGCTGCCATTGAATGCGGTCATCCTAGCTGGCAGCCGAACCCTTGCCCTCCTGTACATGGAAGCAACAATAATAGTGATGCGATTACAAAGACATTTACCCAAATTAAAGCACGCATTGATAACTTACAAGCGTGTGTGATCGAACTTGATAGTATCCAAGACTTGAACACCGTTAAGTGGGAATGTTTTGGACAAGATGACTTGTGACATGTCATTTCGTTCTTTCGTTCAATACATTTCTTTTATAGTGGTGCTGTAGTAAGGTGACAATATCGTACTTAAATAAATTGTATCTTAAACACCACGTTAAGCCAGAACATTGTTGACGAAGAAATTTACGAAAGAAAGTAATTTCAAAAGAAATATCAAGAAACAGACAGAAGACTTCGTAAAAGAAAAAAAAAACAATATGCGAACGAAAATTGAGGCAGTCGTACATTGCAAGAGAAAAAGCAACAAAAGAAACCAGGTACGAAGACAGGCATTCAGTGTAGGTCTTTCTCAGTGTGGTGTAAGCTCACACTATTCTTCATGGTGTGAGAGCCGGAGATTTTCCCCTCCGCTGAATTGACCCGTAAGCCGTTCCATTCCGTGGCCACCATCGACGACATGAAAAGGTCGCCAAGGAGCACTGCGTGAGACAGGGGCTCAGCAGAACGTGGTGAGAGGTAGCGAGGCTTCTGTGCTCGCTTCCAATATCTTGTCGGTGGCGTTGCGAAACAGTCTGACCCAGTACCCGGTGTCCTAAGCACCGCAGTGACAAGACATTTGCTCCTTCTTTTGTTCGCAGTTGTGATGAAGGTGCGATAAAATAAAGGCGAAATGCACAGGGCTGCTTCTTAAATTGGGCACTGTGCAATTACACTGTTGCATACGGAAGTAATAGAAAACCGATATAATCGGAAGAACGATAATACGCAAAGTAAAGCGTGTCTTGAAAGAAAGAGAAATAAATATTTAGTAAAAGTTTTACTTTAAATAATTTGTTAGCTAGGTTGCCACGAAAACCAAGCACACCTAGAGTTTGAAGCTTAATGTGAGATAATAATGGAGCAAGCAGGAATGTCCTGATTTTAGGGCACAAAATATTCGCGAAATTCACGAGAAAGTGATACAGCATATCTGTCGTTGTTTTCTGCAGACGCGGTACCAGTTTTGCTCACTGATTATCAAAGTCGTATTGAGTGTGTGTCGTTGTTTTCCTAATACAAAAATCGAGAGCGTCCTAGTGGACGTTAGTGTGAGCCTCAGTGAACGAGGTTTTCTACTGCGTTGTTAGCTTTTGAGTTCACTTCGAATCACAGTAGCATGAAAAATACGTCTGTTTAACGGTACTTCGATTTCAATGGCGTTTCCTATCAGGGCCTTTCGTAGTCCTTATTTCAAGCATGGTCTGCAATTTCCACAACTTTGAGGCGATATGCAAACACAAACTGCACCGTATTGCTGTATAGAAGACGTGAACGTAACGTAGGCGAAGACGATTGCGAGGTTTTGAAGAACATTTTATTTCACATGAGTTGACGCTCAAGAAAACTGGCATATAGGTGCTTTATAGCTTCAGTTTGAGATCTATGCCACATCTTCTTTCACTGCATGAGTACTTACATAGCAATTTGCAAGATGTTATTTTGAAAATGCTAGAGAAATGAGTTACCCCTCTCTTAGAACACGTTCAAGAGTCTGGTATCTTGCGAATAACATGCGTTATTTATGTGAGTAATCGTAAGTTACAGCTGCCACTTCATAGGTTCATGGCAAGTTTTTGAGCTGGGCGCGAAACCTGCGCACCGCGACGTCACTAAAATTACCTCCATATGTCGACGGTGCCTACCGCTGTTTAAAGGGCTACCCACCAGGCTCTCAAGATACAATAAAAAAAACGAGCACAACATTCTCTCCGAATACTTCTTGTCCTTCTTGCGCACTTCTGTGACGCAAACAGTCGTTCCCGTGACGTCGATAGTGTACATGCTCTCGATTGGTCCATGTACACAAAATATTAAATTTGATTTGTCTTCTGCACTGTTTTTCCATGCAGCCACCCATCTGTTCTTTCTTGTATCTCATGACTATTGTGCTCGATCAACCAATTACACTTCATTTTGTGCGTTCAGAATCACGCAAGCGGCGACAATAGCGTGTAGCCGAGAAGAGCGAAATCTTTATTGGCTCCAGCGCTGAGCACTGACATTGGTCACGTGATCTTTAAGAACTAAAGAGCGAGGAGGATGCATCGAGTGTGTGAAGGAGAGGACATAAACCATCCCGTTGTTTTTGAAAGCGGGGTGGTGAGCGGCCTTTTAACAACATGAAATAAGTCTATACCACGGTGGCCTATACGAACCACGGCATCGGCACGAATGGCACCTTGTTGCAAGATGCGCCGTTTTTCTTTCACCACTGCACAATAGCACACTATCTGCAGTGTGACACCGAACAGCGGGCGCCGCCAGCTACAAAGAAAGTTAGCAGAGTCCTTTGTATGGAAAGAGTGGGCGAGAGAAGGTGGCTACTTGGAATTGCGCTTCTATACTCTCCTTGCGGCACACGACGACAAGATTAGGCTAAGATGTTCATAAGAGTAACTGCTTGCGTCAGGATGTGGTGGCTAACTTTGGTCTCGAGCAGGCATCACAGGGTAGTAAATGAGCGCTATCAGATAAAACTTCCATCATTTTAGATATTCGTATAAATTATTCGTTGATCCAAGTATACTCTCATGATTTATCTACCGAGTTACAATTGGCTACCTGCGCCGATGTTTACACATGCACTGACTCTAATACAAACACCTGAAAGTGCACTTCACATGTGTAGTAAATGTTTTTCGATATTTAGGTGGTCATTCAATTAAAGTAAAAGAGAGGTGTTGTTTACGAGCTCATGTTACTGTTGTGTTTACAGTGAACTTCTGTAAAAACTTCAAGGGAAGAGGAAACCACGATGACTTAAGAATTTAAAAAAAATACGGAATTGCATGTGGTCAACGAGTAGCAGGTGTATAGTGCCGCCTCTACCCAGAAACAAATTTTAACTGCAACTCACACAGTTTCACTGAGCATTTTTTTGCTGACGCCTTGTTTCTTCCAATCTTGCGTAACCGCAGACGCATCTTTTACTCAAGCAATAACTTCATTAGAATGAGATACCCACTTTGTTTATTGTTTACGTCATTCAGGCTGCAGCGATAACAATCAAATTTAAGTTGTCGCATAGGACTACGTCTACGGCATCAGAGCTTGCTGCTATAAGAGCCGCTTTACATCTCGTTCAAGAGCATCCAGGAAAATGGGTAATATTCCGTGATTCGAAGGCAGCGCTTCAGAGTTTGCAGTTTGCCATGCATAGGAGGAACCATGAAACAATTGGTACATGTACATGGAATAAGACATTGCCATCATGAAGCTCTAGCACGAGGGCATGATATTATATATCAATGGCTGCCTGGACATGTCGGCATTACTGGAAATCAATTAGCCCATGATGCAGCCCGCTCAGCCCATGAAAGAACACGTGTGGTCCCGATTCTTCTATCAAGGAATGATGCAGCAAGACAACTTTACTTGCCGGCTCGAGATCTCACACGCACGTTCTGGTCGTCTATCAGCTTCCAAAGGTGTCACTTATATGAACCGGATTCTTCGCTCAAGATACAGTTACCACCACAACTTTCCCGCTCCGATGCGACACTTATGCCACCTTTGGTTTGGTGTTGCATTCACAAAGGTGTACTCCTTTCGCATTGGTATGGACGACACCTCTACATGCGACTCCTGTATAATCGAAGAGACCATCGAACACGTCTTATGCAGCAGCGCTTGCTACGACACACAGGGATGCCAGCTCCGGATGGTTTTGAACTAACTGGACTCTAGACCATTCTATGTGCAGAAGATTCTGGGACCTTGGGCGTCTGCCTCAATTGCCCAGAAAGCAACTAGAGCACTCCTAGATTACTTGAAGACAACAAACCTGAGCGACCACCTGTAGACTGTTTGTGCTCCCCCGAGTGTGCTTGTGATTGTGTGTACCTTCTCTGCAACCTTTTTTTCTCCCGTTCATCGCTTTCCCAGTGCAGAATAGCAAACCGAATGTACGTCTGGTTAACCTCCCTGCCTTTTCCTGCATCTTTATCTTTCTCTCTCTTGCTCACTGGCAGCAGAAGGCGTAGCTTAGAGAAGTAAGTTTCCGTGCGACAGATGAAAACCAAGTGCTTATCATTCTTGATTTGCAATGCCCCCGAAACATATTTTCCAGACCATCTTCAATAGATTCCTTCAGCTGATGATTGCCTCAAGAATCTTTCACCTTTAGTAATATTTTTCGTCCCACGCGTGCCAAGTTTGCTAATTGCGTAATGCCTTTTGATGCCTTCTCAACGCTAGCTTTTGTGGGGTTTGCAGCAACTGTACACGTATGGCGGCTTTCAGGCACGATCATAAGGAGCGAACAGCGAAGTCTTTGTGTTCCAAAAGATAGCAAGCCCACGCAAAACTGTTCACAAAAGTCCGGACTTATGTTCGTATACTGTCCCGAAGACGTAGGCACTTGCTTTGAAATCTCGTTTGCTCCCTCAATAGCGAGAAAGTCCTCGAACGTCGCGATCGTAGTTAATTTCATCAGTGCTCTATTGCGAAATGCGTCCTTAAGATTTATCACTATGCCACGTGGGTGAAAGAAGAAAAATCTCCCAGTATTTTGGAAAATCGAACATATACAGCATTTTCTATAGCGGAGAAAGCTCAGTGAAAGGACATGTTTGACTGCGCTACTGAATGAGTGAACATAGGTGCTGCATAGAGCCGAATCTGAAGAGCGATTGAGAGAAGCCTGCTTTCACAAATGAGGAGCTCACGAACGTATTTGTGTACAAAAACTATCCAGGTGTGCACTAATCAAAGTTCCTTGAGCCTGAAGTTTACTATTGTCCAGTTGCATTTTGAACTTGCGAAGAAACTGACTTGGCTTCATACAACGTTAAACGAATCAGTAAGACATTGAAATGGAAAAGAACAAACACAACTAGCCTTCTGAGCGTCAGACAATAAACCAATAATGATTCTGCAAGGTACCCAAGTCATTCTTAACGTCAATAAACCGACATCAAGCTAAAAAAACAAAAGCTCAATAAAATTACCGCAAATACAACGCGTAGTACTGCATGCCATGACGTCTTGTATAAAAGAAGCCGTGACAGCGTAACGATGAGGCAATCAACCATCTTCAGGGCGATAACGACTTTGCTGAAACATTATTATACTTGTGGGTACAAATAATGAAGCTTGCATGTGATGCAATGATAATATTAGGGTGAGTTCACAAAGGTCATGGACCACCATGTTGGTGCTTCAGAGTGGCTGTTTTAGTGACGTCAGTTCAAGTCATCTATAACAAGTCTTAACGCGAAGCTCCTAATTGCGTCCCGTTTGAGTCATGGTTGAGAAGTTACAACACGCTATAATTAGAGCACACATTGAGAAGGAAGCGGCCGGTACCACAGCACTACGGCGCTCTTCGCCAGCCTTGCGTAAAATTAAAACAGTCGTAAGTAGTCGGTCGGGCCTATGTGTATGTCGAAGTCGTAGCAGGAGACGTGATTATGGAGACAGCATTGGCATTCTTAAAACAATAATGGCTGATTACAGGTGGCGACATTTTTTGCGAGACTCGTTAAGGTAAACTAAGCAAACAAAGTCACCCCAGAGGAGAAAGGAATGTGTTTAGAAAAAGTGGTTAACGATCCTTGCCTCAGTTATGTTCAGTGTTTTGAGGTTATTTGGAAAGCAGAGTCTGTTTAAAACATTTGCTGCTAAACAGCTTTAGTGATTTGATGAAGCACGTACACCAAAAAAGTACCACGAAAAAAGAAATATGTACTCATCAAACATGCCTAAAAAGAAGGATAACGTTGAAGACTACAGTCCAGGTTTAGGTATTAAGTTAGTATGGTTTTACGGCTAGCCGAATTTCGACGTTGTTGCTCTAGAGAAAAGAAAAATAAACTCTTACGTCTATTTGTATGGCTGTTATCAGTGCTCGCGACTGTGCATATTAGTAGCAGAAAACTCCACGAAGTACAACTTGATGTGTTGGCTAACCAGCTTTTAATTTCTGAAACACCACGGTAAACTATTTTGCCAAATACTGTACACCAAAGTGCTCCCTAATAGAAAACGCAGTTGATTTGGAACAAAACCATTCTAAGAGACTATCTTAGAGACATTAACTAAGACCATTCTAAGATACAATATACTAAGAGACTATCACTAAAATGACGCCCAGTGGAAGACAGGTGAGTGAAAAGCAAAACTAAGCTACACGAAACGAGATGATAGCTTAGTATCGACATTGCGCGAAGGTGGAATAAAGTAGAGGTTCTTAGTTTACACACATGCTTGGCTGTTTCTTTTAGGCGAATGATACGGGCGGTCATTCTGGCTTTTCACTGCCGCCTGAAATCTAAACTGATTCATTTGGCTTTTCAGTAGATATATCTTGTCGTTCCAGCCTTCCGCGAGTAAATATCATAGTAGGTAAGCCAAAAGCCTTGATGGTGCAATGGCCACCAAAGCCGACCTGTGAAAGAGGCGACGCTCGCAACTTTTCAGTTGCGCTATGGACTGCGAGCATTTCATGCTACGTATTCATAGTCCCCGTATCACGAGAGAATCGCAAAGAAAACTACATGCTACCGAGACGTTACAGACAGGCACGTCAATATTAAATGTGATGAACAGTTTTTCTGCCAGTGACGTCCTCAGTTTCGGTCTGCAGAGAGGATTGCTTGCGCAAGCAGCAGGAATGATAGAAGCACGTATGATCGCTTATACCTGTGCAATATCGTCCAACCCACGCGTGTGTCATTAATAACTTTGTAAATAAAGCAAAGAAGCTGTTTCTCAATCCAGGATGTATTGTTTACTTCGATGACACCCGTTGTTGCAGCATGGATGGTGCAATCGCCATTACACACAGCGAGGAGAACGTTGTTCCAAGCAATTGGACATTGCAGCAAAGGATTTGGTCTGGACCATACATGAATACGTTGGTTTATCGAGAGGTGAAGTTATCTGGTAGGCTACTACCAGTAATATAGGTGAGCGGAAGGGCGTGATGAGGATGACATTTTCATCATCTGCGAATACGGTGGGCTGTGTTACACTCTGTAACACTGTCTGTAGCCCACTCAAAGTGCGTAAGGTTCATGAGAGATCGATAAACGTATCTGCTATATTGGAGACGTTATATTGATTCATAGCGTTCCCATATGCACACTCTGTAACACACAAAATAAATTACACGCACCGTCCGATGGCTGTTCGCCTAATGAAACTTACCTGTAGTTTTGTTCTAAGGAAATGGCGTGTGCTTGTACTGCGAAGTTAGTCTCATTAGATGACATGACCAAAATAGTGACGCAAATATGCCTGCATACTATAGCTAAAGAATTTTTAGCAAAGAAAAAATATCGCTATTTTGTGCTGAAAAATACATAAACATAAATAGCAGTTTAGAGTATTACTTTTGCTTCATACAACCATCGCTGACATTTCCTAAATCAAACTATGCAAAAGGAAAGTAGTTATTGCTGCTTTGGAAGGCCTTTTTTATATTTTAAGATAACGGCAATAAGATAGGTCCTACGAGTGTTTGTGGTGTAGGCGATGAAGCGAGAATATTGTTTTCTGTGCATAAAATATGTTGCCCTTTCAAACCGGTATATAGGCTCTGAGAGAGACCGGGCGAAAGTGTTGGCTATGTCATTGATGACAAATGTTACAGGGCAGCCAGTCAATACTCCGACATAAATTTTACGAATGGCCGAAACATCTGCTTACTTTTGTGAATTCAAGTTCTATTTTAGAAGCTACATATTCTGTTAAGATACTTTCCCCAACTATAATGTGAAGTAATGTGCCAGAAAGAAAAAAAAACGGGTCTGTAAAAGCGGTGCAGATACATCTTAGTAATTGCAGTGTTCGTGAGACAGCATATATCTAGCACGAATTGAGGGGCAACAGGGCATTGTTGGGAGTAGTCGTGTACCTTTACTTGTTTTGGTGCACATTTTTACACTTCTATTTCAGACCAGCAAGGCTCAATGCAGTTATATTTGTTATTGGTGAACTCTATATTAGTCCTGACATTTCAATACTGTGATATTCTCAACAATACGAATAAAGCTACGTTAAATGCCTCTCGTTTAAATGCGGCAATTTCTGGTAGCTTAGTTTTCGTGAAGTGCAGCAACAATCCATTGCGACTTTTTGCTAGTCATAACACGAAGTCCCGACTCAGCTGACGTTCTAAAAGCACACGTTTACATTAATATACAAACAGAGGTATCATATCTCGGCACTCCAGAAATGAAGATGTATTGAAATTCTTGAGCAAATGGATAGAAGGTCAACAGTGTTCCATTAGATTGTGCTATTGTGTTGGGAATATATCTGCGGCCTGCCTTGTGTATGGCCCATGAGATATTTTTCAAGGATAACTGATGCTCGTACTATGTGCTGCTATTTGCCGACTCTCATATTTCAAGTGTCGCACAATCCCTTTGCTCATATTGCCAATATTTCTTTAGAAAGTTGAAGATACACAAACGAACTTGAGGCTTGGGTATGTGAAATATGACCCAGTTTAGGCAAAAAAAAAACCAACAACATTGCGTTATTTTATGGTGGGTGTCAGGTCGCTTTTTTAGAATAAAGAAAGAGTGTGATGCCAATATCTTGCAATTATTACCCTGCAAAAAGGGGAGCCCCATGTGTCATGACTGACCTTATAGAACCAAATACATGATGTTTTTTGTTTACGATTATTTGGTATATCAGGCCTGTTATAAGAGAGGTTGGAGAAGTGTCATAGTATAAAGTTGTCATCATCATGAACTGGTGCGCGCTGTCTTCTTTCTCTTCGCTCCCAGAAGACGTATTCGAGTTTCTCCGGCCTAGTAAGATGTGACCAATCACGCAGACGCTTTTTCCCGCAGATGGCTTCTTAGTTTCGCAGCGAAAGCTGTTATGAGATCGCAATACGGGTCACGTGCGGCCCCGTAGTTGTCCACCGCCGCCGCCGCTGTCCGTAACCACAAACACACGAAATAAGGAAGAAAAACTTAGTAAACAAACAACAAGGACATAGTGGGGTTTGAACCAAGTTCTCCTGCATGAAAGCCCAGTATTCTACCCCTGAGCCACGACGTTTTTTTTTTCCTTATTGCATCTGAGCCACGCTGGGACTTGAAACTCATTTGCGAATTTGGCTAAGGCAGGCTTGATGTCGGGAAAGGAATTGCTTTAATATGAGTAATTAAGCGTTTTCGAACAGCGTAGGAACAGTCATGGCGTCACAGAATTTGAAATGCGTAACGAGTGGGTCGGTTAATGCTACAACGCATTACAAAAAACTTATTGTTGCTCACATATTAACCGTGACGCATACCCACTTCACGTCTGATTCTTCATCATCGTCAGGCACTGCATTAAATGTTTGCACATAATTCCTTGCAAGTGTGCATCGGACACCACGCTTCTCCGAAGAATGACGAAGGATATCTGCCTTAATGCCGGCCCACTACACAGAAATTAGGGATATTTATGGCATAGTGGGTAACCAGCAAGTCGACCTGTAGCAGTTTTCCAAACAGTCACATTTAGTAAAGGATCCGAAAGGTCGCTCTTCCAGCTTTCGCTGTGACTGTAGCAGAGCTAACTCGAGTGCTGTCATAAATGCGAAATAAAAAAGATGTGGATGTTTCAAGGGCTTGGTTTTTTGTAAGACACAATATTAACGAGAACCAACAGACAACACTGCCAAGGCAAGTATAGGGTGTGTTAGTAGTAGTAAAAAATCACAGCATATCCACGAAGTGAATGATGATGAGTGGGGCGAAGCGTCCGTCCGTCCATCCATCCGTGTTTGTGTCCGTTCGTCCGTGCATGCATCCATGCGTCCGATCGCATTCGAGAATGCAGATCGCGCATGAGTAACACCGACGAGACGCGAGCCAAGGAAGTCGAGTGCAAGCGTCTTCAACGCACCCGCCGCTCTGCTTTGTCCATGCCCCACCAACGATCCGCCACGTACGGTGACTATCCAAGAGACTGAGAGAGGCACTCGTTCTTCGCGCACTTAGGCAAAGTGCGCACAGCAGTCAATCGGAGTGTATACCGGCACTTCAGAAAGTAGCGGCAGAGTATCGCCAATTGGGAAATGAGACGTGAAATGGTAATCCATCTCTTTTGTCTTCTTTTCTTTGTTGTCTCTTCTCTCGGTTACGTGTACCAGTGACCAGGTTAGACTAAGAGAAGCTTCGCCTCTAATAAAATGTAAATCGAAAGAAAAGAAAGTGGACGAACAGTACCGAAAAGATACCGCTGCTCTACCAACTGAGTTACCATTGCGGCTATCACTCTGCCCACATTATGGCGCATATAGGGGCACAAACGTGGGAGTGCCATTCAGTACCACTAGTAGCTACGGTGAGAGTGGAACACACATTTCTTGCCTGTTGGCGTTACATAGCACGTGGTCGTATTATTGGATGGGAGCTAACCAATAATCCCTTGTTACTACCTGAAGGCACCAAGTCTGCCAGAATGAGACACTCGCTATAATCAACAAAAAAAATGAATTAAAATTGGAAGGATTTTTTTTGTTAGACTCATTATTAACCAGAACTAACAGACAACACTGCCAAGGAAACTATAAGGGATGTTATAAATCGTAAAACTAATGTTAACGCGAAAAACGAAGGAGTAAGGATAACCTATCTGCCGTGAGCAAAAAGCAAACCTGAGACTGACACCTATTAGCCGAAGATCGCCGGTTTCCTATATATATATATATATATATATATATATATATATATATATATATATATATATATATATATATATATATATATATATATATATATTACAGCAGTCAGTCAGTCTTCTCTTACGTGTTTCTGCTATACGCATACCAGTGTGAAGGTGATGCGATCAGAAATCATGCCTAGGAGTTTGGGGAATTTGTATTTGATGTGATCGGTTGGCTGCACCAATGCTATCCTGCAATAACTCAACGTAGGTGGGAAAAAAGATCTATCACACAAAAAAACTTGTTATAAAAGACGACTGCCATTTGTATGCAACGGAGTGTTCGACTAGAATATTCAAGTAAAATTTCAGTGTTGAACTTTAAAGCATGTGGCTTCACAGGACATTTAAACACCACCCATTAGAAATGCATTGGTAACTATAGTAATATATTTAATGCTCTGGGAAGCCACAAACTTTGCAGCGCGATATTGTAATTTTGCCAGAATCGCCCAGTGGGTCTCAGCTGCGTATAACCAGGAGTAGTATTTGGTAACTAACATTTTTCATGAGATATGATTTCTTTCCTAAATTACCCATTCAGTTACGACAGGTTGTCGCTATCATCGACGAGAGGGCGCTACATGCGCATGCTCCCCATACGTGGTCATGGTCGCAATTGGCTGTGTTTAAATTTTTAGACAGCACGTAGACAGTCTACGCTGACTGCTTAGAAAACAGCAACGAGCCCATGCTGTCCGATAATTGGAACACTTCTGGGCGGCTTTACGCGACGATGTGCCACCTCGCGTCGAGAAGAAAAAGCTAAAATAAGCAAACGTAACAGTTGTATCTTCTGGCTTATTTTGTTTCTAAAGCAAACACAAATAAGCGTTACTCACATTGAGCGTCAGGGAAAGCGTCTGCTTGTGTGCAGACGACCATTCCGGCGAGATTTGATCTATTTGAGCAATTCGCTGATCCGCCATCTTGTTTAGGCAGCAAAGTAGCCTGCATCGTATTTGTCTACGATGCGGTCTTCTCGGAGCTGGCTACTTTGCCGGCTACGTGAGAATTGGAATGGGACTCAAGATGGTCGCCGTCCATTTATCTGTCTATTTAGCCGTTTACGGTGAGTAGTGAAACACACCCATTGAATCTCTTTTTTTTCTCTTTCCTCATTCGTGCGTGGCGAGTCTTGTGTACCTTTCTCTTTCTACTTTATTTTTTATCCCCGTACTCCATCTGCTACAAGGAGCTTAGATATGTCGCCAAATAGGCAGACAGAAATTAGATCCTTTTTTTCTTTCCTTCAAGAACCACCACCACCACCTACTACTACTACTACTACACAGAAGTTGGAGGAGAAAGAAAGGTTGGGGAAATATTCGCGTGTAAAGTGTTGCCGACACCACATTGGTTGCACAAAATCATGTCTCTGCGTTGCCTCCTCCTTCATAAAACACCTGGCAAACACCATCTTGCGAATGCTCTACCAACCTAGACAAAAGGAGCACTTTCATCTCGTAATAGCAGGGATCCCCTGTAAATATTTTTTCCAGAATTTCCCTTCAAAGTATTAAAAAAATGTTCGAAAAATTTTCGAAGAATATTCGACACGATTTTAAGCCAAACTTGACTATTCCAATTCGCTTCACCAAAAATTTAGCTATTCGAACATCTCTACCTTTTAATAGAGCTGCGAGAACAGCAAACGCCTGTCTCGCCTGAATAGGCTCTCTTCCTAACTTAGCTGCGCCTGCTGAATCCTCATAATTCAAGAGTAGCGTCGTTGCAATTCTACATAAAGTAAACAATAGGACAACTTCTAGGACACAGTAGAACAACGGTAGGACACACGAGGACAACTTCGTTTATTCTCAACGCGTTACTAAAAAATAAATTTTTTTTAGTTTTATTTTGATAAATGTATGCAGATCAGCTCTTCCAATGGTCCAAAGAAAGTGTTTTTTAGCGATACAGAGAGAAGCTCAATAAATTGAAGAGATGAAATATCTTTTCACAAAACAGTCCGAAGTAAATCTGTGGCAAAGAGATTGTAGAGTTCAAGTTGAGGAGCGTTTTTTTTTCAACCAAGGACGAAACTGGGACAATAATTATGCTTTTAGCTAATAAATACTCATTGAAGGCGAATATAATGAAGGACAGAATTCTGGACGACATATGTCGACCCACTTCGACGGAAAAGCTGGAGACGTATGTGAAGGAGGCACAAATCGGATCGAGCTGTGGGGGAAAACCGGAAACCGGAAGGGGAGCCGTGCACCGCAAATAAATCGAGCTTTTCGTAGAAACCACCGGACACTTAACTTTATAGCTGGTACTGCATGTGGACTGTCGACATGATGGAAAAATCAGTGCTTTGAGGAAACAAGTTGGAATGTAGAGAACACGCATGCCTGAGCGTACCGAGGTGTTGGTGCCAAAGCAGGAACCGGAAACCTTAGAAAATGAACAATGAGAAATGTACTATAGAAAACCGTTTTTTTTCCAGTGGTTGCATATAGCGCATGCTTTTTGTATGTATTGTTTCTCGTTTTCGCTCAGAACATTTGTCACAACTACACGCTATTTACATGTTAGATTAATTTATTGAAGCAGTGAGTTTTTTTTTGACCTCGATGTTTCTGTCATGATAGGACGAGGCTCAGAAAGGGTTTTACAAGCAAACAATTGTCACAATAAATCTTTCATGGAAGTTGTAATAGTCTGAATTACACCTGCTACTGCTTTATGGCCGGGTGGTATGACGTACACCAAAAATGCAACAAAAAAAAACATTTTAAATTAATTTAGTGCTCGCTTTCTGAAGGTCTGTTTCTTGGCATTCAAACAGTAAAATTTTATCCGACAAAAAACAAAAAAATATTGTGGCTGTAATGCGAAGCAACTCGACAGCTGCAGCTGGGCTGAGAGCTAGTAAGAGAATTTACGTATGTCTTGCATTGCACATGCAAGCAAACTGCGCAGGCCTTAAAAATCATTCTGGAAAGCTTCCGTTTTACAGGGCCCTTTGGTTTAAACCCAATACCTGACCAACAAGACCAGTGAAGGTCTGTTATATAGAAGTAATTTTTCCACAAAACGTGTTCTGGCCATGGCCGGCTACTTTAACACGGGGCCATTTTCGTACTTGTTGCACTAAAAAAAAATCTGTTCTATGCCAATTTGCTCGTCCTCATCGGTGATTATCGAAGGGCATTCTGTTTGGTTTCTTTCATTCATTGAATGCGTAGTTAGATGTTTTTGCTGCTACACTTGCAGTTTCGCTAACTGTTTCATGCCTCGCACAGTTTTTCATCAACTTTTTTGATGCTTTAGAGTCGAAATATTCGCACAATAAGCGTAGCTATCAGGGTGAAAGTAATTATGCCCTAGCGCTGCAGCATAATTTTCAACCAGTGGAGCGTTCAACTTTGTAAGAAAAAGTACTCTTCTTAGATCGGTTGCCCACCAAATAGCGGCCTGCGTTTTCTTCTTAACGTCATTGAGTTTATCTTCTTTCCTTTGTTTGTGTTGCTGTTTACTTTATTGCGTGTCCTGGTTTTGCTTTCTGTCTCACCTATACATTATCGCATTCTATACCAGTGCCGTTTAGATAATTGCCTCTGATAAAAACGAGGCAACCAAATTGGTCTCATTAAGCAGGTTTTTTTGCGCAAGACGTACGTCGGAGGTTGCGGGCGCTACGCAAACAAAGTCATTCATTTTGCACATGCGCACTGCAATTTTTATTGCAGTTCTGCCAATTCGGGATTTTTTTTTATATCGAACAATGTGCTTTACCGCCAACGATTCTCCGGCAGGAAGCACTTTCTTTTTACAGACTCGAGAGTGAATGGGACCTCGCATGGTTCTGGTGGTTTGCGTCGGATAATGGCTTTTTTGTCGAAAATGTTTGTCATTAGGAATAAATAACGTCGTTTTCGTAGGACCTATATCTTTTTTTTAGCTGGTGAAAGTTTAAACGTAATATTCTCGCTAATCAAAAGGAACTTTTCGAATAATATGGGATGTGTATTTAATGCTTATGTGAAGTAAAGAAAAACTGCACATCTCTTTCAACTTCAAAACTTGTGTAAAAGTAAGGCATTTTGCACTTGCACATAACTTTGTAATGCTCTGTAGAAAATATTTTATGAAGTGATATTTTAATAAATACGGTTGGTAAAACCTGACTTAGATAGTTTCAGCGTTAGCGGTAGTTCGTTTACGTTTTTGCTAATTTCGTATCACGTTAATTACTAGATGTGGTGACAGATCACGTAATGACATTAAACTTATCTGGAAAAGTGGCAGATCACGGCAATAATTACTGATCGTTCGGTATGCTTCTGCCTAATTGATGCTGCCACACACTGAGAAATATAATTGTAATTTTGCGATTGTGAACTATACACATACGTTATTAGACCAGGGACAGGACCGATTACTTCTTAAAGCTGAATAAAAAAAACATTTTTTCGGCGGATTTCCCTAGGTCTTCCCGGAAATAAAAAGAAACGTGGGGGGGGGGGGCGGAAGCCCCTACAACACTGCATATTAGTACGTGTTATATGTAATGCATTAGCTTGTGTTCATAGATAATGCCAGCTAAAATAGTTGAGTCAGCATAAAAAATAAGGAACTGTTGGACCCGATAACGTAAGAAAACACTCGGAACAAAAAACAATTAGTTGTGCTAATAACAAAGAAAACCACCTTTTGAAAACGCGCTTCACTAATGGCAGTGCATTACTGTTGAGCCTATTACCTTGCCCAAGTATCGCTAATGTCAGCCTGGTGAATTAATTTATTACTTCCTCGAAAACAGCGTATTGCGCATTTGCTTAAGTGCAGCCTCTAAGTCCACAGGACATCTGGTCATTTTATTTTTATCTCTCCCAGCAAAACAGATTAATGAAGCGTAAGGTTCTAAACAGCTTCCACCCAGTTTTTGTGACAACTTAAGTCTTTAATTGAACAACTCACGACCGACGCAGGCAAGTTTGATTAACAACGCAAACTTCCTCTTCAAAAGGGTCCGGAAATCGAAGGTGTTCAGGTCGGAGTGGTAAAACTAGGTGAGTCTGTTTAAACATCCGCCAGGAACCGCCCAGCAGGAGTCATTACTAACGCAATTGGCGTCACGTTTTTAGACAACTAATCAATTTAGCATGAATATATAGCGCGGACGTAATCTTATGGGCCTGTATTTATATTTGCGACTGTAAAAGTAACGATGTTTTCTTCCAATTTTAAGCAACGGCACGAATAATTGTTTCCCTATTTGAAGACGCACATGAGAATCAATGCTTCTTCATACTTAAAATATTCTATCGCTGCATTCAACGAGGACAGCACAAAGAAAACATGACAGAACGGGCGCTGACTTACTTGGAGTCAGCACCCGTGCTGTCGTGTTTTTCTGTGTACCATCCTTTCAAAAGTAGCACTACAATATTTTAGTTAGGGATGTATCACCAACTTTCCCCGCAAAGTGTTTTGTAAATGCTTGTCCCTCTCGTGAAACAAATGTTTCTGCTTCACCATTAATCCCAGTTGAGTCTGCATAGTCCAGCACAGATAACCTCGAGAAAGACCACTCCCCATGTCCCTACTCGCACTCCGTTTTTTCCCCTGTAAGTCTCTCAATGCTATTGTGGGCTCAGTATTCTAAAACAGTTTCAATAATTGTTGGGATTCTGCATCCCCAAACCACACTATTATTGAGAGACGCCGTAGCGGAGGTCTCAGGAAATTTCAAACCTCTGAGGTTCTTTAACGTGCGCCTGCAACTGAGTACACCGGCCTCCAGCACCATGGCTTCGTAGAATCATGGCCGTCGTGGCCGTGATTCGATCACGTGACCTTCCGGTCAGCATTCGAGAACCATATCTACGAAACTACCGTGGAGGGTGGCTCAATGCGCTGAGTTTAAGCATGGAGTGTGTCCTATGACAAAGTGTCTGTCCCAAATTGTGATGCGAAATGCAGGGAATAAGAAGAAGAAAAAAAAAAAAGACGCGTAAACGGCGGCGAACGTACACCGTGTTAAGAACAAGACTTGGCAAAACGTCTAGCAAAAGACACCACAGTCATCGCTGTGGGATTAACAAAACGTTTCTGCAGGTATACTAAGAAAATAAAAAAAATGGCAGCATATCCATGAAGTGAATGATGGAGAGGGGGCGAAGCATTCTTCCGTCCATGCGTCCGTCTGTGTGACCGTCCATGCATCTGTTCGTGCGCCCGTCCCTGCGTTCGTTCATGCATCCGCCCCTGCGTCCGTTCATGCGTCCGTTCATGCGTCCATCCATGCATCTGTCTGTGTTTCCGTTTGTCCATCTATTCAACACTCCAAGTCCCACCATCTCGCATCTTTTTATCGTATATTCCCCATATAGAAGCACCACCATTCAGTGGACATTCCAAGGACTAAACGAGAGGTGGCACACGCTCACTTTCTTACGGCTTGCGCTTCGGGTCTACTTCCCACCTTCAACCACCTCGAGTTCATGGTATATACTAGTTCACTGTATTCATGGCACTGCGGCCCAATACTCGCTAAACCTTTCTAAAACCAAGGAGGTTACGCCCAGCGAGTATAACGTAGCAACCTTTTCCTGTCAGATTGTGCTCAATGTACATGCCAGTGGCTGCTAATGTGAAATGAGAGACAGGAGGATTCAGCTTGTAATTTCTTACGGCTTGCGCTTCGTATCTGCTTCCCCCTTTAACCACCTCGAATTTATTCATGGTATATACTAGTTCATTGTATTCATGGCCCTGCGGCTCAACGCTCGGTAAACCTTTCTAAAACTAAGGAGGTTACACCCAGCGAGTATAATGTAGCAACCCTTTCTTGTCCGATAGTGCTCAATGTACATGCCAATGGCTGCTAATGGGGATTGCAGCGTGCGCGTTGACTAAAAGCCGAATGGTCCTGTCTCTCATTCCCCATTAGCAGCCATTGGCATGTACATTGAGCACTATTTTTTATTGTTAAACAACGCAGAGAAGAAATCTCTCCCCGGCACCACCTTGGAGGTCAAATGTTAAACCTATTTCGGGTATGTGCCACTGGTGGTTACGTACTACGAGGGACGCACAAGCCACGCCATAAGGAGCTTCGCCCCTAAAATCCTCTCGGTGAATCAGGTATGTATTCTATGTAAATGGTTTTCTCACCGGAACGACGCCGTCGGGAGTGGGATCGATCTAAGGAGGACGCGACACGCTGGCCAAAACTATGAAATCTGTGCTTGTGCTGAATGAATCCCCTGAACCGATTTCGGCAAATGGCGTCCTGTACTCGCGGTTATCGTTTAGTGCGTGTATTCTCGTCTTCTTTAGCGTTGTTGATCTCTGCCTCCAAAGATTCTTCATTCGCAGAAACTCATCCGGCCATAAAGGGTCTCGCTGAATACCCTGTTTCCGCGTAATGTATCCGACTTATTGGTCTGCATTCTTTAGACGCTTCAGCTTATAAATAATTCAGGTGTCGCACTTTATTTGGAGTGCAAAGGCATTTATTTTTGTGTTTTGAACAGTGAAGGTGAATGTTTGCTTTGTCATGCCTCGCGAAATGAGCTGTTCGATGGTTTAAGTTTAGTCTTACAGAAGGTGTTGTGCTGCTTGTCCCCGCTCACACTCGTAGCGCGGAGACTTCAAAGCAAAGCTTTGGGAGAAAAAAAACACCTCAGTGTGCGCTGAAAGTGAAATGCTTTCCTTGTTAGCTCCAGCACAGGAAAGTATGAAGGAGCAGCACGATACCAAAAGATTAGGCAGATTCCGATAATTAAAAAATATCTTTATGCACGTGAACCCAATTTAAATGTTTTATTTGGGAATATACTTGTATGCAGTTGGAGCTGACATACTATTTTTATTTTTAAACTGAAAAAACAGCTCTGTAAGAATTTTCTGAGAAAGCGAATGTATGAGAGGAACGACGCTCCTGATACAAGTGTTTCAAGAAAATGTCTGACAATGCTCAGAAATAAGAAGAAAAATGTTTTCACGCTGGCTTCATAACTGCACTCCCTCTAGCCGCAGGCTTGAGCCGAGTAGAGCCATCAGGTATGAGAGAAATCAAAGAAAGTAAGGTAAACAACTTTTTAACTAGCGGAAACAGGTAGTTGGGTGAAGTGAAAAAGTTGCAGGAGCCATTACAACGAAAGTTTTTCAGCGAATCAACAGAATACTAGACGAGGAAAGAAGACGAAGAAGCGTTTGTTCGTCTTCTTTCCTCGTATATTCAGCCCGAACTTGGATTGGTCCTATTCGCTCCGACTACGTGATTTCATAGCCGTTTTTGTGGCTGAGTATCTCACCGTGGTACTCGCCTTACAAAAGTGAAACGCGAAAACCTCTTTGGCTGTTATGATTACAGATTCTCAGTCTCTTTGCGATGCACTTTCGGTTGGGGCTGAATCGCACATAATAAAGGCGTTTCGTGCATCAATACCCCCTCCCCCCTCATTTAAGAAAAGTTATGTTAGTTTTAGTGCTGGGCTTCAAAGGGTTGCTCTTAAACGAAATGACCGATTCTTCAGTGAAGTCAGCAATAAATGGGCCACTTTTACCGTGTTTTCCATTATCCGCTTATGTGACGGCTGCACGATTTCACAGGTGTACCATTATGGAAAGCTCCACAGGTACATGACTCAAAAATTCGACTGAATATCGGCATTTATTAAATCCCTGGCGTCGATCCTTTTGTGACACACGTAAACTAGCAGTCGTAGTTAGGAGGCTGCGCTGTAGGGTGCCTAAACTAAATTTCTACCAACACAGGTCTGGTCAGGCTCATTCTCCAATGTGCACTTTCTGTGGCGAGTCAGAAACTACGGACCATTACTTTTTAACATGTAGACGATTTACTGCAGCTCGTAGATCCAAGGTATAAAATCCTTTACGTGCTATTGGAATGAATTTATCCATGTCCGTGATTCTGTCCTTCGGAGCCTCTATTTTTTATTTTGCCAGTGCGAACGTTAGCGAGGCAGTGCGGAATGGTCTTTAATGAAACGAAAAGGCTAACAAACTAAAATTATTCTCTGTGTCAACACACGCATAACTTCTCCCTTTTTATTTTTTTAAGCTAGGTTCTGATGTAAGTTATCATCTATTACTAATACAAAAATTTTACAGCAAGTACAGATCAGTGGTCATCAAGATTTCATTTTACATTTTATAACGTTTTCAATTTGTAAGTTCCTTTACTCTAAAATAGAATAATACTTTGTAAAACCACTCAATTATCGTCCGATCCCCCACAGTGGGTGTGAGCCACAAGTGAAGGGCAACAAGAACAAGAACTTCCTTGTCTGTTTCTGTGTGCTAATAAAGAGAGAGACAGAGAGAAAGAGAGAGAGAGAGAGAGATGAAATGAAAACGCTGGGAAGTTAATCTGGTAAAAGTTACTGGTTTGCTACCATGTGTAGGGCGGGGGGGGGGGGGTAGTGGTTACAAAGAAGACATAGATAGACAAATAAATAAAAGCCAGAAAAAAAGACACATACATGCATAGACACACACGCATGACGTTCAGGTCAAAGTCTTTTTGAGAGGCTACTTGAACGCAAGAAGCGCAGTAGCGCTTGAACATCCTTCTTTTGAGAAGTTAGGTCCGGTCCATGACACAAGATTCATTCTTCCGAAAGAGTTCGGTCGTCTGGCTTATCAAACGTATTGCAAATCGCCTGTTTCTGTAAACAGTACTGTTGGCACTCGCGCGGAATATGTTGAATCGTTTCAAAACTGCCACGGTGGTCACATGTTGTGGTGTCAGCCATCCGTATGTGCAATGCGTACGCGTGCGTAAATGCGACACCCAGCCGTAACCTACACAAAACATCGGCGAAGTCCTGCGAGAATTCGAATACTGGGGGTTGCATCTAAGGAATAGAGCCGTGCGTGGTTGAAGTCTGGTCGGTTCCACTGTGACGTGGTGCACTGGTGAGCTAGCACGCGTAGCTTCCATGCGGCGTCAGTCCTCGAGAGCGGTGTTATATGACATAGTTTTTTGTGTATGGGCTTAACGGGCAGCTTGATCGGCCCGTTCATTGCCGATAATTTCACAGAGACTTGGGAGTCATTGAAAAGTTACTTCACGTGCTGAGAAGATTTCTTATAATGACATAATATAGCAAGCTTTGTATTCGGATCCATGCTTGTTAGCTGAAGATTTCAGAAGAAGATCTCTTATAACGATAAAATATAGCAGCCTTTGTATTCAGGTTCGTGCTTGTTAGCTGAAGATTTGAAAAAATATTTCTCGTCAGGTGTTTTTTTTTTGCCATTCGTATATACAAAAGAGTACCCACATCACAATGTGCTTGACATTTTGTGCGCATTCACAAGGAGAAACAAAAAAGTGGGTCGTAGTAGAACAAAGAAAAAGTGAAAGAAAGAAAGAAAGAACGAAAGAAAAAGAAGCAATAAAGAAGAGGACGAAAGAAATGAAGAAAAAAGAAAGAAGAAAGAAGAAAAGTCCACATAAGGTCTTTCGATCGGTGGCGGGCGCCTCCCGCAGGATCGGGCTGTGTAGATGCGATATGCAGCAGCTGCGTCAAGAAAATGCCACCGTCGCGCTGCTGCGCTAGCGGGTGTTTTCATTGACACTGAACGCTGATGCCGAGAAGCGCGGCGAATCCCTCCAGACATCATACCGTTCTTCGCTGCGTGTACAGCTTTGTTGCCCCTGGACGCGTCTTGCCAAACCTCAAAAGCGTTGTGGTGTCGGGATCGCCTTGCTCTCAGCCCACACCAACTTTTATTTCTCCGTTGGTCTTCCTGGGAAGTGTCGTGTTCACGTATTTCTCAAAGGAAAACCACATTGACTTAAATAAGTTTGCTTTGGTTTTCACTTTTCTTTGTTGTGGCTTTAGGCTTGTTTCGTTTTTTTTTGTGGGTCTTACATGACGTAATATTTGATGTAGATCTATAAGTTTGTAGATAAAAAAACAGATTTTAATAGTCTGTTGATGAAAAAAAAAACAGTAATAGCGGCCATGCGAAAAGGGATAATACAATTTAAATATTTTTAAATTATCAAAACTATCTTAAAGTAAGTATCATATCTCTATCTGAAACGTGCACCTTGCAAGCTTTATTACCCAATTAGTTTAGTATTTTTATTGACGGTCTAAACAAATTCGTACTTTGTCTCACTTCAGGCTCTTTTCTAAGAAAATGAAAACATTTTCGAGACCGCTTTCTAGGAAAGCGTTTCGCTAGATTTAATTCTATTATTTCAGCCGCCCTTCAGCTTTTGTCCATTCTGATAGCCAAAGCATACCCAACAGCTCTTGCTTTGCGGACATGGGTATAACTTATTCCAGTGCATTATGAGTTGATCCTCAGACCATAAACCATACTCAAGCTTTTACTCAGCACAATATTTCATTCCTCTGATTACCCATCGGGACTTTTTGTATTATGTGTCAATGAGCACTTTGAATGAAATGTCCTTTATATGCCTGCGTGTTATGTGGAAGCACTGAATGGGCTTGCACATTCAGTCCTATGACAGTTCGTAGTCCGATATATATATATATATATATATATATATATATATATATATATATATATATATATATATATATATATATATATATATATATATATATATGTGTGTGTGTGTGTGTGTGTATATATATGTGTGTGTGTGTGTGTGCTGTGTGTTAGGCACTGAATGTGCTGGCACATTTTGCATGGGCGGAACATGCGAGCATATTGTGTTTAGAAAAAATTGTTTAACGATTTCAAGTACTTCGTACTCAACTATGGGACAGCACTGAGCCGTACCGCTAAAACTGCCATTGGGAGACCACGAAAAAAAAAACCTCTCTTCTTCTGTAGACTTTCCTCCCTTTTCCCACTTCCAATTTATAGGGGAGTGAAAAGCGTGCGTGCATCATGCTTAACATCCCTGCTTTTTTTTGCTTTTTTGACTCTTTCTCTATGAATGTGCACAAGATGCGCGCAAGTGCATACTCTGTACTTTCCATCTTTTCAAAAAACAAGAACAATGTACAATATGTTAAATTTGGGGTGCTGTCGAACAATCGCATCACCAGTACAAACGGGTTATGTTTACGGGCCCTACAGGTGAAATGCCTCGCTGGATGATTTTGACAATCTTGTGTGTTTGTGTGTGTTTCTACTTCCATACCTCCTTCTCTCATTCTTTTCTCACCCACTTTTGTGTCTCCCCTTACTCCTTCCACAGTGCTGGGTAGTCAATCAGATATTTGTTTTTTGGACAACCTCCCCGCTTTGCCGCCTCATATCTCCCTACCTGTCTTGAACTGTTAATGTCCGATGAATACGATTGACGAACAGTTTATGAAATGTACTAAACTTCTACAGTGTCATGCAATGCCCTCAATTTTTGTCTCTCTGCGTCTACTAGATAAAACATTTACGGTGTAGACATACCGAAGGGGATAGAGAGAAATAATAAAATAGACTTCGGCGCATCATCTAAGACGTTTTTCCTTCATTGTGTATCGCACATTTTTTTTTTGTACCACATTATGAGTCGTCTTGAAAAGGAGGCTGAAATTGATGTTTGATAAAGGCCATTCTGCTTTCAGCAGCCAAGAATATCATTTGATATATGATGTAGCCGATTCGAACTTTTTTACTGTGTAATGTAAGCAAGAAGAATGCCGGGAAGAAAAGCAAAGAACACTGAAGATTGCATTGTAAGTCGGAGCGTATCCTTTGAGGAGAAAGGAAGGAACCCATAAACGCGTGTATGAGCGCACGAAAAGCAATATTCTTTTTCGTGTGCGCTTATCAACTTCAAAGCAATTTCGACGTTAGCTGTGTCAGTTCCTGCTGAAGGGCATATTCTCAAAGAATGAAGTCATACTTTCACAAAAGGGGATTCTGATATGTGCTATTTCTGAAAGTACGTAAGAAAAATCTACATGATTTTATTCAATATTAAAAATATACCTAAAATTGCTAATTACGTCAAGAACGAAGGATTCGGTTTGATTGCTACAAGATTCAATTGCAAATGAAAGCAAGCGCCAACTGGGCTTTTCAACGTTTACAAACGCTCTCGGAAGTACAATACTTGATATATGTTTCAAGGTAGTTGGGGCTATTTCGTTTGTGTCTCCTAACAGGTTTGCTTACGCGCCGTCTTTAGTAGTCCAACTATGCCATATATGCTGTAAAAATAGATCACCGACAAATATAAGTGTAGATCATAGTCAGGTGTATAGCTTAGACCCTGATAGTTTGTCAATTTCAACATAAACACTATCTGGTTGGCGCCTAATGAAAAAGGAAAGCACAGGCTACCTATACTTCTCCGCTCAACGGCCATGATAAATCTCTGAGAAAGCTGTCCTAGTTCCATGGTGTTGCTTTGTGACAGATGCTGAAAATTGAAGGACACTTTGTAAATTTCAAAGTGTCTTCGGCGAAAGCCTAGGGCCATTCGACTGACTTTGCCATGTCTTTTTTGTTCTTTTTTTATTTTTTGTTTCATACACTCTTTCAGTAATGATGTGCTTACTGAAAGATTGTGAAAGGGAGAGGACACGACTGGCACCAATCTAGAGCACGGGTGGATGGACGCGTGTAGTAGACACTAAAAACTTTCGCCTTAAAACAGACCACTTTTAGATCACTCACTGTGCGCAGAAAAACCCGCCGCGTGATGACTTCAACTTACTTTTCTTAGCGAAGCGCTGGAAGAAGGAAATGAAAAAGAGAGGAGGTGAGAAGTGGAGAAGAGAATAAAAAAGAAGAAATGGGAAAATTAAATGGAATTTATTGGTGAGACAAGATTCGAACCCACTGACTGTCCGAAGCCGATCGTTGTAATCACTCGAATATCCAGTCACGTTAGCAGAGCAAGCGTTTATAGGAACCGTATGACTGCATTTTTCTGAGCGAAAAGAAGAAAGAAAAGATAAAGGGAAGAAAAAGGTAATGTAAAAAGATTGGAACAGAAACATAATATTACAAAAAAGTGCATAGAAACAAAACGAAAGAAAACAATAAACAGAGAGAGAATTCAAAAGATGGAGAAAAACGGAACAAGTAGAGAGAGAGAGAGAGAGTAATAAGAGAGGGGGGCATCAACATGACTTTCTTTGGGCCGACTCTGATTTTCCGTGCTTAACAGCTGCTCTTCACTCTTATGTGGCTATAGTTATGCCTAACTACTACCTCTAGGTCAGGCTAGGCTATGCTGGCATGCTAAGGAAATCTTCCCAGCTATGCTGTCCTTTCTGAATTAGAACAATAAATGCGAATCTTTCCCAGTTTTACAGTGAAAGCTGTTATGAGATCACAACTCGAGTCTCGCGCACCGCCGTAGTTGTCCGCCGACGCCGCCGGTGTCCGTAACCACTGTCACACGAAGAAATAAAAAAAAGAAGTAGTACCAGTGCCACAGACGGGCTCGAACTCGGGTCCGCTTAGTTACAGCTCGGTATTCTACCACTGAGACTATGCAAGTGCTTGGGACTTGTTGGCAAACTTGTCTTAGGCTGGCTTGATGTCGGGGAAGCAATCACGTTAATACGACTTATAAAGCATTTTAAAAGAGCGAAAGAACAACCAGTCATCGCACAATGCAAATAGCGTGACGAGTGGGTCATCCAATGTTTCAACCTATTACAAAAGCTTGTTATTGTTCTACTAATAACTGCGGTGCATACCCCTTTCGGGCACAATTCCTCATCGTCGTCGGCCACTGCATGAATAATTGACACAAAATTCCTTGCAAGTATTTAGCGGATACCACACTTCTCAGAAGAATGACGAAAAATAGCATAGCGAATGCTGGCTTACTACCCAAAAAATGTTATAATAATGCCGTAGTGGGTATCAAGCAAATGTGCCTGCAGCAGTTACCCAATGAGTGTTTAGAAGAGGCTCTGAATCAGCCGATCCCCCACAGTGGGTATGGGCCACAAGTGAAGGGCAACAAGAACAAGGCTCTGAAAGGCCGCTATTATAGCTTTCGCTGTGACTGTGCTGCGCCTTCCGCGCAGGCGTAGTGTTTTTCTTTTGTTGTTGTCCCATAGTACTTGCAGAACAAGACATTTCTTAATGTGACTTGTGCTTGCAGAAACGTTGAAGAGCACTTTCGATTTTTTCTGTGTTACTATACGCATAAAAAGGACTTATAAAAAGCAATTGGGGAACCTGTAAAATATCGCGTCAAGTGCCCCTTTAATACACTGCTATGAAATCGCCTACTGAAGGGTAAATGCGAGGGCTCTAAAGAACTTCACGAATGCCTGTCTCTGACGTGAAGAACAAACTGGAGACCATCAAGTGCGAATACGCAAATATATTTTCGTAAAGCTGTCATAGTATAGCACTGGCAAATATATATTATCCTTGACAACAAAATACGATATGTCTAAGCCAGGTGCACGCTAAGAGGCGAAATTCGGGAATGGCCACTGATGACGTATAACGCCTTTTGCATGTCGCCTGCATGTCGCCTTTTGCAGTGCCATTCCACCACGAGTTATAAGCATTGAAGTAGAACGAGAATGACCTGGGAAAAAGCCAACAGAAAAAGTAAACTTGCAATCACGAATGCATCCGCATTCCATCAGTTCCGACCCGTCATGATCGATGCGCATTTTAAGATGCTGCACACTCATCGATAAAAACGAGTATTCTAAGTGAACGCTAAGCTTGGCACTGCTTGACTGAAAGTTCGACAATTTGTCGCCACGAGTTTAAAGTATTCTTCATACGAAGGTGCCGACAATGTCCATCCGAAGACACAACAGATCAATGCGTAACGACATCATAGCGTGCAAACAGGAGGTTGGCTATGAAAGTCTGACGACAAGCGTAAAAATAGAAAGTGCACAGTTCGATACGGAACTCTTCAAAAAAGCTTTACAAAGTTCTCTTCACCGCTGTACCCTTCTGTTCCCTTTCTTTTACCTGTATTCCCAAGGGCCTTTCATATATTGTCTGCTCTAGATAAATTTTTGATTGGAACACAACTGACCAAGCTTCTCGTCACGTTCCCTGACAAACTACATGAAAAAAAAACATCGTGTGGTCTTAGGAAGCGTTGGAGACACTAGCGCTTTTGAGCAGCGCGTTGCACTGTCAGTGCATCGTCAAAAACGCTATGGTCATTAAAATTCCTTGTGCGTGCCTTCTAGTATAAAGACACACATACAAAACATCGAAGTGTTGTTATGATGCCTCAAATAAGCGCAATAATTGCCTTTCAATTGACAATCGCACAAGTATGAACGCTGAAACTTGAGCAATATTGGTGGGCACTGTGGATGGGGTTGGTAGTTTTAGGTATTGTTTTGTGCCGTTAGAGAAATCGTTATTACGGACAAACAGACAAATGTACAGACCGTCCGGCAGACAGAAAGACAGACAGACCAAACTTTTGGCGTCGAAGGTCCCGAAAAAAGACTATCGTCCTTAAAACCGTGTAGGGTCGACAAACCACACCCATACTAACGCTAAGTCGCAATGATATTGCACGCTGCCTTGCGCTCCGTGCGCCCTGATTTGATGCATCCGACTAGGGTGGTGGTAGTAGTGGTTAGAAGAGGAGAAAGGTACCTAATTTCTGCAGCCCGGTCCGGAGCACGGCGCAGTGCCTGCGAGTAGTGACCGAGGAATACTAGTGCGCATCTGCAGCAATTCTGGTGGAGGACAGAGTGGCGCTTTCGGGAGCAGCCGTTAAGCACTCTAAAGGCACATGCAAGGGACAATGGCACGCGAAAGAAGGCGATTAAGAACGACACGAAATTGTTAAAAAACATAGAACATGAGAATAAAACAGTAACATTGTGCGTTAGAAAGAAGAAAGTGAATCTTGACGCTTAGCTTGGTGCAAAGTCCCGGCGAGCCATTTCACGTGACGTATGCTCAGCGAGCGAAAAAGAATCATCCTTCTGCGTGCCGGCACGGCGCCGACTTCTTCGTAGCCCCGGGGAGATAGTTCCATCAAAGAAAAGTTTGCGCACATTTTGGTGGCAGCCTCCGCGGAGGGTTGTTGCCACGTTCCACTGCAAAAAGTCACATTACTCCTATTGAAAAATGCGAGCTGCTTCACAGCGACTGCTTTTAGTCTGTCGCCTTTTTTGTGCGTATGTTTCGCATACTCATCTGTGATTATACAGTGAGCTGAAACATTGAGGAAGGGTGTAAGAAGAACGAAAAGAAATGATTTAAGTGGAGTGTGCGTAACGCTGGTCTATAAAGGATAAAACACTGAAGCAGCGAATACTGGTGTGCTGGAAGGAAATGAACACATGTTTAGGTCCATTAGTTGCACTTCTTGGTGAGCTGATATTAATAACAAGAACGCACAGACATTTTTTGCTTCATGTGCACAGCTTGGGTTCGCAACTTGCCTCGTTGTTCTATTAAAAGAGAAGTTGTCGTTTATAATATTACTGAAAAAGTGCAAAGATGTAAATGTCTTACAAGGTTTTCTTGTTTTTGCCCCACCACCAAGGATTTCACAAAAAAACAAAAAAATGAATTCTAGAGATTTTATGGGAGCAACAATGATAAAATGAGCGACGGAATTCCAGCAATTGAAGTATTTTCGAAATATTTCTGTTTCTATGCACGGAACTCGTGGATTGTAAGCGGCATATATATTTTTTCAATGGAACAACTGTTATGATAACTTTTCCGTGATATCCACGTGAGGGGGCTGTAAATTTGGCCATTGAAGGTAGTGTTGCCTCTCATGTACTTAAGTCGTGGTTGAAAAGCACACTACTTTAGAAAATCTTCTGAAAGGAAGATTTTATTACCATAGACATGTGCATTGAGAGCACAAAGGGGCCATGAAAGCGCCACTTAAGTAGCTAGAGTACACAGAGCCTTGCCTTTGTCTCATTTCTCTCTCTATTCATTTCTTCAGTTTCTTATGTTTCTCGTTTCTCTTTTTCATCTTTTCTCCTAAAGTAGGGTAGCAAACCAGATTAGAATAGTTCGTCCTATCCGTCTTTCTTTGCTTTCTCCTTCTCTTCATGTAAGTTTTTGAGCATGCAACCTAGGCTCATATAACATGAACTGATTGTACAAATTTTAAACAGCTGAAGCGCTGAAAAGGATAACAACGGACTAAAAGAACAACGAGGACAAGTGCTAAATCCACACAAAAATTTTATTGCAAACCACCAAGAATATATTCTTGTCACATGACATCACAATCAAATCAATGAATGTACAAAAATGAATACAAAAACCAAGCAGCAGTGAATTTACATGAAACAAATACCTGCCGGTGAATTAAAGTAATCTAGTTCTTTTTTTGTTAGTGCTATGTATGGCTTACTGACGCATGTTTAGTATTCCATCTTGGTATTTCATGTTGGAATTCCATGTTTAAGACATGGAATACCAACGAGCTCACTCCCACACTTTGCTTCTGAATGTATAGACACTGGAAACAAAAATACGTGCGTTACTTAGCCATAAATTATTGCGTTTCAGTACGTAAGTGTACTGTACATTAAAAATGCAAGAAGAGCAAATTTAAGGACTCGTTTTCTTTGTTAGACATAATAGATCAAGAACTCTGAAATAATTATGCCAAGGAAATTATAGGGGATGCTTGTAAAATTTGTATTGTAATTTATGAAGGAAAAAAAGTGAAGGAAAGATAGGTTGTCGTGGGCAGGGACCGAACGTTTAAATGCACAGGTATGGCCAAAAAGTGGACGGAGGGGGGTGGATATCCTTCATGGTAGCTCAGTTGGTAGAGCAACAGACACGTTATTTTAAAGTGGCACGTTCAGTCGCTGCCCATGGCAAGTTATCTTTTCGGCCACTTTTCTTTCTTGACGATTACGTTACTATCACTTCTAATAATATCCCAGATACGTTCCTTGGCATCACTTTCAATTAGTTCTGAATATTAGTGTGGCTAAAAAAAGAAAGAAAGCATCTTGAACATTGAGTAAATCAGAGGAAAGAAATTTTGAACTCTTCATCATAAGCGTTATTTGATTTCGAAGTGCCAAAACAAATCAGCAATGCAAGCTATATTCCTTAAGGCTTTTCGTATCTTTTCATTTAATTTTCGTGCTTGTCATGAACACTACGAATAAATACTGCGTGATACGATTTTGTAATAATATAATTTATAATATGATATCTAGGGTTTTACTTCAGAAAAACTATGATATCATTAAGAGGGAGGCCGCTATGGGGGGCTCCAGCAATTTCGACCACATGGTGTTCTTCAAAGGACGACACCGTTCAACAATTTATTAAATGACGGCCTTTATGAGAAACAAAAAGTTGTTTCGCCTTTCTAAGATGAATGCATTGCCTTATCGTAATAAAGTTTGTCCTCGCAAAAGTTTTGTAAAGATTTGTTCTCACAATAATATGTTTTAGCGAGCCTTAATTTTTTGGAGCTTAAGGTCGGGAAGTAAAGAACGTTTATTTACATGAAAAGCTTGAAACAAGAGCAATCATGCTCGACAACGTACATTTTTTTCTTTCTTATAGACAAATTTTTGTCTGTTTTTTTTTTTCAAAATGGAGATTACCAGCAAATACAAAATGTTAAATTCATTATTGCATTAACGCACATCCGATTTATGAGCAATAGATGTTGTAGTCCGCCTGAACAAATTTATTTTGGGGACTTAGACAACGTATGCCAGCGCCTATACTTACAGATGAGTTGTATGACAAACTATATACCTAAAACAAATGGTAAGTGAAGTCAATACGCCTGCAAGGGAGGCCCAAAATTGAAAGAGCTAACAGTAGAACGTGTTGCCCTTTTGAATAGATGGCGCGTCAGTGCTTTGCATCTCATTCAAGTTTGCAACGGGTGGCATAAAATTGAAGGTAATTTCAACGAACCCTCCTCCGGTCACGTATCAATCGGTTTGTGATTGAACAAGCTATCTTTATGAACTAATTTCGAGAAGCTAAACACAAGCGTGACGCACGCAAATTGCTCGAAAAAGAGATAGGTTGAAGGAAGAAGAAACGAAGAAAATGTATTGTGATATGAGGCCACTCAAGCATACTCAGAAGATTCGCCCAAATAACAGACTTTTTGTACGTTTCCACCCGCCTGTTTAAACACTGCGCACGCCATATTTAATAAGCGAGAAGCGGCGTGCCGTAACGGAGAAAACTGACCTTCGAGCCACGCCTGCTTCATTTACCCAAGTTATCTCTTCCGGCAGCGCAAAGACTGAATTGGTGCCGCTCACGACCGTTAGCTGGAAGAAGTTGAGTGGAAAGAGGGCGCAAGCACAAAGCATTAAATATCCGCTATTCAGTCGAATCAAACATTGTTGTTCTAGAGAGTAGAAAGAAGAAATTTTGAAAGGGGAAATACATATTCTTTGTCTGTGAGTTAGGAGACAAAGAAAAAAGTGTTTCCAAGCACTTTTGCATGCATTCTGACACGATCAAACAATGGCGTAGCCAAAAATGATGAGGAGTTTGCGGTTTCGTAAATTCTAAACCCCCTCTTTTCACCCTATGTCAATGCATGCACATGACCCGTTGATATATACAGATGTTCACACATAAACACTATCTACCCTCTCGTTCCTACTCCCACTCAGCAAAAAAAACTCTCGCTACACTCCCACCTTTTAAAACTCGCTCTTAAAACTGTCCGTGAACCTTTCGCCTGTATGAATTATGATTCAACGGTGATATCTGGTGGAGAAGGTCAGCTCCTTTTCGACAGTGGACCTTTGGCGCAACCTTCGAGAAATGAGCACGAGTGGGTAGTTTATTAATTGGAAAGCGCACGACACGGCAAACTATGGCACAGTTTTCAGAGGAAGCAAGACAGTACAACCCAAATAAAGCAAGACAGCTGTGGTTCGGCACGTGTGCGCTTGTGTGCACACTCGAAAGATAGCACGAAGTGACCTGATTAGAATGAGAAGGGGTCCTATGGTAAAGAACGGCCATGGCCGCTAACAAGCACTGTCGTACATGCGGGCGATGCCTCCTCACCGACCGGTTCGAAAAGGCGGACATTCGACTGTTGACTGTGTGCAGTAAAGAAGAAGGCCAGCAAAAGTGTTTACTTTCGAGCTGTATATGGAGAGCAGGTTTATTTCTGCTGTCATTCAGGAGAAAAAAAAATGCTTGCGGACGTGACTGAAGGACCCTTCTTAGAGATGCGGTGGCGGCTTTCTATGTTCACATAATTGAATGCTTTAGGGGACACTTGAACGATGCGAGCCATGTTAACAGAAAAAAAACAACAATGAGAAATAAACGAAATCGCCGGACTGCCGCTTCGTGCTATCTCACTGTACTGGCTTGCGGGTGTCTTGACAGTGGCAATTCTTTCTTACTTGCACGCCTTCTAAGTTAACACAAGATTGGAAAGTTTAGAGTGGATTTTTGCTCACTTCATATTGGCGTTGCCGGCAGTGCAAAAGTTCATGAGTTTCCCTTGTTTTCAATAGGTTTCCGTCCCTAGCTGGGCATGTAGAAGCCTGGCAAGCAGAAGTGCTCACTGTCGTATGTTGTTTCACTTAGGAAGCTATGTTGCAGATAACTGGTTGTAAGTAGACGTGAATAACGCGAGTGCTATCTGGAAATACAGACCAGTAATTTTGCTGGCTAAATTGCACAAAAGCCTGTTCCGACACTGTACCAAGGATGTCGAGAAGCTTTACTTGCTTATTGCAATATAGTCGGCCGGTTAAAACAAGTCTTCCCGTGCTCACAGCAGGTGTTCATGAATGCAATTTCTTTGTTGCTGCTTGTACAACAAGGTCAAACTTTTCGCTAACGTCCGGCAATCAGAGTGAACACAGATAAATACTGTAACTTTTAATCAATTCTGTAGATGCATGCTGTACATATAATCTATTATAAAGGAGATTTATTAAGCAGAAAGGTTGATGCTTGTAAGGCTTGGAAGGCGACGCACCAGCCGCTATTTCCGAGCTCGAGCCGCTCCTGCACACTCGATGCTGCTGCCTCTGCGCCGGAGTACAATGCCGGAGTTTTTTACAATGGCCCCACGGAGAAAAAAGGAGCCATCCTGGCGACTTAGTCCTGTGCAGGCGGCGTTGAACCGTGGTACTTCTTGAGCCTCTGGACGTGTACAACCTCGCGGTTGCGACGTCGCAAGTCGGATCGTGGCGTAAGAGGCTCAATGAGGTAGTTTACTGGAGAAGTTTCTTCGACAATACGATATGGCCCATCGTACTTTGGCAGAAGTTTGGAAGAGAGCCCAGGTGTGCGATGCGGCACTGACAGCCATACAAGAGCACCCGGGAGAAAAACGGGAGTTGAGGTCTGGGCATCACGAATTGCTTTTCGCCTGTTTTGGTCATCGCCGGTAAAGCGACGAGCTAACTGGCGGCATTCTTCTGCGTGTCTGGCGGCGTCCAAGATCGGTAGGCACTCGGACGCGTCTGGTCGATAGGGCAAAATGGTGTCAATGGTGTGGGAGGGGTGACGGCCGTAGAGGAGGTAAAAAGGGGAGAAGCCTGTTGTCGCTTGCGTTGCCGTATTATAGGCTTATGTAATGAATGGCAGGACTAAGTCCCAGTTAGAGTGGTCAGGCGTCACATACATAGATAGCATGTCACCGAGAGTACGATTAAAGCGCTCGGTAGCCCCATTGGTTTGTGGGTGGTAAGCGGTACATGTGCGATGTACAATAGCACACTCAGCGAGCAATTTTTCAATGACCTCGGACAAAAAGGCGCGGCCGCGATCACTGAGGAGTTCTTGAGGGCCTCCATGACGCAACACAAAATGACGCAGTAGGAAAGTGGCAACCTCCTGTGCTGTAGCCGTTTTAAGAGCAGCGGTCTCAGCATAGGGCGTTAGGTGGTCGATAGCAACTATTATCCACCTGTTGCCAGTCGGAGTCAATAGAAGTGGCCCATAAATATTAATTCCAACCCGTTCGAAGGGTCGGGAAGGGCATGGTAAAGGCTGCAGTTCACCGGCGGAGGCGTGTGGTGGAGATTTTCGGCGCCTACATTCGGCACAAGAGCGGACGAAGTTGCGGACGAAGGTATACATGCCGTGCCAGTATAGCGATGTCGAAGCCTTTCGTAGGTCTTGAAGACTCCTGCGTGGCCACAGTGTGGGTCAGCGTGAAAAGAGGAACAAATCTGCGACCTCAGGGTTCGTGGAACGACGAGCAGCCACTTGCGTCCCTCTGGTGCGTAGTTACGTCGATAGAAAAGCGTGTCACGTATCGAGAAGTGTGGAACTTGGCGCCAAAGCATTCGCGTGTTTGGGAGTTCAGGAGTGTCGGAGAGATGATTGAGGAGAGATGCAGTCCACGGGTCATTGCGTTGTTCGATAGCAATGGTGTCAAAGTCAAGCGATGACAATGTGGAATCGCAAGCGGAGTCAGCTGTGGCATTCTGGGACAGGGGGGAACGGGAAAGGGCGTCGGCGTCAGCATGCTTCCGTCCTGACCGATAAACCTTGCGTATGTCGTAATCTTGAATTTTCAACGCCCAGCGAGCGAGGTGGCCAGATGGGTCTTTTAACGTCGAAAGCCAGCACAGCGCGTGGTGGTCGGTCATGACGTCAAAAGAACGACCATATAGATATGGGCGAAACTTTCCAAGGGCCCACACAATGGCCAAGCCCTCCTTTTCTGTGACGCTGTAGTTGCTCTCAGCCTTGGTAAGTGTGCGACTAGCGTATGCCACAACGTATTCCTGATGTTTCGGTTTACGCTGTGCGAGCACAGCACGCAGGCCTACACCACTGGCGTCAGTGTGGATTTCAGTTGGAGCTTCAGGATCGAAATGGCGTAGAATGGGTGGCGTCGTGAGAAGCCGTCACAAGGTGGTGAAAGCCTCGTCACAGGCAGGGGACCACGATAAGAGGTCTTTACAGCTGCTGAGAAGTTGCGTGAGAGGTGATATAATAGACGCGAAGTTTCGGATGAATCACCGGAAATACGAACACAAGCCAATGAAACTTCGAAGTTCTTTGATGGTGGCAGGTTTAGGAAACGCCGTAACAGCTCGCAATTTCTCGGGATCCGGGAGGATGCCTTCCTTGGAAACAACGTGGCCCAAAATGTTCAGTTGACGCATGGCAAATTGACATTTTTGAGGTTTAATTGCAAACCGGCGTTAGTTAAGCAAGTAAGGACGTGCTGAAGGCGACGTAAGTGTGTGTCAAAGTTAGGGGCAAAGACCACGATATCATCGAGGTAACACAAGCATATCTTCCATTTTAGTCCACGCAGGATGTTGTCCATCATTCGTTCGAACGTTGCAGGTGCATTGCAAAGTCCGAGGGCATGACGGTGAATTCATATAAGCCGTCTGGCGTGACAAAAGTGGTCTTGGGGCGATCGGCCTCCGCCATAGGCACCTGCCAGTAGCTTGACCGCAAGTCTAACGAGAAAAAGAACTCGGCACCCTGCAAACTGTCCAAAGCATCGTCAATGCGCGGTAGTGGATAGACATCCTTCAGCGTGATCTTGTTCAATCGCCGGAAATCGACACACAAACAAATAGAACCGTCTTTCTTTTTGACGAGAACCACCGGAGGCACCCATGGGCTCTGTGAAGGTCGAATGACGCCTCTGCGAAGCATGTCGTCTACTTGGTCAGCAATGACGCGGCGTTCTGTAGCGGACACGCGATATGGTCGTTGTCGCAGCGGTGAGTGGGACCCGGTGTCGATGTGGTGTTGTACTGCTAAAGCACGGCCGAGAGGTGTTTGTTCAACGTCGAAAGAATGGCGGTAGCTCTCAAGAATGGTGAGGAGTTGTGAACTCTGCGAAGATGTCAAATCTGCAGCGATGAATGGTTGAAATATGTTTGCCGACGTTGAGTCAGGCGCTGAGACGACAGCCAGTTCACAGACGGAGGTAGAAGGCACCTCATCGGGGACGGATATAATTCTGGAAGAACTGATTGTCTCGACGTGGCCAAGGCACTCGTGACAAAGTAGGGATAAAGACGATGACTCATGATTATACATTGGCATTGTGGTTGAGCCTTCTACAAGATCGAGAGCAGCAAAAGGCAGGGGGAGGGCTCTTCAGGCGACGAATATTGGAGATGGTGTGAAGAAGACCGTGCCATCGGATATGGCGCTGCATGAAACTGGCACGAATGCAAAAGAGCATGGAGGGATGTAGGTGTCATCGCTAACGACAAGTTTAGCGGCAAACTGGGTGTCGACGGACGCTTGGTCATCCAGTGAGCAAAATTCAACCTCAGCCCTAGCACAGTCGATTACGGCGTTATGACGCGACAAAAAGTCCCATCCCAAAATAATATTATGGGAGCATGATGAAAGAACCATGAACTCTATCGTATACAGAACGTCCTGAATTGTCACGTGGGCTGTACATACTGCGGTCGGTTGAACAGGTTGAGCACTGGCTGTGCGAAGCAATAATCCGGAGAAAGGCGTCGTAACCTTACGAATCGAGCGACAAAATCCAGCATCTATAACCGAAACAGCTGCACCGGTATCTACAAGAGCGACAGTAGGGATATTTTCGACGAACACATCAATAACATTGGTAGGTGACAAATGAGGACTTGGGCAAACCGAAACTTGTGCAGTTCTTGCCTCAGGAACTGCGTCGTCTAGTTTTCCTCCTCGTTAGGTGCGGGCCGTCAACGCATAGGAGAACGCGAGCGGCGGCGTGGAGAGGGCGAGCGAGGACGTCCCGACCGAGGGCGGTGGTCGTCCTGGTAGCGGGCTGGCATTGGAGTGGAGGAACCATATCGCGCGTTGGAGTCAAGCGGGAAGAAATGCTCACGGCGGTTTTCATTGGTGATATGCGTCCGGCGGCGGCAATACCTTGCGACGTGTCCGGGGTATCGACAAGCGTAACATATCGGGCGATTATCGAGGGTGCGGCACGGGTGGGCGTTGTTAGTGCTGGTCCAGTGAACCGGAGCTGGGGGATAGCTCGCGCGAGGCTGAAACGGAGGCACAGGCGCTTTGCGAGTTGGCATGGCTGCAGCCGCGGCGTAGGTGAGAGGAGCAGCCACAAGATAAGGCTCGTGAGCAGCTGATAAGGTCTCGGCGACCTCTCCTTGAGTGACGTCACGTAGAGACGATGGTAAAGTTGTGGTAGCTTCTGGTGTGAAAGGCACCAAGGAAAGCTGTCGTGCAACTTCTTCGCGGACAAATGCTTTTATTTCGGCTATTAGTGACGCGTGGTCATGACCACTGATCACACTAGACAGCGATGCCAAATCGTGCGCTGGAGGACGTCTTCTCAGAGCTCGCTGCTTCCGCAATTCATCGTAGCTTTGGCAGAGGCTAATTACGTTGTTAACAGTGGTCGGGCATTTTGCCAAGAGCATCTGAAAAGCGTCGTCGTCAATCCCTTTGAGGATGTGCGTACATTTTTCAGCTTCCGTCATTTCGGCGTTCACGCGTCTGCACAAATCGACGACGTCTTCTATGTAACTTGTGAAGGTTTCACCCGTTTCTTGTGTGCGTGTGCGTAAACGTTGCTCGGCATGAAGTTTTCGGATGGCAGGTCGATCGAAGACTGCTACGATCGACGTTTTCAATTGCGGCCACGTTCGGACGTCTGCCTCGTGGTTTCTAAGCCAAAGGCTGGCTACACCCACGAGGTAGAACGACACGCGTGTCAACTTGTCTGCGTCCGTCCATCTGTTTAAAGCGCTCACCCGTTCGAAAGTCGAGAGCCAAACTTCAACGTCGTTGTCATCTGTTCCACTGAAGATTGGAGGCTCCCGCTGAGGAACACTGCCTGGACAGGTGGCCGGAAGAGATGGAAGCGTCTGCTGATCGGCGTCCGGCATAGCAGAAGGTAGCCGCCGAGAACGGAGTTCCAGGATGGTAGCGGGAAGGTGTAAGGGACGGTACCCGGCACGGCTCTACCAATTATAAAGGAGATTTATTAAGCAGAAAGGCTGATGCTTGGAAGGCTAGGAAGGCGATGCACCAGCCGCAATTTCCGAGCTCGAGCCGCTGCTGCACACTCGATGCTGCTGCCTCTGCGCCGGAGTACTTCCTCTTCTTTACACTAACATTTTTTACTTATTAGTCGTATGAATGTCCTTTATAAATGCCTGCGTGATATGCTTTGGGCGAGTTGGCTGATACCTATTTAAAAACGTTAGTAAGTGAAAATGAGTAATTTTTCTCGATGAAACTTTGTGTCCCTCGTTGTATATATTTGTGTTTCCCTGTGCTTTTAACCATGTGTCATATCATAGCAATTTTATTTACTGTCGCTGCAATCTCACCTTCAGCGCTGTGAAATATTGCTCAAAGTACGACCACTTTAAATTGTGGTCACTCATAGAACACAGTCGAGAATAAAGTAAAATTAAAATAATTTTTGTATTGGAAAGCCTCGTCTTTGAATAGCTTATGGATTGCAAAAATAGGATGCACCTGTAATATTGCGAAGCCGTACGTATTCAAGTCAAGAGCTCCACTGAATCTGGACATTGGTACAGAGACTGTACATTTGTGGTGAGCTTTTTACGGAGTGATGAGATGCCTTGAGCGAAATTTAACCTCTAGTACTCCAACAAAGTAATAAAAATGACTTAAGAAAAACCAGACACCAGGAGAGAAGGAAGGGACATAGAAATGAAAAGAAAGACTTTTACAAAAAAACAAAAAAAACATAAAATAATAATACTAGATTCAGACCCTCGTTTTCGCGCTCTGTTCAGATCTTCAAACCACTATCATCGAGTTTTTTTTTGAAGCGGTATTCTTCTCAAAAAGGCTTATCGTTCTTTCACACCACTTGAGAGAAGCAGATATTAGCTTAGAGCCACGGTAAAGTGTCGTCCTTCGATACCTCCCAGTAAAGTTTGAGGGGCCTGGCTCGTTGCAAGAGGTTCGGCGTTACGTATGTAAGTGTGCTTGTTTCTGGCCTGCGTATTGTGATAAAACAAACAAACTTTCGGGTCTATAGAGAACTGCTATGGTGAAGGCTGCGATGTCGTTGAGGGAGCAGGAAATCTCCAGCCCCTTCTCATTTCGCGGAGAAAAGCGTGTACACAACCAACATTTTCGAAGCGAATGACCCCCCGAACGCGCCACAAACGCTTGTGAAAAATGCATGTGGTTGTATGTACAGCGAAGATGGCCTTCGTGATGGCTGCGCTTCGGCGCTCTGAGTTCTTGACGCGAAACGATGCGTTCGTATTGTAAGAATAGAAATCGGAAAGAAGCATCCACTGATAGCCCATGTTTCACCTCCCGCAAACGTCACTTTTACAAAACCGCATGGCGAATAAACTTGGTGCCGGGAACATTTACGATTGCACGCTGCTGCCCTTTATGCGCAAAATACATTGTGACACTATTCACTGGCAATTTACCTGTCCTGTGGCGTTTTGCGCCAAAGCTCTCAAAAGAACTCAATAAAGAAGCACTTAGAAAGTGTCTCAATATCTGTACCATTATCTTTCACTTACTATATAATATATTTCTTTGTTCATAAGGTTTCAAAAATACAAAAGAAACATCCCTCAACTTTGTCTACCGTTCTTTACGCGATACCATGTTCCATTGTAACCAATAAAATGCAGCGCGCTGAGGGGTAGATTTCACTTTTTTGTACTGTTGGCTCACTAAAAAGCAGGCGTCTTCAGAGCTCGAAAATATCCTCAGCTTATCCCGACTTTCGCCAAGCTCTGGCAATCCTGCATAGTGCCCTTGGAGCACAAAAACTGCATTCAAATCTATTTTAAACGTTCTATCACTCGTAAATATTATTGATAAGTTCATACCTGCTTCCAGTGATTATTGAACAATCCCTGTTAGTTGATATGTGGTAATATTCTACGATACTAATATGGAACAACGATGATGACAACAGCAACAATCATAACGACATCGTGAAAAAGACTACGACATGTGTTAGCGTCATAGCTACGAAGGAAGGACGTAAAAATATAACTGTCACGTGTTGACAGCATGTCAGGAAAAGCGAGACGTGAAGATGGCGGATCAAAGACAATGACATAAATCTGGGGGAATTTCATAACAAATACCATGAATTGACAGCAGTAGAAAGACCGACTACATCACAATGAAGACGTGTTTTTATTGGAGCTCGAGTTATTACTTGGATTCTTTCTTGTCACTTCAAGGCGTGTCACTTAGCTTTTGATCTGTAGTGGGGTGGCAGCCTGCTCAACTATCAACACTTATGTAAAAACATGTTAGGTGCCATGACAAGAGGTGCACCTTCTGAAACAGAGGCTGACCAACCAAGCAAGCCAAAGTCAAAAAGGTAGGCAGGGAAGGATTCGCTTATAAATTCCGTACTTGGATCAAACCAAAGCGGACAGCGGTAACACAGTAGATGGCACCGTGGTCAGCGACTCATGCTTCAACCTCAGTGACAGCATGAACTTTTTCAATGTTTTGCGTTGAGAAGAAAACGGTCGTAAAATAAATGTTTTTATTCTGTGAATCTAGGGAAAACAGAGGTTTCTTTTTTTTCAAAGGCACATACTGTACCATTGTATTTCCTTCTTTGCCTCTCGCACAACTGAGCCATGGCCCAACTGAAGTCAAGAAAATGCTTATGCTTTGAGGAGTAAAATCAAAACGCGTTACGTCTCCACGAAAAACGGACTCAACTTGAACACACTACCCAGAAATATAGAGACGAGAATGTGTGGGCTCAGGGCACACCCTTGAAGCTACTTTATTTTTTTATTTACATAAACAAATAAAGTAGATAAATAAATAGATAGTGTACTTAAAATATTCTCAAGACGGGCTGCCTGCTGATTTTAACTGATTTTACTGCGGCTGTGGTTCGCACACTGATTTATTGTGTCCTTTTATTTCAGAATTGTAGCTAGAGCTAAGTTAAAATTTTTAATGGAGTTAAAACCAAGCAATACATGCGGACCGTTTCTTTTTCCTCATACTTTAGTTCCTGTGATGAATTTACTGGTTCCTTTTTTAAATGTTCATATGAACATTTCAATTGCAGTATGACTATTTTCGTTTCTTCCTCTATCTTATGATTTTCTCGTTTTGACATTTAGTTGTGGTGTAGTCAGCACTTATGATCGTAGTCTCCCACACTTCCTTCGTCGGTAACAAAAAGACTGCTTGTTCGGCTTCACCTATCACACATTAGTTCAAGACAAAGTACTCTTTACAGGCCAGCGAAGGGAGCCTCGGGGGATTTAAGAGGGAGAACGCGACAGTTCTGGTCTTCATTAAATGTGATGGCTGCTAGTGGTCTTATATATAGGACAAATATGACTAAGAATTCTATGCATATGAACAACTTTACTATTCCGAAAAGTTTATGCTTATGAAAATTGTGTTTTTTGCTTTGCTCATTTGCACAAAATGCGATAAACAGATTTGCATGATTTCGAAAGTTATTCCTCTCTTCATGTTTTATTTGTTAAAAATTTTAATTGAAATGTGTATTTTTATGTTCTTTATGGGTTCATGTGTTTCGGGACCTTAACCTTAAAGTTTTTCGCTGAACCCACTATGGTGTTCATGTCGTTATGGGGCTCAACTACTGACAGGAGGATCGCGGAGTGGAATTCCGGTCGCGGTAGCCGCATTTTCGGTGTAGGCGAAAATATTTGAAGACCGTGTTTTAGACTTGGGTGCACGTAAAATAACACCAAAGGGTTGAAATTTCCAAAGTCCTCTTCTACGGTATCTCTTCTCGTATGTTTCAGAACATTCAAACACAACAAAAGTGAAGAATTTCTTGCTCACCAAGTGGTAAATGCAGTAGTGCATTATTACCTGCATCATGTAGTGTATTTTTTGTACTAAATTATTAGGGCATTTGCAATATGTTATCCCCTATTATGCATTGACTGACGTTAGAGTACTTAGGCGTGATTTTGTTAGGAGTGCGACTTTCTCAACCAATATATTAGATTAGAAAGAGGCAGTGGTAGCGCACTTAAAAAGATTTAAAAGAGCGCCACAAAAGCAAGGCGAAAAAAATCACAAGACGACACGCGCTACGGGCAGCGCATAATTTCGTGTTTTTCCACCTTTCTTTTGTGGCTGTCTCTCCACACTTATCAAGTATTATGCGAGCCAACTCGCCCAAACTTCATTCATACTAGCAGTAACACATAACGTCTACCGATTGCTCAGCAGCGTGACTATAGTTGACGTGGAGTTTCCGGGCCCTCATGTCATAGAGCCTGTAACGTAGTGCGCACACCAGTCGAATGACACGACATTATGCGGTTTCTGTTTTGTGTAAAGCAATTATAGTTGCTCGCTGCACTGTAGCAGAAGCTGGCTTGTAGTGGTCAACGAGAGCATTACACTTGCAAGTCAAGTTAGGTCAGCGGGCTTACTGAACTGCAATAGATAAAAAAAAGGGATGTAACTGCTATGACTTGCGGATAAACTGATTTTATTGCGACCACCAAGTGCCTTTGCACGAGTGCGTATTACAAGAGGCTATATGTGCGTGTGGGTTTTATAAAAAGAAAAGATTTTTTTGTGTTTGTGTATGCGCACGTAAACGTAATTCCTTAACAACAGTGATTTCGAAGATTACAATGTTTCAGCGGTAGACTACACTTGCTACGTCTAAATATTGTTGTTCATTTGTAGGTGATGAAATGTAATAATACTTCTAGCGTTTCCCGAAAATTCTGCTCAAAGGTTTTGCCCATCAATATTTTGAATATTACACTGCGCTTTCGAAAGAAGTCTACCAAGTTTTTTTGCATACTATCGCATACAGACATAAGGGCCTTGTACAATTTGACCCACGGCTGTTTTTTTTTTCTCGATTGTTTTTACGGTAATCTTACATAGACCTAGTCAATCGAATGAGCTTACAGAGCAATAAGCCTGGCGTGGTCAAATTCGGGCTAATGATGTCCAATTCCCTAAAATTCAGTAAGCGAAAGATATCTATGAAATGTTGGAGTGACTTAGTGACTCAAGCATAATAGCACTTGGAGAATGATGGAAGAAAAAGCGGGTGATATTTAGGTGTTGATAGTACTAGCTAAAAGATAATTTTTAGTGGAGAGAGATAAACTAGAAAATTAAGACATACAACTGTAAATGTTTTATTGTTAGTTGAAGTAGAAAGACATATCTTTGCAAATAATCAGCGAGCATTCGGCGTTAAGGCCTCACTTAGTTTCAACTCCTACCCTTTCATCTTTTCGCAATTTAGGTGCATTGATAGCGCCGGGCGTAAGGTTGGTTCCTTTGTAAGGGCAAATGGCTGAGGCAAGGCCCCACTGAAATAAATGGAATGAAAATAACGAACAAAACCAAACAAGGATGCGAAGCATGGCTAGCTCAGTTCTTTCTCCTCAAGTAAATCTCGGCTATGAAGGAAGCAGTGACTGTTCCGAAACAAACAGAGTAAATTTAACTGCAAGTAGAACAATTCATTTTGAACAAAGACCGATTTTGAGGACCACAGAAAAGAACCAACTATCGGCACCATGAGCATTTCTCAAAACGGCGTTGGGAGGAAATGAGGGGGTTCCCATTTCAGTGTTAAGAAGTTGAGGGGGGGGGGAAGTGAGGGCTGAGATAACAAGTGGAAGTAATGTTATTGTTGACTTATTTATTCCTTTTTTCTTGATAATAAAGCTTGGATGAAGGTGAGTCGTTTCAAGAGCGTTCCTTCACCAGTTGCCTCCGGCTTTATTTTCCGGCCTTCTGACGTGGAGGCGTCGTTTAGAGTTACGTGTGTCATTGTTCCGCGTCTCTTCTGGAGCGTTTCTCTTCATATCAGTTTGCCTTACTTAGTGATTTGTCCTGCTTTACGGAGCAGAAGAAGGAAAGATACCGAAAGTAGAGTTTAAAAATTATTTAAGGAATGAGATTCGCTTTGATGTTGTACAGCGTTTAAGTTTCAGCAGTAAGTGTACCCATAAAATAGAGTTCACAATGGTTACCATCTTCATTCACAATGTACAAAGAAAATAGAATTGATCTTAGGCTTGTTTTTTTGTGTTCAACCTAATGAAACCTTTACAATAGAGCCAAGGAAAGCACATGCGCAGAATTTGTACTTTTCACTGCATTGTAGAAATCACACGATGAATGCGAGTTCATGAAAGTCATCGTAAAGACAACATGCAACTGATACAGACCAAGAGTTGTGGGTTCGCTTCCTATCAGGGGCGATGTTCGTTTTCATCCACATTAGTTAATTTAAATATATATCGTAATTGTCGTCACATTATAGTTGAAGGCTTCCAAATAATGTTAATATACTTTTAATACATGTAAAAAAGAATATTCTAAAATAAAAACAGAAAGAGAAACGTAGACGCAGAGGGAAAGAATAAAGAGTGATGGAAAGAAAGGGCTGTAAACAAAGGAAGAGAAAATGAGATCGCATCAAAAGATTATTTTCTTCGCGAGCTGTCAGTTTTACCTTCGTATAGTCACGTACTGAAGGAAAACACCAACAAACAATACGCACTTACAGACTGGACCCAAAGCTTAGGTGTCGCTTTGCTAAAGAAAACTGCACATCCCTTGCGTGACAATGCGATGGTTTGCTATACCTCCACTTCTCTGTTGGTCATCGGTGTTTGAAATACCTGTGCTACGCCTAATTTTGTAGCGAGAGCTACATTGACCGCATCTTCGCCGTTGCACTGTGGCTAGTGGCCCCGCCCGAAGTTGAACCGTTGCCTAAAAGCCCCCGTAGCTGTCAGCACTGCTCGCCCCACCGTGTGGCATGAAGTCAGAGCAGGAGCCGATGAAACTGCGTTGAAACAACAGAGCAGGAGCCGGCGTTGCATCGTATGTACAGAAGGGGCGACTCAGTGGAATTTAGTGACGGATATGGCAAGACAAGATACTGAAAGAAAACCCAGCTTCGTCATCGGCATGAAACGAAGCAGAGGCAGCGAGCCGAAGAGACGGAGGAAGAACGAGCCGCGTGCCTCGAGAAGCATAGCCATAAGATTAACTGAACTTCTCGGTACGCGCACCCAGGAATAGCTCAGTTATGCCAGAGCCAATTTTTCAAAGTGTGCTTTGGAAGACGATGTTCCACATCGGGCACCATTCTGTACTTTTTTCACGTGCTTTTCTCGCGCTAGTGACATTGACACCCCACAAGGCCTCGTGTACTTCGTGAGAGTTGCGCGTATGGTGTGCGGCGTTGGGTGAGACCTACATTTACAAAGTCGAGTGGTTATGCAGAACCGCGTGGAACAGACTTGTGTTCACAAGCGAAAAGCTGTTTATTTGAAGCACGGTAATTAAACGAAAACGTGGAGGGGCAAGGATGTATAGAAGAACAATGAAGGGAGCGGCGAAGCATACGAAGCACTCCACTGTGCTTCAGTAACTGGTAGCTTGCCAATTACAGCACTCACTTGAGCAGAACAAGTGGTTAGACATCAATAGAGGCAGCTTTTTATTTTGACTGTAGCAGTAATCAATGGCACAAAAGCGACAACATTAAGGGCATCTCGGTGCTGTGGGTGACACACCAACGTTCATTTAACACTCACTGATCCGTGTATGACGTATGACCGCACGCCTGCCGGCGTTATCGAGCTGGGAGTATGATCTGGCTTACGGCTGGAGGGCTTTGCACTTGAGTGCTAAGCTCTTCGATTTAACAAGACTTCGGGAAAGAGAGCTATTATGGCTGGGTAACGAATAACTTGATTTTTCATTGATATCGTTGATTAGTTTCTATTGTTTCATGCTGTGTTAAGAATAAGAGGAATTAAGGAGATATTGCGGCAAAAGGGTGGCTCCGGATTCCTCACTTCTCTAACATAATGCAGTTGGTATTGTAAAGCTGCCGATAAAACTATATTAATCAACACATCAGTTCACAATACGAGTCCTAATCTCATCATTTCAGTACACATGGTCAACACGAATGACCACTCAAACGAAATGTCCACATGTTACTGATGTGTACAGCCTTAAGCATGCGGAAATCGAACCTTCTATCACGTGGCCTCGACACTGTTTGACTAATGCCGGCGCCGCCAAGCGCCGGACACGGCATGCTTGGTGCAGCTAACGATAGCTGATGCGTGTGCCTATTTCACTAATAAAGTTTCCATATCACTTCTCCCTGACTGGTGGGTCGACTACACTGAATTGGCAGGTCGAATAAATATTGATTTGCAAGGAATAAGATGATTAGTAACAGCAGAATGTTCGACCCAACGATGGTCAAGGGCAGCGTCCCTCACTAGGAAGCTTCCGAAATTAGATTGAGGTCACGTACCTGTCCGACGCAGGCACACCGGATATAGCCAAAAAGCAAACAGAAGTACTGGCGACAATGAATGATGTAGAGTAAGGGCGTTCTCTTTTGTGCCACCACTGATAACGAGCGACGCGGGAGCATTCGTTTAAAGCACGTTGTACAAGGTCATACTTTTAAAAAGAGGAGTGTCGAAATATTTCGAGAAAATATACGCTTGCAGCAATCATAAAAAAAAAAACAAATTCCAGGGTTGGGCAGGCTTTTCATGCTAGAAAGGCGAATAGCGTTAAATCCACGCTAGATGAAAAGCAACGATGATATGGCCCGAAAAAATGCGCAAAAGGAGTAAGGAATAGAAACCTTAAAGAGATCTTACTCGATATTTCGTTTTCCTTTTTGCACCCCACTTTCAGGAGCACGCCCCAAGACACACTCTGCAAGACCATCAGAAGGGTCATCCCACTGCCCTTTTTAACAACAGGAAAGGGACGTTCCCGTAATTCATACTGTTCACTGGCTTGAATAGCTCGCTTGTTTTGTCACTGAAAAAGCTAGATGCGATACAGTACGTATATTAAGCTTTCTAATGCAATCATGCCGGCTATACCCATTTACAGAACTCGGAACATCCTCGCGCCATCCCCAGTCAATGAATGACGCGGTGACCACACCGCAGGCTATGACTAAACTATACCACACTGATGACAGTTATAGCGCGAGAACAGAACGACGACAAAGTGTTCTCACGCCATAACTATCATCATCTCATAGCAACTAGCCCAAACTGCCACACATCTAAGAAAGCACGCTGTGCGCAAAAAAGAGCAAATTTTTGCTCTTCGAAATTTGCCGGATCAATATTGCCTAATTTTGGCGTCCTAGTGTAAGAAAACCGTGTTTCTTAAAAAAACTTTCTTTTTTTTCTGCTTTGCAGGCTTCCTAATGATGTTCGCATGTCTAGTAGCCAATTTTCCCCTACCTAAGGCTTTTACACCAGCCAGTAATTCATATTTTCGGCCCCAGGTGAAGAATATATGCAGAACAAACTATACAAAGTACAACGCATGTAGAAAAATAAAGACGGTGCTACGGCACCATGGAAGCATTGACCCGGCAAATGGAGAAAGTGTCTGAGTGAGAAGTACCTTGTCTAGGAACGCGGCCGTAAAAAGAGGCCAATCACGAGACAGGGTTTCCTACTTACTGAGTTCAGAGAGAATTTTCAGTCTATCTGGCTTCTCATCGTAATCAGTCTCTTCCAGACACGGTGCTTCCCTCTTACGATGAGCGTATCTTGTATGCCTTTCTTTTTTCCTTGAGTTCGACGCTTCATTACTCAGTTCCGTTTCATACGGCGCATTCCAACTTAATTAATTTCTTCCCCACCAAGCCCTTTGCTACGTGCACTGGGCGAGATAAGACGGACGCATCGACCAGCTGGCAACGCCCTGATAGGTACGCCTGTGTCTTCAAATTCTGTTCCGCTCGTTTACAAAAGATTACACGGACCCAGAGTCTCGATCTGTTTTCACTCGGCACTGATCCTTCGTACCCTCACGTTCTCTCATAACTGCCGCTATAATTTCTCGAGGAAAAATACAAAATGGCAGCTGCCAGATGTTCACGCAACTATCCACGTGATCTTTGAATCACACAAGGGCCAACCGATCCGCACAGGACTCTTTAGCCGGCCCGTGTATGTGTGTGCCATGAAGCGGAAACAAAGTATTCAGCACCGAGTTATCAAAATACGTGTTTGATTTACTAAGGTCGACACTATTCGCACGTACAAGTCGGAAGAATTTTGGGTTTTTAAAATCAGTCTCGAATATGTCTCTGCCCCATGAGAAGTATTGCTGATTTTCATCCGTCTGGGAAACTAATATGGCTGATTTCCAGGATTCCTCAGAGTGAGTACTTTTTGTACAAAAGGTTAAAATAAAGTAGTCCGGGCTTTCGCAAATAAGGCGTTATTTTAGAGACTTAAGGGGGTCGCTTACACGCAAAGCTAGTGCTGCCATGGTGGTCTAGTGGCTACGGTACTCGGCTGCTGAGCCGTGGGTCACGGGATTGAATCCCGGCTGCGGCTGCTGCATTTTCGATAGGGGCGAAAAAGCTGTAGGCCCCTGTGCTCAGATTTGGGTGCACGTTAAAGAACCCCTGTTGGTCGAAGTTTCCGGAACACTTCACTAGGGCATCTCTAATATACATATGGTAGTTTTGGACGTTAAACCCCACGTATCGATGAATGAATTATTTATGAATGAATAAATGAATGAATCAATCAATAAATCAATCAATAATTCCAATAGACACGCAAAACTATATTATTCGATGCACCACTAAGTTCCACGTGACTTTCTAATGACAAGAACAATTTTTTAAGTAAAACTGGGGGCAGACGACACAGTATAGTAAGCCTGCATGAACATAAACAGAGCCATCAGATTGACTGATGTTTAGGTAGCTGGGAATATCTTTGTCACCTGAGCAATGTCATCTTTGATGTGTTAGATTTAGGACCGGTTATTATTATTATTATCATTCTTTGAATTCACGTCAAGTCGTGTCACTGCCCGTACAGTCAGCAGTACCAAAAAGAGGATGTGTGTTCATACAAAGATGTCCTTCTTGGTCAATATTCATCAATACTCATTTTCTGTGAACCACATGGTCAAACTTTTCGGAGCCCTCCACTAAGGCGCTTTTCGTACCCATAATATGGTTTTGGGACATTAAATGCCAGACATCATCATCATCATCATCGTCATCATCACCACCACCACAATAATAATAATAATAATAATAATAATAATAATAATAATAATAATTTTCTGTAATATGCACCAGCATTGATTCAAGTAACGTTACTCTTTTTATCGATCATTGTTTGTGCAAAATGTCAGAATGCCTGGCAAATTCTTCGTGATTCTGCTGTACTTTCTGCAATTCATACTCAGACAGTCAACAAAGTTAAAACACCCAAAACTTTCAAAGACGTAATTTCGCGTTCATCATCGTGAAAACACGCGAGAAACGCTTCTAGGTTTCGCCAGCTTGGAAAGCTTGTAAACTCGCTTATAAAATACATTTCTTTGCCACCTGCTTCATTTCTAGTTGTTTTACAGATCAGATTTTTATTTAAAACTAAAGCAAAAAACAATAAAAAATAACACATGAGTATAAAATGAATTTAGCTGTAACAGCAGAGACGCTGGAAGTTTCGAATATCCCGAGCAAAGTGGCGTTAAAAGTTTGTTCACTGTTCCCACGGAAAAAGAGCAGGCAAGCCTAGCGTGACCCCTGCCTGTTATATCTGCTCGAAAGCACCTGGAAAGACTAACTCTCTTTGTTGGCTCAATGTTTTCGAAATCTCCTCGCTCTAATGCCCACATTCTCTCGTCTCGAGCGAGATTCCTCGGAAAAGAAAGTAAGAATTGCCTCATCAAAATAAAAGCGGTACATAACAGTTGACAAGATAGCACACACTTTCACTTGACCCTTAAACGCTTGAAAAGAGCTCTGCATGGTTTCTGACACGAAGTATCTTTTTGGCGGAATTTAGACGAAAACAGTACGCTAGATTTGTACAGGACGGTTCAGTTCATGTGACCGCTGTGCAGAGTAGTGCGTCTCCTGCATTGAACTAAAAGCCGAGTTTAAATATTTACGAAACTGCGAACGGCGTCCCTTGGTACGAATCGTATTGTGCTACACTGGGAAAAGAATTGAGAGACTGAACTCGCATATTCAGGAGAACAATATTTTTAAATTTTATTTTAGTGTCTCAGCTTTTATTTGTGTTCTTGCGTCGGTGGTGGCCTCTCGGCGTTGCTTAGCTTGCGTGAAAGGGCGCCCCTCTAGTCAGGTTACTCGCGTGGCTGCCAAATCTTTGTTCACCGGGGTCCATTCAAATGTCGCACCACTGTAGAGCCTAGAAAAAAATGATAGAATAATACCATAAAACAAGTATGCAATGCTTGATACAGCTATACATGTTACAACAGCCTTGGGAACTTCAGACAAGAAAATGACTTACTAGACGTCAGAAATTGAATGCTGAGAACATAAAATTCTCTCTCTCTCTCTTTTCTACTTCTGTGTGTGAAGGCGAGGGTGTGGTGTCAGGTGCGCGCTTCAAACATTTATTTTATGTGGATACCATCTTTCAAGTTAAGAATTTGTTCTCCCTCTATGAACAATAACTCAAAAACTAAAGGTTCACTTTGAGTACATGCAGACGCTACGTAACAATTTATCGGCGAAGGTATCGAAAACTAGCGTGAGTAAAAAAAGAAAAATCCACGCATCCCCACAAAAGAAGTCATCACAACTGGGCGAAGCTCCGGGTATCGTATCAGTGAGTAACCATACGTGACCTGAGCGTTGCCGTAGATAATGTAAATTCATTGACGTACAGTGTATATAAAAACGCTAATTATGCCTTCTAGTTATGTTACGCGATTCAAGAAGGATTTAGAATATTGCTGGAGGGTAGGCTAGAAAGTGGACCCAAGAACCTGCCATCTTACCAGGGGCAAGATATAATTTTATTATGGGTAATTTTTGAGAAACATAGTGCTCACTGTGCGCTTTTGTATTACAGGTTTCCTTGGAAAACCTCAACATATAGGCACATTTTATTGAAGATCAACTCATCAATATTATTCTGGTTAGGAGATTTCCGCCAGAAACAGCAATCGCCTGCCCTTAGAGTAAGGCTTCGCTTGTGAAGAAGTCTACTGTAAAACCTTTTGTTCGTGTCTCACTATATTTCAACTATACTAATGGTTCTGTACTGTCACAACAGCGGGTGGCAAGGCTAGGCCCCAAAAAACTTCAACCCCCCCCCCCCATAAAAAAGGCAAAAAAAAAACTACGGTGCACTCTGATTGATACTTTTGCATGTCGTTCATCGGGAAAGTTTCATTGGGGTTTGTCCACTGATTGTGCGGCGGATTGAAAGTGAAAGGCTACGTTTGTCAATTGCCTGTTCAGGGATGTTGAACCAGCTTTAATTTTTTTTAAACGTCAGTCAACAACACACACAAGATCACCATCATTACGGTGCTCTTAACTAAATTTCCAAGTAAATATATAGGTAAAACTCATATTTTATATTTGTAGCACAATTATTTGGATGCATTACTGCGCCATCGATTCTATGAAGTTCTTCTAAATTGTACCCAGCTCATCAAAAGAGGTGGTTATGAACTGAAAGAAAAAAATTCTACTCTCGTCACTCACGCATACTGGTCTTTCACGCACGCTAGGTTCGCACCATGTGGTCTCATAATGTTAACGGAATGCCAGGCCATCCATGGCATTTTACTAGCTCTCGTCGTCTTTTAGTGAAAAGGAAAGGCGAGTCTCAATGGTTCAAACGAATTAAGATATGTATATGAACTACCCGCTTAGAAAGCACCAGTTGTGTACACTGAAGTCCATTGCAAACACTTACGCACCTGGAAAGCTATCATCATCATCATCATCATCAGCCTGACTACGTGCACTGCAGGACAAAGGCCTCTCCCATGCTCCGCCAGTTAACCCGGTCCTGTGCTTGCTGCTGCCAATTTATACCCGCTAACTTCTTAATCTCATCTGCCCACCTAACCTTCTGTCTCCCCCTAACCCGCTTCCCTTCTCTGGGAATCCAGTTAGTTACCCTTAATGACCAGCGGTTATCCTGTCTACGCGCTACATGCCCGGCCCATGTCCATTTCCTCTTCTTTATTTCAACTATGATATCCTTAACCCCCGTTTGTCCCCTAATCCACTCTGCTCTCTTCTTGTCTCTTAACGTTACACCTACCATTTTTCTTTCCATTGCTCGCTGCGTCGTCCTCAATTTAAGCTAAACCCTCTTTGTAAGTCTCCAGGTTTCTGCTCCGTAGCTAAGTACCGGCAAGATACAGATGTTATATACCTTCCTCTTGAGGGATAGTGGCAATCTACCTGTCATAATTTGAGAGTGCTTGCCGAATGTGCTCCACCTCATTCTTATTCTTCTAGTTACTTCAATCTCGTGGTTAGGCTCAGCGGTTATTACCTGCCCTAAGTAGACATAGTCTTTTACAACTTCAAGTGCACTATTACCTATCTCAAAGCGCTGCTCCTTTCCGATGTTGTTGTACATTACTTTCGTTTCCTGCAGATTAATTTTAAGACCCACCTTTCTGCTCTCCTTGTCTAACTCCGTAATCATGAGTTGCAATTCGTCCCCGGAGTTACTCAGCAATGCAATGTCATCGGCGAAGCGCAGGTTACTAAGGTATTCTCCATTAACTCTTATCCCTAACTGTTCCCATTCTAGGCTTCTGAAAACCTCCTGCAAGCATGCGGTAAATAGCATTGGGGAGATTGTGTCCCCCTGCCTTACACCCTTCTTGATTGGTATTCTGTTGCTTTCTTTATGAAGCACTATGGTAGCAGTTGATCCCCTGTAGATTTCTTCCAGAATGTTTATATATACTTCATCTACGCCCTGATTCCGCAGTGTCTGCATGTCGGCTGATATTTCTACTGAATCAAACGCCTTCTCGTAATCTATGAAGGCTATGTATAGTGGTTAGTTATACTCTGAGCATTTCTCTATTACCCGATTGGAAAGCTATAGGCCTGTTTATTTATGAATTACGTACTTTTGCGCAATCAAGGGAGCTTATGGAAGCCCCCTTCGCTAATGATAGGTACGAACGCGAAAAGCCAAGCAAAAGGAAATGTGAAATTAACGCTGCTGCTAATTTTATGAATGTAAAGCTGACGTAACGTTATAAGTTATTTTCTTCAGAAGTGATTACACCGCCGGCATATGTTAGTAAGTTAAACAGTTACTTTGTACTTCATATCTACATGTTTGAAAATTGCAAATGAACCCGAAATGGCCTGTTGAAAACGTACAATTTAACATCTTTACCAAGGCAATTGAAAAAAAAATATTTCATGTTACGCTGATCATAAATGTTGCCTGCCCTAAACTCCGCTGGTTTTATACCTAGGCCACGCTTGACAAAAGAGAATCTGCCGTGATGTCTGTCAATTTGGAATCAGGCTCCTAATGAGCCGAATGCCAAAGCATTTTCGACATTGAACACCATCAACAGTAACCGCCCTTCGATGCGCTTCGCACAAGATATTACTTCTCGTTTGTGAACAAGTGAACAAAACAACCCTGAGTCTGATTTTGCTGTGCTTCGTCGCAGATTTTGTAGTTTTTCTCGCATAGGGTTTTCATTGTGTGTTTCAACCAGCGAAATCTGCCCTGGAGGCTGTCACTACAGCATCAGATTGACGTAGACTCGGAGCAAAACCAATGGTAAAAACCGGGATTGTGCATGAAAAATCACAGCGTTCTCTTTGTTTCACCGAAGGCCTCTCGATGGCCAAAGTCACCTTTTTTAGTCTGTCGATGTAAACATAATCCCACACCGCCGATGCGCCGATGCCGAGTGATGACGTGATGCGAAGCCCCTTTATCTGATGTCATGGTGGTGTCACCAGTTGTGGCGATCTGTTACATCCTACTGACAGACTGATGAGCTAGTTGGCAGTGCATACTTTGCAACAGTATATAGTTTTAACCTTACTTACTGCTGATTCTACCTCTTCGTAGAGGTGTTCCACCAAATTATAATCATGGCCGGACGTCAGGGCGTAGGCCTGTATACCACTATTTTTCAACATGATGTATATAACAGCTGAATATTACCGGCACTTACCCACGGAGCAGAAACCTGAAGGCCTATCAAGAGGGTTCAATTGAAATTGAGCACAACGCAGGGAGCAATGGAAAGCGAAACGACAAATGTAACTTTCAGAGACAGGAAGATAGCAGAGTGGGCAAGGATAATGTAGCTGAAATCACGAAGAAAAAAGTGGTCATGAACCGGGAATGTAGCACGAAGGCAAGATAACCGCTGGTAATTAAGGGAGACTGAGTTGATTACAAGAATGAATGAAATAATGCAAAACTATATTACAATTTTTTTCCGGTGAAGGTGGAGCCCTTAGTACAAGGCCCCTGTAGCCTCTGCCATCTTGCAGGCTGGCAAAGGCCACAGAAGGTGAACGTGGGAGGGGAGACACAAAATTAGGTGGACAGATGAGATTTAAGAAGTTTCCTTGTATAACGTGGCAGCAGAAGGCACATTACCAGCATGATTGATGAACATGGGAGAGGCCTTTGCCCTGCTGTGGGCTAGTCAGAGTAATGATGACGTTGAATTCAGAACATTACCGCAAAAAATCTCACAGGCTGAGACAAATCCAGACGGGACACAGCGCTGTGTGACGTCTTTATCAGTCTCCGTCCGCGTGTTTCTTTGCGCAGATGGCGATGCAGCGAGACGTGAGGATTTCGTATAACGATGTTATCTCATGGTTGCTTTTTGCGTCGTTCGTGTTGACGCCGACGACGTGGGACGCCGACAATTTTCACGTTTCATAAGGCATATGAAGCTTGTACCTCAAGGTGGTGGTGGTGGTGATCATGGTGGTGGTGGGAGTGATGGTGGTGGTGTTGCAGCAGGCGGGGTTAGCCTGGTCTGCATGGCTGGCAATTGTTCCACCTGAGCATCTCCTGAATTTGGAAATTGTCACCACGTGTCCCCAGAGACCACAGGTGTAGCCGTTATGTGTTCTAGTGGCACGTGAATCAATCTAAGCGGTATAGCTGGATGTACCAAACTGAACAGATCATGATTTAACTCATACGATAAGCCTGTTTGCACAGGGTAAAGAGGAACAACGCCATCGTACTCTCGCTCGCGCAAAGTGTGTCGGCGGTGGCGCTGCACAAAGAGCTGACATCTCGCCACGAGGACATAGTGTGGGCTTGCCCTCTTGCTTGCTTGTAGATGTACAGAGTGACATTCTGATACGTCTGTATGCATCATCAAGAGCGTATTTTTAATGTGTTGAGCTCATGATTGAAGAAGTCGGTTGAATTGCAGATGGTATTATGAAAAATTGTTTATTCATTCATGCAAGAACACGTGCATAGTTAGGCTTAGAGACAGGCATAGCCAAGATAGTGCTCATATGTATGCACACTGTGAAGGGACGTCTCGTTTCTTTTATAATTCTTTTAGTACGCTATCGCCTGCTCGCTGCCAGTGAAGAAGCTATTCTCGGAACGCCAAGGCGGAGAACTGAAGTGTGGACGAGCTTTAGGTTTCTGCTTGCCAAAGGAGGTTGGTGAATAAGGTAATTCATTAGGCGCTGATGCATATGAAGCTTATTTTGGCGAGGTTTTCGTAGGCAAACACGACTCAACTGAGGTCGTTCCATAAATGATGAACAGCGTTTACGCTACGTGCTCACGTGTGGCTCACACAATCGATCAATGGCATACATAAACCCTCGTCAGAAAAAAAAACAAAAAGGAAGCTCTTAGCAGCACGGCATTTGGTTTCTCTATTATTCATAGTAACTTTGTTAATTCTGTTTAATGGAACCTCCTTTTTTGTGGTTCAAGGAACCATCTGAGCCGGTGCATCGATGCTGGAGCTAATTGAATCTATGTTCGACTTCGCTTCATGGGGAGTCACCGATAGCCGTAAAAAATGACGCGAAAGGCTCGGTAGCATAGGGAAGAGGTGAGAAAAAATTCGTAAGATCCCACGTGCCTGGAAATTGACGTTATGCGAAGCATGCGGAGGGAAGGTGACCGTGTTGCAATTTTTTCATTGAGCGACATGTGATGAAATGATGCTAAATATATGTACCAATGTTGCACACGCGGACATATGTTGAAGAGTTTCAGATGTTTATATGTATACCCAGTTGTTTGCACTTGCGCAACGACGCCAACTGAAACATACAAATTAGCATCGCCGGAAGATGATATGAAGCGCTGATGCCCGCGAGGATGCTGGCCATGGACACTGCTACATAAATCAAGTTCTACGCATGGAAACTAACCACAATCGACGCTAACCCGACGTGACGGCTGTACAAAAGGAGTAAATATGCTATGTTTTGAAAATTGAGTAGGCAGCTCTGCAACCACTATTGAAGTTTCACGAAGATTATTGTCTATTTGAAAAGTAGTTCCGAGGCCCGGCGTAGCTCTGTGGTAAAATGCTTCATTGCCACGCAGAATGCTTGGGTTCGATGCCAGCTGGGACCCTGACATTTATTCTTTGAATTCATTGGGTTGACGCTACCAATGTTGTGTATTTCTTAAAGCTCACGCGTTAAGATCGCCATTGTGTGTTCTAGTCGTTTTTGGATAGATACTAGGTGTCAATCACCTGTGGCACATACCCACATACCAGTGGCACATACGCACCCGAGGGTATGCGCCACTGTCTGGCGGGAAGTGTTTGACGACGTACGCGACGAGATTGAGACATTATCCATGTCTTGACCAGTGCGTCATATTCGTCCTACTATCTTACTCTCCCATGCTAATTTTGGTTCACGCCACTATAAGGGGGTGACCACACGAGTACCCGAACGTAAGCGGCTAGATAGATAGATAGATACGTTTAAAGTTGTCAAGGTTCGCTAAGAAATGCTTCTCATTTAAAATAGGCTGTTTGAATCGCCGCTGCTTACGCATAATTGTCCGTATAAAACATCGCAGCACTGCGAAAACGAGAGCTACGCGTCTATCATGTCTAGATTACGGCATTTTTTCGTCTTATGACGTTTCGCTATTCAGAGATGTGTGTTGAACATGAACATAAGCCGCTTAAAGGCATATTATTTCATGGTTAGGTATTGCAGTGTCTGTTTGTTTGCCATAAAAATATTTCTAAAAAACATAGAATATTATGGGTATAGGAGTAGTGACATTTTAAGTTCTGCATATATTCAACCCTAGGGTAAGCTGATTGCGTTAATGCGTAAATGATTGATAACACATAGACCTGCTGCTTAGTTCCTCGCTGCTGAAGTTAGCTACATTGTCAACTTAAGTTGCGCTTAAATTTAAGATGACGATGATGATAATGATGATGAAAGTTTTATTTTCGTTCAGAGGTGACGCAGGGGAGAGCCCGTGCCAGCCCGTTACTTCCACGTAGAGACTTCTAAGACGAGCTTGGCGACCCGTTCGCGGGAACGGCCAGGGTTCGGTCGTTCATTTCGATGCTACAATTATTCTACCGAAAGCGCCACGCATTTGCCAGCTCCATCATTTCCGATACGAATAAACCATTGCAGCACACGTACAAATCTTAAACTTCGGTCCCACCCTGTGTAACGGAGTGAAAACACTTTTCGAGGATATCGTGAGTTATTTCAGAAAGATATCACTTTCCTGTTTTTAAATTTTTGATGGAGGCGGTTTCGTGCTTATGATGGTGTCGTTTACGACACTATTATCACGCGTTTCACAAATGAAAAAGAGCTACAGTATTATTTAGAAAATTCCTATATAATTATTCAAAAAAACTCTTCAATTGAAATTTAAGACCTGACAAAAAGCATACCCGTGCAACCTACCAGTGCGGAGGTTTGTATATAAAGAGGGGAATGGTGCGTCCTGAGACGGCGATAGAAAAGGCAAGACTACGCACTGGTATTTTAGGGGCGAAGCTCCTTATAACGACACCCGTTCGGCCCTCGTAGTAGTAGTAGTGTGTAAAAAGTGTTACATTTTGACCTCCCAGGTCAAAATGTAAGATTTCTTCTGTGCGTTGTTGAACAATAAAAAATAGTGCTCAATGTACATGCCAATGACTGCTAATGAGGACTGAGAGACAGGAGCGTTCGGCTTTTAGTTACCGCGCACGCTGCGATCCTCATTAGCAGCCATTGGCATGTACATTGAGCACTATCGGACAAGAAAGGGTTGCTACATTATACTCGATGGGTGTAACCTCCTTAGTTTTAGAAAGGATTAGCGAGCGTTGAGCCGCAGTGCCATGAATACAATGAAGTAGTATATCCCATGAACTCGAGGTGGTTAAAGGTGGGAAGTAGATACAAAGCGCAAGCCGCAAGAAAGTAAAAGCCGAATTCTCCTGTCTCTCATTTCCCATTAGCAGTCATTGGCATGCACATCGAGCACTATCTGACAGGTAAAGGTTGCTACGTTATACTCACTGGACGTAACCCTCTTAGTTTTAGAAAGGCTTGCGAGCGTTGAGCCGCAGTGCCATGAATACAGTGAACTAGTATATACCATGAACTCGAGGTGGTTAAAGGTGGAAGTAGACCCGAAGCGCAAGCAGTAAGAAAGTGTGCGTGTGCCACCTCTCGTTTAGGCCTTGGAATGTCCAATGGACGGCGGTGCTTCTATATGGGGAATATATGATGAAAAGATGCGAGATGGTGGTACTTGGAGTGTTGAATAGATGGGTGAACGGACACACAGAGAGATGCATGGATGGACGCATGAACGAATGCAGGGGCGGATGCATGGACGAACGCAGGGACGGACGCACGAACAGACGAACGCACGTACGGGCGGGTGGACGCATTGACGGTCACACAGATGAACGCATAGACGGACGGAAGCAAGAACGAATGGACGGACGAATGCTTCGCCCCACTCTCCATCATTCACTCCGTGGATATGCTGCCAATTTTTTAGAACTTCCTGTGTCATCCAAATATCGCGGTCATGGTTTACTTGGTGCCTGTCTTCCAGCCAACTACGAAGTTAACTGCAGATGTGAGCTTCGAGTCGAGTTGTGATCCCTTCGCACTGTCTTACCAATATTTGACGTAGTGAGGCTGACCTCACGACTATCATTTTTTAAAATTAAAACAGGCGCAATGCAGACCATTGTCTTCAAAAGGGTGGCTCGGTGGGCTTGTTGGTACGTACACAGAGTTACTCGAAACAGCGCAAAAACGAGAGGCCTAAGAGACCACACTACACGGGCGATGACTTCCAACAGGAATTTTAAACTATGGCTTCGTGTAAAGAAGAGCTCAATTTTTTTTGTCGCACTCCTGAGGTGCTGCCTAATCAATATTTCACAATGCTGCACGGTATTAGTAAAGCGAAAACCGAGTGGTAAGTACTTTCGGCCCCTTTTCGTCCCTCTGTAGTCCCTAGGCGTCACGATTCCTGCTGCGCGGCCCAGAATATATGCGCATAAAAGTCCACCCGCTACGTGATCGATGACTGGGTTCCCGTCGATAGGCTCGGCTAAGGCCTCTTCCGCCGGCGGTCACGAAAGCGCCGTAAAGCCAATCTCGCGTCCCTGCCCCAGACATTCGGCGGTGGGTGTCAGTGGTGTTTCTAAGTACTGCCATTGGGCGTCGCTTCGGTGCACGTCTTATGCGTGTGACGTACGAACACGCGCGTGTCCTCACGTATTTGCGAGTACACCATCCAGCAACTGCAAAGCTCTATAAACATTCGTGTGACAGTGGACTTTTTGAGTGCATAAGGACAGCTGCATCTTGTTTACAAGGGCGTGGGCATGGCTAGAATCTTTAGCGACCTTGCCTAGTGTCGTGGATATAAAGAAACTCGATAAAAAACGATGAATGTAATGCAAATAACGTAATGAATATAGTATATGGAGGTTGTTCATAGATAGAAAGATTGCTGTATGTGGTAGATGTGAAAATTTGGTGGTTGAATTTGAACTTTCTGTTATTCGGAAGCTTTACGTTGGAGCCAACTATGGCTTTAATCTGCACATTGAACGTCGAAAATGCTTAACCTATTTCTATGAAACTTATTTCAATATAGAAGCCGAATGTTTGAATGTGTCAAGAGGGTAGAGCATACATTAACATTTGCATTTTGGAAGGAAAAAAGCAACAAGAAAGGGATGCTGAAAGGTCAACCAGACGAGCCTCCGGTTTGCTATCCTATGCATGGGAAAGGGTACTAAGGTACGAAAACAGAAAGATAGAAAGAAAAAAAATTGCCCGCAGCTTCCCTCGGGGGAACACTGAGGAGGATTCGGAGCATATAATTGGTTAACAGGGTGTTAAAGTGCGACTTACTTGGGTCAATGGCTAAATTGGTTAACGTGGTTGTGAAATGGGGTGTTAAATTGCGACTTACTTTGGTCGATGGCTAAATTGGTTAACGTGGTTGTAGGAGGGGGTGTTAAATGAGTGAACACGTACACACGTATGCGAAAGGGCGGCGCTGGTCGAAGGGACGTCGATCATTGTGTTTGTGGATTCGTTGGAATTCATTTCACCGCGACCTTGGATGTCGACGCGCCGTACAAACCAACCGACGAGAGGCAACTGAGCGAGCGAGCGCCGACCTTGAGTATATATACAGCGCGACGGCGCATGCACTGTCAGCTGTCGAATGTTCGAGAAGGGGGAGAAGCGCAACGGCGCATGCGCGCGCGTCAGCTGCCGATGTTCTCGAAGCGCGACGGCGCATGCGCGCGCGTCAGCTGCCGATGTTCTCGAAGCGTGACGGCGCATGCGCGCTACATTATACAGCTAGCGAATGTTCGTGAAGAGGAGAAGCGCACGCGGTGTGTAGAGGAGGAAGGGTGCACAGATGGTGGAGGAGTGAAGCGCGCACGGTGTGTAGAGGAGGAAGGGATGCACAGATGGTGGAAGAAGGAGGAGGAAGCTTGCGGACGGCGCCGCACTACAAGCCTCGAGTATTAGATGCTCCGCATCTAATATTCAGAAGAAATATTCGGAGTGAATTATGAGTGGAGTGAAGCGTCCATCCATCCATCCATCCATCCTTTCATTCATTCATTCATTCATTCATTCATTCAATCATTCATTCATTCAATCATTCATTCATTCACTCATTCATTTATTCATTCATTCATCCGTCCGTCTATCCGTCCGTCCGTCTGTATCCAGCCATCCGTCCAGCCGTCCATCCATCCGTCCGTCTGTCTGTCTGTCTGTCTGTCTGTCTGTCTGTCTGTCCGTCCGTCCGTCCGTCCGTCCGTCCGTCCGTCCGTCCGTCCGTCCGTCCGTCCGTCTGTCTGTCTGTCTGTCTGTCTGTCTGTCTGTCTGTCTGTCTGTCCAGCATTTGCTTCTGAATGTAAGAGGCATGTGATGACTTGCTACATAATATTGAATAACCCTCGACCCCTACTCCCCCCTCATTATGATGACTTGTAAGCACTAGCCTCACTCTTAGAGGTAAAGACAAGGTTGTGATATGCAGTTGAACTCTTGCTCTTCCTCTCTGTCTCTCTTTATTCCACTCACCAAAAAGTTAGATACACAGAAAAAAAAGAGTAGGTTCGGGGCCCACACTTGGGGACAGACAAGGCTTTGAGCGTGAAAGAAACAAAATGATTTGTATGTTCCATACAACCCCAGTAGTAAACAAAAGATAGGAAAAAAACACGAGCATAAACGAAGTGTAGCCTTCAGGCGCTCCACATCAGCGAGACATAGGCTTCCGGCAAAAAACAAACAAACAAACAAACAAATAAAACAACAACAAAAACATGTAAGGCTGGTGGTCCATTGCTCCACGCTTTATTATTGCTCCGCGTTGTTTTCTTCGAACATCTTGGCTGCATCGCAAATACGTCATTAGGTGGTAATTCCTGCGCATAGACGATGGTAGGTGCTTCGACTGCCGATAAAACACTAACAATGACATCAGCAACATAGTAAAATAGGCTAACAAGAAAGGCGCTGATGGTGAACGCTGCCACCACCACGCAAAATTTCGCGAATAACGAGTAGTGGAGCGTCAGGGCAGATGGGCTTGCGTGCGCTCTCTTTTTTTAATTTTATAAAGGCGGCTGCGAAGTCGAGCTGTGGAGGGAGATCTGCTACAGCTGTTCTCCATCACCAAGAACACGCATGCTGCTCTAATCGGGAGAATTATACGGCTCTGGGAGCATAGAAATGAGTGACATCCGCGGCTTCAGAGGCGTTGTTTTTATAGTGGCGTACCTATTTCTCGTGATTTTCTATTTTTCTATGTACTACTCGTTTCAATGGCGTGAAGAAAAAGAAGATGAGTCCATGGGGTAGGAACCTCATGGCACAAATTTCTTTTTTCTCTTTGCATCTTCGAGACACTGACGTGAGAGAGGACGAAACTGGGGGGTCGTGAGAGGGGTTAGAGTATCGAAATTGATGAAGAAAAAAAGCAAGAAGAAATGAAAAAAAAATAAAGAGGCTAATCAGACGATCGTCCAGTTTGCTACCGAGCCCAAACAATGCGGGCATGGGGAATGGCCGTAGCTGCTTTGTCGTACATCACTTCAGCGCCCTGATATTATATCGAAGAATCGTGGCGTTTGAGGTCGAGCCATGGTCACTACTGAACTGCCATAAACACTGGCTAAAGAGCTTCCAGCAGTTGCAGACTATTAGCTTAGTCAACGGCAAGAAAAAGTATGGTGTTCGTACGAGGCCGAAGCATCGCAACAATGTCTTTGTCTCTCTCGAGACAGGCTTGGTACACTAATGCTGTGCTAAGTGAATGGGTGGAAGGCGGGAAATAGTCTCCCCTCTTTCATTGCTTAAAATAAGTTACCGTCATCACAATGTCGTACATGATTTTGAGGGAGAGAGAAAACGGACGAGAAGAAGAGGTGACTAAGAGGAAGGGACGAATTTACATTGCGGGCGTTTTCTCGCCACCACTGTCTTCCTTCCCACTTCGTTCATTTTCAACAAAGGAAGCGAATAGGAAAAAGAAAGAAACAAACATCGAGCAAGCAAGAAAGTAAGGTGAAGGGAACAGCTGTGGATTTGAAACCAGCTCAAATGAACGTTCTTGCCTCTGCGACGTCCTTATATTAGAACGCACTCGATAAATTTTTGCGGCAGCATGTACCCAGTGCAAAAGTGTGCATGTTTCTCTTCGTTATATTTTTTGGAGCTCGGGGTTGTTTACTGGCTCTCTTAAAGTGTACGATAAGCGTCAAATGAAACGCGAACAGCGGCAAGCCTTGGCGATAGTATAGTGCGTGCCGTCCACTTACCGCTACGAACAGGCACGCATATAAGCGCAAACATGCCGCACAGGATGCGCACACCTGTCAATGGTGATAACTGGACGGAACACACTAAACCATCATGAAGCCTTGCCGCTGTTCGGGTTTCGTTTCACGCCGATAGTACGTGTCAAAACATGTGGGCAAAAGCGCAATCGAAACGGCCCGATGATGCAGACACGTAGTTCTGGAAGGACACCGACGCCAACGAGCTGGAACACAGATGCTAGGTAACTTGTTTTTCTCGCATCGGCAATTTGGGAGCGAGGCTTAATCCTTTGCTGGTAACCACTTATGCGCGCGCATTTGTTGTCGGAAAGCAGCAGGATCTGCGGTACATCTGTGCTACATCCGGAATTGCACTCTGCAGTACAGTATCAGCGTAATTTTACGGTGGCGAAAAAAAGTCTTCATTTGCGGTATATGCTGATTGCTTGCACTCAGTAAGAAAGGCAGGTATGTACTTAGTACGATGCTTATCTGAGAGAATTAGAACAGGGAAATCGATCAAAGGTGGGATCAAGAGGGCACTTGGTTTCGCCCTACATGTGCAGTACCCGCATTCACACCTCGAAGTTTCTCAAGAGCTGGTGAAACACCACTGCGACCTTGCGGTTATCGAGCATAGCTGAAGAAGCCTTTAATTAGGCTGGAGAGTCCACCTTGGAAGATCAGTGAATATGATGAGAACCAGCGACCCTAAAATCGCAGGTTCAATTGTGGAGGCGGAGGTCCTATTTCAGTAGAGGCGAAATACCAGAGAAACGTGTACTCTGCTATGCCAGTGCGCGTGAAAGAACAACTAATGGTCGAAATCTTTTGGTCCCTTTCACTATGGCGTGCCTCTAATAATTTTCTTGTAATATTTGGACGTAACGCGCCTGATAAAATTATTAAAATAGACACTAAATATTGTGCGCTGTAGACACTGCACTTTTGTGAATTGAAAACATTGGTTAGAGTGAATTGATGAAACCTCCAAATGAAAATCTCTGTTAATTTTTTTTGGGGGGGGGTTGATATAACGCTGTTTGTTCTTCATGAAGGCAATATTGTCAGTTACTCTTTGTGCGTCTTAGGTAAGCTGGCAAATCGGAGACTTACAGATCTCCAGCTTGGCATATTGTAGAAACGAGCGTTGTTGAAACATCAAGAGACCGTACGGTCACTGACGTTGGAACGCACAAAAAATATATTTACGTGCGTACAAGTAACAGTCAAAGAGCCTAAGAACTCCTCAGACCTTTCAATAATTAAAAGCCTAAATAGGATAATTACGGAGCCATGTTCCTTAACGGTGATCACAATGAATGGGACTCTGATTTCGAAAGCGTAGGCTAAACAGCGCAATCACTTAAACATACACAAATGTGTGCGGTAGCTCTGAAGGAGGAAGAAGGAAAAGCTAGAAGGTCGACCAGACGTGCAGTGGCTTTCAAAATAAAAAAAACCACTGTGCTGTCACTGTCTCTCTCAGGGGAGGTCATCTAAACACCACTGCACAGGGATAGGAGTATGGAAACTAAAGCAGTTAGCTGTTATCCTACGCCGGGGAAAGAAATGGCAATTATGGAATAAAAAAGTAATAAAATAATTCTCAAGCTACTCTCCTCAAATTGGAGTCACCGAACATGAAGTATACTAATCACTAGACATTGAGAAAGAGAGCAAGAGAAGACAAGAGCTGGAGAGAAAGGGTCTGAGATGCCTCAGCGTTCCGAACCAAGACGCACACCCGCACGTTCGAGCTAAAACAGGAATGTTTACCTGTCGCTGAGGCACTGGAACCTGACCCTTTAAGGGGTGCAATCCAATTACTGAGTGCAGGCAAACGAACGCAGTCACTACCTAAATCATGCGGGAAGCGCTGAGGGTACTAGCTCATTTTTAGTATCCGAGGCACCGCTCAAAAATCTTGGTCGTTGTTCCGCATATCGATCTTATCAGCTGTGTGTGCTTCGTTCGTATTTCGCTGCTTCTGCCTTGGTGGTGCGTTGAACAAAAAGAATGAAAGTACATTTCGTCTATATGAAGAAGGAGAGAATGCAGTACGGACGCATCAACAATGGGGCCTTGCCCCTTCCCTTCACCCCTGAACTGCGTCTTAACTGCCGAGGCATTCGAAACCTAATGAAAACTGAGCGTGCACCGCTCTTTGCGGCGTGTTTTCTATAAGAATTAAGCTGCAGGGTTCAAAAGGTTGCCGCTGAAAGGGAAGGGTTATTATAATGAGCGAATAAATGATGCAGACACCTGCAGTCGAGCATTATTGCTGAACAAAGAGGGACAAGTGCAATACAGACCCGGCCGCATCACACACTTAGTCGTTAAGTGAAAACTGGTGGTTTAGCGAGTGGGGAGGTGCGCAATTCGCATTATGAACGACTCGTTCATCGCGATTCTGCGCTGCTCCCTTCGCAGTGATATCATCCTTTTTGCGAGAAGCTCGGGAAAGAGAACAGCTGCGCATCTGAGAAATTATATGCTTAGCAGCTGTAACCGTTCGGAGTATAAGCGGGGTCGCAACTGTTCGGGGTGTAAACACGTGCATCCAGTTTTCAGAGTGAGAATCATGCGCTTACAATAGTGCGATACAACCGTGGAAGTTAACGTTCGCGTTGAACGCTTTCGAGTACGCTGCACGTACAGCTTCGCGGTACGCCTAATTATCTCACTCTGGCTAAATGTGGGTTAGTGTATTCATAATACTTTCATTGCTCAATATACCCAGCCTTGGAATCAGTGGAGAGATTATCTGCGTGGGAATAATTATCTTACATCCGGCTTTCCCAGTTTGACCTTAAAGCTTGCATCGTTGACTTCACTAGCTTGGGTCTGTTATTTGGCAAATCTGCGCAGATTACATTTATTAGAGCCGAATGGTCAGCTATTTCAATGGTCTGCGTAATGACTCACTAAGTAGCATAACTAGTGACGGGATGGAATACATAACTTTATATGGACGGGTTTTCATAAATTGGTGCTCAGAGATCAACACGTACTTGTCGATTCCTAATCTCGTGTAACCCTTGTCTAATGTGTGAGCAGACACGATCTATAGGGCACTGAAACCTTTCCGATTGATGTGTCATGAGCGTTAATTCTGCCATTATATCAAGCCTCATCCAAGTTGGCCTTTCGCAAGCTTGAAACGAACAGCATCACCTTTTCCCAAGTCAGGTCCACGGGGAGCTCACACGAAACGCGATGTCGGCGAAAACGTAAGGCGAGTCTAAATGATTGCTTCAAGCAAGGCCTCCCGGAAACCACTGTTAACCGTGCATGAAGGGGAAATCAGATTTCCAGGAGCGACCCCCATCGCCAGTCCAGGCGGACCTTCTCTTCTTAGCCTGGTAGGTGGAGGGTTTTCGTTCGCTCTGAAGCGAGCAATCTCCGAGCGAACAAGGGGATATCAGAAGTGCAGCCGAGCGAATATCTTCTATTGTCGGGAAAAAAGGCCTGAAAGCTGGCTGTGGCCCGTCTTCCCCAAACATAGCACTAATCTAAACAGTGCAGAAACTGGAATTCCTAAAGATTGCTTGGTTTGCTCATGCTTCAGAATTGTATTATTCCTCTTGCCTCAGCTTCGTCCTTTTTTATTCCGATTGAAGGACAAATCTACTTACGCTCGGGGCTCCCGTGATTTTGACGGGCTTGTCTTGCGCACTTGGAGCAAATAAAGCGCTGTATAGGCTCCCAAAGACAATCTACTGAAGAAACAATGGCCTGCTTTCAGATATTTGATTTGGCTGCCCTTTTACTCTGCCGCATGAATAGTGACCTTCATGGTACGTTTACTGCTTACTTGGTTTCGCTTGAACAGCTACCATAATTTTCTCAAGGCAGTCATGGTTCCAACCCGCGCACTTTCTTTCTCACTCTTTCTTTCACACTGCACCAAAAGCTGAGGTAGTGTCGGATCTTCATTCATGTGGTTCTTGTGTTGTATTTCCCACGAGGGTGGCGTTTTTTTCTGGATATATAAAACCATTCGGTGGCCGTGATAAATGTAAGGTTGGGCCATGAAATCAAAGCTGTGTAATTCCATTTTGAATACTCACCTCCGCCCCCTCCCCCGCTTTTGTGAGGCCTGAGCAAAGAACTCACAGGATTCTTTATGCACTCAGCTAAGACCATAGTTTCCTAAATTTGTCTGGAAAGGACTCAGGCGCTGCGACCACTCGGTGACCATGGGAATGATGGCTAGCACATCAGTTTGCCTAGTCTTCGTACTTGCGTGCCTCAAATCGCAGTTGTCGTTTTGTTCATTGCCGTGTTTTGGTTTCGTTTCGAAGGAAAGACCAAACTCTTTTGAACTTCGTAACCCTATTTGAAATGGTAAGCCACAAGATTAAAGTGGTGAAGCGCAACTGCTCAGCATTTGCTGATTTTTGTTTCGCGACAAAACAGCTTCAAGTCACACGGAGCTAAACGGAGCCAGAAACACGAAAATAAGACAAATCCGTGTACTACTCATCATTGCCATTCTCGCTGAAGCGCCGTGCATTGCAGCTTCCATATACACTAGCGCCAGAGTTCCCTCTAGTGTATTTATAGGAAACTATATTCCTAAGAGAACCGGAGGGTGAAACCCAGGCTTTTTTTTTCACTCAATCTATGTATTGTTCCTGCCGTGACAGCATCAGAATGATTTATGCCCCAAATGAGAATTTGCTTTGCCTCCAGGATCACAGGCACCTGCCTACAGTTTTGCGCTTCCTGTCTACCGTTCACAAAACTCCAATCTCGTGCAATGTAGGTATGAGATAATTTTTCAACATAGTACATCATGATGACGTCATATGGTAATGTAATCACGTGATTATAGTCTATTGCTATTTTTTAAGTGTGAATACACTTTATAAGCGACCCCAAACCATCCACCGCCGTCGGCGGCGTCCGCAGTCTTCTCTCTATCTTTAAAAAAAAGAGGACTTGGCGGGCCGCAGCGCGACGCTCTACCGAATAAGCCACGGACGCGACGCTGATAGTCCCCCACCCCCTTCGCTCGCTCCTCCGCTCTCCTCGCTCGCTGCAGCTGCGCGCGCACCCCTCTCTCTCGCGCGCCCGCCTTCTCTCTCAGTCTCCCGTCGAGAGCGGGTCGTGCGATGGATGTCCCGGAGGCAACGATACCATCTGGATATAAGGCGCGTTACTGACACCGATATCAGCGTCGCCAGCGGAATTTAACTTTACTCCCCCTCATAGCATCACCCCGTGCATTCGCACTTAACCATGTTCACCCTCGGGGAAATGCTTGGGAGTTTTTTGCATCACCCGTGTTGACGTAGACGAGAGGCGCCAGTAGAATTTCACATTTGATGAAGCATATAGGAGAAAGAGAAAGATGAAGGAAAGGCAGGGAGGTTAACCAGGCGAAGACTCTGGTTTGCTACCCTGTGCTTGAGAAGGGGAAAAGGGGTGTAAAAGAATGAAAGAGAACAAGAAGGATTTTTGTCAGTAAGTACAAAAATATAGGGACTGGAACACTATCCGAGTACAAGGCAGCAGCATTGTCAGCAAACCGTCACAGTTTGCCTTTTAGTCCGGTTGCTTGCAGGAACACAACGCTATCAGAGCGGCTCGTGATGGAGACGGTGATGAATGCCAACGTGTATGCCACAAGAGGCATATGCGGCTTTCGCAAGGGCTTGCGGATTTCACTGAGTGATGATACATTCGGTCTTGGAAGCCAGCATTAACGGCTCTGTGCATGCTTCAGGTCGTTTTACCGACAGCGTGCGTACTGTGGGAAGCTTTGTCAGTGACTACTACCTTAATAGAAGTGCTTTTGTTTAATTAGATATAACATTGCTTTGAGGCTGCACTGGTGGCGGTCTCAACACTAAAGTAACATTGCCGGAAATTATGCGCGTAACTTGAACGTAATAACTTATGGCTAGCAGAAGATACCTTCATCTTTGCGCTCCCAAAATATTTTTGACAGAAAGAAAATTATAAATACAAAACTTTTCCGTGGAGCATGCGTTGGTATCAATGTGCAAAAATTTTAAGAAATGATCACGGATCAACCACCACATGATGGTACGGTCCCTCATTTGTTTTCAGAAAAAAGTTCATGGGTCCGCTGCTTATTTTCATGAAGTGAATACCCACCCGAGAAAATAAAGGAATGCCAATGAGGCGTATATTTTGATACAGCATTGTTTCACAGTGACAGGGATTTAAGATCGCAACCATGAGATGCAATCGAAGATGCCAAAAAGGGCATCGTACTTGACATCGCAATCATGCTCCAAGGGTTAGCCCCTAAAGATAACTTGAATAAAAAGTTCCACGTAGAGGAACTATGGTTGAGCCATATATTTCCACTATCGTAAATTAAAAATATGTTCTAGACAAATAATTTAGATGGTGCAAAACTTACTGGACGTGATATAGCCAATTTTCCTGATTGACTGAAGTACAAATCATCCCTGACTAGAGGTATACGTTTAATAACGCTGTTCTTTTCTGTCACCACAATCTTACGACCAACATTCAGCATTCAGCAAAGTGAAGCAGTTTGGGGTTGTCTTTTCCTAGGCCTTTTGCTTCCTTTCATATCTTTTCGGAGAAATTTTCCCAATATCGCTATTGAAGATTTTAGTCTCTCGTCAACGTCTCCGCACTCAGTTGCGAAAACCTTACGTAACGCGATTTCAGCAGGATGATAAAATAGGAATGTTCCGCAGCAAAAGACGCCGCACAGAGAGCCCTGCTCGTCAAGGCTTTGTCAGTGCAGCCATATAACTCATCTGCCACATTTGTCGTTGCCAGTTTCTAGCAACATCGGCAACATTTTTATTCGCTAGTCGCGGAGACCACCCATCGTTGCGCAACCTCTTCCAATTTATCGACAATGCGTGTCGTACCAGCCTCGCGAAAAAGGTTGCTGGTGGACCGCTCGGAAAGTTAGATTTATCTAGATTTGACATAGCGCACACTTCTTTTATTTGAAGTGGGTGGTAACATTTCAGTATATTTCTTAATCACGTAGTTATTATTGGCTTCAGCTTGGCCTTGAGAAAAGTGGATAGTTAGCGCAAATATAGCATTCAGTGAGCACGTACACTGTCAACACCATGCTATATGATGTCGTATGGGGGCTTATCTCAGAAACGATTGGCATATAAAAATTAATATCGGCCTCTCTAATAATGAAAATGGGGCTCTGGAAATTGATAACAAACTTCCCGAACTGAAGCCAGAACTTTGCGTGACAGAAAGTAATCCTCGAGAACAATGTTAGTACTCTTACATGTATTTAAAGTCAACTAATGTCTTGCAATTATGTATGGACACCGCCCTGTTACCACAATGATGATGATCAAAACTTTATTACTTCCAAAAGAGGGGACTGTCCGAGAGGTCGGTTACGCTGCTTAGAGGAGGACAGTGGGGATCCCTTGGGACACCGCGGCCTCCAATGCGCGCGAGATTACCTGGCGTTGCTTTGCCGAGTCAGTCATATGCAGAAGGGACTTCCATGTATCTTCTGTGTGAGAAACACAGAAGATACCACAGAAACCACGAGAAACAAGCATATCATGCACAGCTACAGAATAGATTGAGAACAATGCGCGATATCTAATAAAAATGTTCATTTTAACGAAGCCCCCTATTTGTGGCCGCATACGTGGCTGAATGGTTCGATGCTGACCCGACAGTCAGGGTTTCGAAAACAGGATGTGGCGGTGGCGTTTCCATGCAGGTGAAGTAGTAGAGACCTGTCTACTCTGCGATGTCAGTCCATGGTAAAGAAGCCTATGTAATCAATATTATCTTAAGCCTTCCAATAAGACCTAGCTCAAAAATATAGAAACTTTGGGACCTTCAACTGCTTTAACTAACCAACAAGTATAAGGGATATGCGGCCACGCAGCGCAGAAATCAAACGCCTTCTTGCTTTGTTATAGATATCGGCCATCATCACCGCCTGCTGCCCGTGCCTCGTGCTGCTCTTGCCTGGAAGGTGATAGGGAACGGGCCATCGTCTCGGCTGTCTGACGTCACAGACCAAGAAGAGCTAAGTGCTGTCGCAGTGCCGCCGCTCAGCATAAAAGGACTGCTCGCCCCTGACCCTCCGGGATATGCGGCCACGCAGCGCAGAAATCAAACGCCTTCCTGCTTTGTTATAGGTACGCACTAGAACCCTAGTTGTTTTTGTTTTATTATTTTTTACCCTTTTCTGTGGCTGCTGATTCCCCACTGTTGTATTTTACCTTACACTCCTGGTCTCTTGTGTTATGGGGGTTGACATTGCAACCTACAGGGTTCGTATTGGAAGTTTTAGAAACTGCTGCAGAAATAAGATAGCGGATGCTGAACGCCCTTATGCAGAGTCCCGCCTTCTGTGTGTCTTGTGCCCCAAACCCTCTCTAGCACTTTTAATCTGCCTAACGTTGCTTTTGCTCTGTGCTGGGGATATTGAAGCCAATCCAGGCCCCAGAGTAGATGATGTGTATGCTCTACTGAAAGAATGCATTGAAACTAACAAAAAGAATTTTGACGCCATTACAGCCACCTTAAACGAAATTCAACGGGATGTTGCTGACATTAGGTCCCGAGTTTGCGCAGTTGAACAAAATCTACCTATAGTACCTGAAATAGGCACGGGCCTCAAAGCAGTGAATGACACACTTGAGGAATTTAAAATGACTTTGTCGCGGACTAATGGTGATCTTGAAGGTGTTGTCGATGACTTAAATAATCGTTCACGAAGAAATAACTTGCTAATTAAAGGTTTAGTGGAAGAGGAGAAAGAGGATTATGAGGCTAGCGAAAAATTAGTCAGGGATTTCTGTTCCACGAAACTAAAAATAAACTTGCAACCCGGTGACATTGAACGGGCGCATCGAATTGGGCAGCCTCGTCCTAATTTTACGCGCCCACTGATAATAAAATTCTTGAATTTCAAGACGAAGGATTCCCTTCTTCGAAATGCGCATAAACTCAAAAACACTGAACCTAAAGTCTGGCTCGAGGAAGATTTCTCCCCTAAAATACAGTTCGCAAGGAAAAGGCTCCGCGATTTCGCTAAACAGAACAAAGAGAAGGATGAACGCTACAGCATACGGTATAACAAACTGAAGCTCAAAGGACACATATACCACTATGACGCGGTTTCGGCAAGAGTAGTTCAGGCAGACACGCCGAAAATTCCAATCACGGATTGACAAGCTGTCCGATTGAAGCCTAGAAAAACAAAAGTTCAAAACCTATCTATTCTTCTCGCTAACTTTCGTAGCATTATAAATAAAGTTGACTTGTTGCTTTCGGTAGGTCACGCATGCTCCGCTGATATAATTCTAGGCACTGAAACATGGCTCCGTGAAGACATACGCAATTGTGAACTATCACTTCCAGATTATTTCACGGTCTTCCGTAAAGATAGAACTTTGTCTCGGGGCGGTGGCGTCTTAATAGCTGTAAGAAACTCTTATCAACCCTCCCTTGTTACTATTGATACCACTCTCGAGCTACTCTGCGTTAAAACCCAATTTGAAGGCTGCACTTGTGTTATCGGGGTCTGCTATCGGCCGCCTGACAGCAAACCAGATTTTGTTGATCGCCTAACCCATGTACTAGAATTAATTTTTACCAAATTTCCTCAGTGTGTCTTGCTGCTTGGCGGTGATTTCAATTACCCCTCCATTAACTGGGTCACACCATCTTCGCTATCAATATCTCTCGGACTTGAAATATCTCGCTTCCTTCGTACCTTGCAACTATTTCACCTAACTCAAATGGTAACTGCACCGACGCGCGGCCATCACATCCTCGACTTAATTTTTACAAACAATCCGACAAACGTTGTAGTCCAAGTCCTTGATGAAATTAGTGACCACAGAGTAGTACACTGTTCCCACCCTCTGCCTCTCCTTAACAAGAAAATAACGCCTAAACGCATACTAAATTACAAAAAAGCAGATATTGAAAAAATTAATTGCATGTTAACCGAGTTTTTGTGTTATTTTCTGAACGAATTTAGCAATCGTACAACAAATGAAAACTGGATAATATATCGGGACTTCCTTTAAAAAAATTGAAAATACGTGCATTCCTGTGGTTTCCTTCCCATCACAAACAAGTGCTCCCTGGTTTTCAAAGAAGGTCAAAAGTTGCCTAAACAAAAAGAAAAGAGCGTACAAAAAGGCTTCGCAAATTAACAGTCACCGCACTTGGAATAAGTATAAAGAACTAGCTCGGGAGTCAGAAAAAGCTATTAAAGAAGCTAAGGATTATTATTTCAATGATACGCTGCCGAATCTGTTAAAATCCGATCCGAAAAAGTTTTGGCGAGTTCTTAACCCTAAAGATACGGACACTATAATAACATTAAAAGACGAAAATGGGTCGATTGTACCCACCTCTGATTGTGCTGAGGTTTTAAACAATGTCTTTAGCGAAGTTTTTACAGACGAACCACCTCTTGACGAGTCCTGTTCCGTCACTCCTATTCCAATTACTTGCCCAAGCGAGCCCTTTATCGTAACGGAAGTAGGTGTATCACGTGCAATTGCTAGACTTCCGCTTCGGTCCAGCCCTGGACCTGACGGCATCAGCTCAAAACTACTGAAATTAACTAGTCACGTATCATCGTTTTTATTGTCCTTAATTTTTCAGCAATCGCTTGATTCTGGGTGCGTCCCTGACGATTGGAAATCTGGTCAAGTTATACCCATTTATAAATCTGGTGATCCGTCAAGTCCAAAAAACTACCACCCGATTTCACTCACATCAGTTTGTTGTAAACTCCTCGAACATATAATTTACTCCCACATAATGAGACATCTTAATACTAATAAAGTGTTATTCAAAAATCAACATGGGTTCAGGTACAAGCGGTCTTGCCTGACACAGTTATTTGAATTATCTACGGATTTACATGACTCTTTGCACAAATCGGTTTACACAGATGCTGTATTTATCGACTTTTCTAAAGCCTTCGACCGTGTTCCCCACATACGGCTCATCCAAAAAATAAACTGCCTAAAGTTAGACATAAAAACTACCCGCTGGATTCAGGAATTTCTATCTGGTCGCTCTCAAAAAGTAAATATAAATAATAATCTTTCCAATTCCTGTGTCGTTAGGTCAGGAGTACCTCAGGGATCAGTTTTAGGGCCTTTACTATTCCTGATATATATTAATGACATTGCGAACAATATAACTTCAACAATTCGACTGTTTGCCGATGACTGTATAATTTATAGACAGATCACATGCACTGATGACGTAGCTATTTTGCAAAATGATCTAAATACCCTGGCTAAATGGTGCCACACATGGAAAATGGAAATTAATACTGATAAAACAAAGGTCATGTCATTTTCTTCGAATCCAAATACTCCATTAAATCGATACATGTTATGCAGTTTGGATATAAAACGAACCTTTTCTTTCAAATATCTTGGCGTGATATTTACTCCTGATTTAAACTGGGCCATGCATATTGAGCACGTAACAAACAAGGCACTAAAAAAACTTGGCTTTCTTAAGCGCCGTTTATATCTCGCAAACCATGAAACTAGACTTCGCGCTTACACTTCCCTCATCCGCGCAACGCTCGATTATGCTTCAATTATTTGGCACCCTCACACAGCTATACTGTCTGACTGTATTGAATCTATTCAAAACAAGGCTGCCCGCTTCATTTTGCACTCGTACTCGCCATACCAAAGTGTCTCAGCATTAAAACAGATTCTTAATCTTCCAGAACTTAACACTCGTCGTAAATTCTTCCGCTTGACCTTTTTTCACTCTCTGTATCATGGTATTACACCTTTTTCATGCGCTCATATTTTTCCGGCCCATTATGTGTCCAATCGCACTGACCATGCTCGTAAAGTGTCGTCCATATTTGCAAAGACCAAAAAGTACCAAAATTCCCCTTTTGTGTTATCTGTAACCGAGTGGAACGAGCTTCCCAGCGAGATTGCGATGATAAATGATCCGTCTGCTTTCCAATCTGTGCTTCGTACATATCTTGATGTGTAATATGTCTACTGCTACTATATCTTACCCTGTTGTTATATCTCGTGTACCAGCGAAACGATGAAGAACTAGTGTCATGAATTTTCCTGGAATTGAAATGTACTGGAGATGTGAAATGAGCCATGTGTTACATCCTTGTCTTATAATGTACCTCTTACCTAGTTATGTCTGATCGCTGTGTGCGTTCCTTTTATATGAATTGATGTATATCTTGTTTTTAACAGTATCCCCCCCTATGTAATGCCTCTCGGGGCCTTTAGGGTATTTAAATAAATAAATAAAGTATCTTAGTGAGTCGTACTCTAGATGAGCTACAGGTGCATATTAGTTTCGCTCTGCCCTAAGTTTTAAGGTCGCTCTGCTCTTCTCTTCTCCGTATGTTTTAACGCGCAATATAATGCTCATGTTCCCACATTATTTTATTCTTTTCCAACAAGAAATAATTCTTAATTCGTACAATGCAACGTCTAGTAGCAGTATCGAGAGTTTTACGTTCCGAAACCACGATATGATTATGAGAAGCGCTGTAGGGAATGGTTCCGGAAAATTTTGCCATCTGGTGTTTTTTGTCGTGCATTGATATCACTTAGTACATGGGCCTCTACCATTCCGCCGTCATCGAAATGCAATTGCCCCGGCCGGGATCGACCCCGTGACCTTCGCGACAGCAGCCGAGCAGCCTAGTCATTGTTCCACCGAGGCAGACCGAGAGTACAAAACATAGAGACTAAATAAATGGGTACTGCACTGATACAATATGTCATCTCATTTGCCAATTTAGCCATAAAACACTGTCTTTTCTCAAAGAAAAAAAAATTGTTACTACTGAAAAATAGCTCGATATAGTCGTTCGGTCAAAAACTGCGATTTTGTAATGCTCAGTGCCTTAAGAAGACTGACTCTTACTAAACTGTTTGCACATTATTTCATTCCAAGTATTGTTCTCTTCTTATTTTTTGCTGCGGAGAATTTGAGGCTTATATTCTGCTTTCTTATGAAAATAAGAATGAAATTTGAATTGAATTAATTAAATATATTCCCTCTGCTACTCCCCATTACTTTTGAACAGTGTCCTTGGAAGTTCGTAAGGCAGTGCAGTAAAGAAGGTTATATGAGCTCTACAGATCCTTTTTCTTAGCGTTGACAGAAAAAAAAACCGGTGTCCTGTTGCTGTGAGCCAAGGCCACGTGGACAAACTGCTGTCATATCAAAATGCTAGGCATATAGAATTCGAGCAGTTTCTGCAGAGCCCAGTGAGTTTATTCTTATAGATTTTCACTAATGCCGAATTAATGAATCTTTGTTTCTTTGGTTAACTAACACGATGAATTAGTGAGAAAGGTTAGGCAGCGCGTTTGTCACGAACTCGAGGAGCATATAGAAGTCGTCTATTGGTTTCTCTCTTCGCGTGTGCGTTCTTCTCAAATTTTATATAGTTCGCAAGAGGTAGTTTTACTTCCATTACATTTCGAGCACACTGTTTGTTTTCGTTCCTGAACCTAGTTTAGATTTCCGGAGATAGTAATAAGGGCAAAGATTATGTTTGCTTTGAAGGAGATGGTCATAGCGCTCAGAGCGAATTGCTTGTTTCAAAACACAATTTATGGCAAATTCCGCACAATTAAACATTGAAGCAAATGTATATATGCGTAAAGTTAATGTAATGCTTCCAACAAAAATTACAAATCATTTTTTTTCTCTCCGCATAACAATGTTCTTACTTTGCACATAACTAGCGTAGCAAACCGTAGGGCAAAATTTACACAAGAGGTAGTTCAAACCCATTTGATTTTCTATGCACACCATGACGCATAGCGGGAAGAATTTTGATGCTTGCTTCAGTATGTATTTTTGCGCTCTCCGAATGTGTGCAAAGTACGCTCTCAAGATCCTCATTATATCTACAACAAAAACGAAAGCTTTCAAGATTCATGCTCACACGAGTGCGCAAACGGGCTTTCCACTTAAGGAGTTCGAGAAGTGGCTCTTAAAAAAACGCAGTAATATACACGGGAGTGAATTTGCAGTATTCAGCTAGTAACATATTGCGCAACTGTAACGGCAAGCTACGCGACCACCTTTTTTCCTCTGTTGCCCTTGATATTGCGATCTTGCAAGTGATGGCGATGTGGAATTGTAAACGCGGGACGACAACGTGTTTGTTCAGGCTGAGTCAAAAGAAAATGACCCAAATAAAATCAGCTTGAATTCAGAAATATTTATTTAAAAAATTTACGCACATCTACGAAACGAATGGTGACGAATGGGCGAAGCTAGATCCAAAGGTGCATACTGTATACGTTCGAGTCGCGGACTAGTATAAAAGGTTTGGGCTTTTACGTGTTCAATATTGTGCCGTCACAAACTGATACTAGTCTAATGTTATACTATTTTGTGACTCTCTTCCAGAGATAAATTGCTGATGCTTGTTTGTAGCTCATTGATAAGAATTATACCAAGAAAGAGTGCACGCCATGCAGTTGAGGGAAAACGACAGAAACAACGTTGCTCTGTTACGGCTCATAATGTTCCCTGCCTTGCTTTGTACGCCTAGCTTTGTATGTCTAGTTTTTATGCCTCTACTAAATCACAGCAATATTTCCACAATTTTATGGCCGCAAGTAACACTCTACAGATAAAACAAAATCACCTCCTGAGGAAATGTTGTCCTGTGTACCCTGTTGTAGTCAGTGAAGAACGTGTTGCGTCGTTACGCTGGCACCTCCAACTTCATTAGCGAGAACGCCCCAATGTCTTGACAGCACAAACCACGCAAATTACTCTTGAATGACTATTTCGTGTGGTGTAACGAGTGCAGGTGCACCTGGAAATACTTTCATTAGCCACTTGGGCTTCTGGGAGCATTACTCCCACAACTTTGCGGGTATACATTCGGGAAGGAGAAAGCATCGTGCGAAGCTCTAACGGTTGAGCATCCATGCTGGTACGAAAGTGCACCTTGTGAAAGAATACGCTGCCTAACCGAGGAAGAACAGCGCTGGAAGAGGTGAAAGCCGGTGCGCATGCGATGCAGTAGATGCCTTAGGCAACTAAATATACCGGTAGTTTCTTAGTGCAGCTCCAGGAGACGTTAGTGTTTGTAAGAGTTCGTTGACCACAGCTTTTCTTCCTAGCTTCCTTCTGACTCTTCTCCAACTCCACTTCTTTCTTTATGTTAATTTTTTAGGCCGAGAAATTGAGCGATTTTTTCAGTTGGCCACTTTAAAAACATGATCGATGCTTGTCTTCGGAATCTGGGCAACACTTGATTACGGAGCGAGATATATATATATATATATATATATATATATATATATATATATATATTGCCACATTCCATTTCCCAAGTTTTTGTTATCGTCCCAAAACACCACACCATTCTCAGCGCGAACCGAGCCTGCAGTTTTCGAGAAGGTTCCGGACTGTAGTAGATCATTTCGGTAAGATCACGCCCACTGTGCGAACGATACAGATTGTTCTGGGACCTACGCCGCCGCCAGCGATAACGCTAGAACATTCGACGGCAAGAGTATAAATGCCAACGCGCTTCGCCGCTTGTCAGTTGTTGATCGAAGGCCGACGCTGCGTTCGCCGCTATCAGTCCGAGACTGCTATCTGTGCAAGACTGCTGCTGTATTAGACTTTCCCTTTACCGGGCACAGGTTCGCCCAAATAAACAGTTAAATCCCAACACGAAGTTTCCTGTCTTTGGCCACGTCACGACCTCGTGACATCTGGTGGAGGTGCTACTTCGTTCATGTACCGGACGCCCCCGTCAAGCCGTGAACCCAGCCCCCGTCGCGGAGAAGACACCGACGCCAACCAAGAGCAGCGAACGAGCCGCCGACACCAAGGTCTCCCACCGGAGTACGGCCTTCTAGAAGACAAGGCGCGGAAGACCAAGACCATGACCTCGACTGCAGCGACAATTACAACCGGAGCGTCCCAGCCCGCGATCGTCATTCATCAACCCAGGGAACCACCAACGTTCTATGGCTCATCGTTTGAAGACCCGGAAACCTGGCTAGAAACATACGACCGTGTGGCCGCCCTCAACCACTGGGACAACGAAGAAAAGCTCCGTCGTGTGTACTTCTACCTGGAAGACACCGCGAGGACCTGGCTAGAGAATCGGGAGTCCACGCTCCGAACGTGGGATGTCTTGTGCGGCGCATTTCTGCAAACGTTCGCAAGCGTCGCTCGCAAAGAGAGGGCCGCTGCTCTACTCGAGACCCGGGTTCAGCTACCAAATGAAAAGGTTGGAATTTTCACAGTGGATATGACCCGCCTATTCCGTCACGCTGACCCAGACATGCCTGAGGAAAAGAAAGTTCATTTCCTCATGCGAGGGGTCAAACAGGAGCTCTTCGCGGGACTAATGAGGAATCCACCGAACACCGTCCAAGAATTTGTATCCGAGGCGACCACCATCGAAAAAACGCTGGACATGCGCACCAGACAGTATAATCGTCGCCTGACTCCAGAATGCGCTGCTGCTCAAGCCAGTAACTCCGACGACCTGCGTGAAACGATCCGAGCGATCGTGCGGGAAGAGCTGCGCAAACTGTTGCCTTCGGCGCAGCCTCAAGTGGATTCGATCGCCGACATTGTGCGAGAAGAAGTCGGGCAATCGCTTCGAATTCCCGAAACACCGCCGCCCGAGCCAGAAACTATGAGCTACGCCGCTGCAGTGCGCCACAACGCTCCTCCCCGTCCACGCCAAAACGCCGCCCCGTCACACTTCCGTCGCCAGACGCCACCGCCGCCACCACCCCAACCGACGTCCTACCGTTCCCCAGCGGGCCAGCGCAGTGCACCGAGGAAAACGGACGTTTGGCGTGCACCTGACAACCGCCCGCTCTGCTACCACTGCGGCGAGGCCGGGCACACATACCGCCGTTGCCAGTACCGACAGATGGGACTGCGTGGCTTCGCTGTCAATGCACCGCGTCCGCAGCCAGGAGATCGGCCACGTGACATCGCCGACTACCTGGCAGGAACTCAATGGACACCACGAAGTCCTTCCCGTTCGCCGTCGCCCAGCCGCCGCATGTCACCGCACCCCCGACAGTACTCTGGCCCAACGCGGGGCCGGTCTCCTAGCCCGTATCCGGGAAACTAAGGGCAGCAACCGATGGAGGTGCGGTTGCTGTGCGACGAACTACCGAAGATCCTCCGACGACGACGCCGACGCGACGGAGCTTTCCGAACACAACGCCAACCAGGCAAAGCCCTGACGGCAAAAGCTCACTTACCGAAGGTGGCCTGACGACGCAACATGGAAGCAGCGGAACAAGCCGACGCAGCCGCGACCCGACGCCACGCCCTAACTGTAATGCGAGAACGCGAACTAGCGACCTCGACGTTCTTATCGACGGCCGCAGTGTGACTGCTCTCGTCGATACTGGAGCCGACTATTCTGTCATCAGTGGGTCGTTCGCCGCGAAGTTAAAGAAAGTTTGGACAGCTTGGAAAGGCCCTGAAATCCGCACAGCCGGAGGTCATCTCGTAACGCCTGCAGGAATCTGCACAGCGAGAGTCACCATTAACGGCCGTATTTATCCTACAGACTTCGTAGTCCTACAGCGTTGCTCGAGAGATGTCATCCTTGGCATGGACTTCTTATGCCTCCATGGTGCTGTCATCAACCTAAAAACAAGGTCGATAACGTTATCCACAGAAGAAGCACTACCGCTGCGCACGCCGTCAGGACACCATGCCTTGAATGTGCTGGAAGAACAAGTCACCATTCCGCCTCGCTCAAGCGTCATTATTTCAGTCGGCGCTCCTAAATCACCTGACTTGGAAGGCGTCGTTGAAGGCAGTCAGCATCTGTTGGTCACCCGAAATATTTGCGTCGCAAGAGGAATTGCAGAGCTGCGGGGAGGCAAAGCAATGGTTATGCTCACGAATTTCAGCAATGAGTACAAACATGTGAACAAAGGAACAACGGTCGCATACATCGAAGAAATTGTCGAAGCCACCAGTGCTTTCGTCCTCGCCGATTCTGCGGAACCTGCTCAGAGGAACCAAGCCCCTCCCATAGCTTTCGACGTCAATCCCAGACTTCCGAACGATAAGCAAGAACAGCTCAAGGCCCTGCTCCTGCAATACGAAGATTGCTTTTCGTCGTCATCGAAAATTCGGCAGACCCCAATCACGAAACATCGAATCATAACCGAAGAAAATGCCAGACCACTCCGTCAGAGTCCGTACAGGGTTTCGACGCGAGAACGTGAGGCAATGAAGAGACAAGTTGATGAAATGCTGCGAGATGACATTATCCAGCCGTCCAAGAGTCCGTGGGCATCCCCCGTGGTGTAGTGAAGAAAAAGGATGGGACCCTACGTTTCTGCGTCGACTATCGCCGCCTGAACAAAATCACAAGAAAGGACGTGTATCCTCTCCCACGAATAGACGACGCACTTGATCGGCTCCATAACGCCAAGTACTTCTCGTCAATGGACCTCAAGACTGGCTATTGGCAAATCGAAGTCGACGAAAGAGACCGAGAGAAGACGGCGTTTATAACGCCGGACGGCCTCTTCGAGTTTAAGGTTATGCCCTTCGGCCTTTGCTCAGCGCCTGCAACTTTTCAACGCGTTATGGCTACAGTACTGGCAGGATTGAAGTGGCAGACTTGCCTTGTGTACTTGGACGGGGTCGTCGTGTTTTTCTCGAGTTTCGACGAGCATCTTCGGCGCCTTGAAGCTGTACTTCAAGCCATCAGGACGTCCGGACTCACACTTAAGCCAGAAAAGTGCAGATTTGCGTATGAGGAGCTCTTGTTTCTGGGACACGTTATCAGCAAGTCTGGAGTTCGTCCCGATCCACGGAAAACAGCCGCCATCGCCGACTTCCCGCCGCCCACTGACAAGAAGGCCGTGCGGCGATTTCTGGGCCTGTGCGCCAATTATAGGCGGTTCGTGAAAAACTTCGCCCGCATCGCCGATCCTCTCACTAACCTTACCAAGGCCGACGCGGAGTTCAAGTGGGAAACGCTACAGGAACACGCTTTCCAGGAGCTTAAACATCGCCTCCAGACGCCTCCGTTACTTGCCCATTTCGACGAATTCGCCGAGACAGAAATACATACTGACGCAAGCAGCGTAGGTCTTGGCGCCGTTCTTGTGCAGAGGGCTGACGGACTTGAAAGGGTTATTAGTTACGCCAGCCGATCGCTATCCAAAGCAGAAGCAAATTATTCCACCACAGAAAAGGAGTGCCTCGCCATCATCTGGGCTACGTCGAAATTTCGCCCCTACCTCCACGGCAGGCCCTTCAAAGTTGTGAGCGACCACCACGCCTTGTGTTGGCTAGCCACCTTGAAGGCCCCTCAGGTCGCCTCGCACGGTGGAGCCTGAGACTTCAAGAGTATGACATTACTGTCATTTACAAGTCCGGCAAAAAACACTCTGACGCCGACTGTCTCTCTCGTGCGCCTGTCGACCAACCGCTACCCGACGACCCGTATGACGAGTACTTCTTGGGAACGATAACTACCGACGACTTCGCTGAACGACAGCGGGCCGACCCGGAACTTAAGGCCCTAATAGAATACCTCGAAGGCAGGACCGCCGAAGTCCCGAAGGTATTCAAGCGCGCACTTGCGTCGTTTTTTCTACGAAACGGTCTTCTACAAAAGAAAAACTTTTCACCGCTTCGGGCTAAGTACCTCCTTGTGGTGCCTTCAGCTCTGCGACCAGAACTCCTGCAGGCCCTGCACGACGATCCGACGGCAGGGCACCTTGGTGTTTCTCGCACGCTCGCGAGGATACAAGAAAGGTACTACTGGCCACGTCTTACCACCGACGTCACTCGTTATGTGAGGACATGCCGGGACTGTCAGCGACGCAAGACACCGCCGACAAGGCCAGCGGGACTTCTGCAACTAATTGATCCACCTTGCCGACCTTTCCAGCAGATTGGTAGGGACCCACTGGGGCCGTTCTCGACGTCGACTTTCGTCGACTTTTGGATCGTGGTAGCTACCGACTACCTCACCCGCTACGCCGAGACAAAAGCCTAGCCAAAAGGCAGTGCATCCGAGGTAGCTAAGTTCTTCGTCGGAAATATCGTCCTACGTCACGGCGCCCCGGAGGTCCTTATCACCGACAGAGGAACGGCATTCACTGCCGACTTAACTCAAGCGATCTTGGCATACAGCCAAACAAACCACCGCTGGACGACAGCGTACCACCCACAGACCAACGGCCTCACCGAGCGGCTTAACAAGACGAGCGCCGACATGCTGGCAATGTACGTCGATGTCGAACACAAGACGTGGGACGCCATTCTTCCGTATGTGACCTTCGCATACAACACGGCGGTGCAGGAGACGACGCAGATATCTCCATACAAATTGGTCTACGGAAGGAGCCCGGCAACGACGCTCGATGCCACGTTACCCAACGTCACCGACGAAGAAAACCTCGATGTGAGCGAGTACCTTCAACGCGCCGAAGAAGCCCGACAACTTGCGCGTCTCCGTATCAAGAATCAACAGACGACCGACAGCCACCGTTACAACCTTCGACGACGCTTCGTGGAATACCAGCCCGGTGAACGTGTTTGGGTGTGGACGCCGATACGCCGACGTGGACTAAGTAAAAAGCTTCTGCGACGGTACTTCGGACCGTACAGGGTGGTTCGACGTCTCGGCCCACTTGATTACGAGGTTGTCCCCGACGGCATCACGAACTCTCAACGACGCCTATCGCGACCTGAAGTCGTACATGTCACGCGCCTCAAGCCGTTTCATGCCCGTTAACAAACTGAAACAGTGTTTTTTTGTATTATAGATGTATCGTAATTTATTCATTGTACTTTCTAGCATTATTATTGTACCTTCATCTTTAGTTAAAGCATCGGGACGATGCCTTTTTTTCAGAGGGGGGCAATGCCACGTTCCATTTCCCAAGTTTTTGTTATCGTCCCAAAACACCACACCATTCTCAGCGCGAACCGCGCCTGCAGTTTTCGAGAAGGTTCCGGACTGTAGTAGATCATTTCGATAAGATCACGCCCACTGTGCGAACGGTACAGATTGTTCTGGAACCTACGCCGCCGCCAGCGATAACGCTAGAACATTCGACGGCAAGAGTATAAATGCCAACGCGCTTCGCCGCTTGTCAGTTGTTGATCGAAGGCCGACGCTGCGTTCGCCGCTATCAGTCCGAGACTGTTATCTGTGCAAGACTGCTGCTGTATTAGACTTTCCCTTTACCGGGCACAGGTTCGCCCAAATAAACAGTTAAATCCCAACACGAAGTTTCCTGTCTTTGGCCACGTCACGACCTCGTGACAATATATATATATATATATATATATATATATATATATATATATATATATATATATATATATGTGTGTGTGTGTGTGTGTGTATGAGATCTAACAGACAGTAATGTCAAGGAATGTACAGGGGAAGTTATTAGAGCCAATGGAATGTAAATAAGAAGAAAGAAAAGTGGATGAAAACATAACCAGCTCGCGGCTGGTTATTTTTATTGTGTTAAAACACGGGAAAACGAGCCCTTAGGTATACACTTCTTTCTTTCCCTCTTATATATATATATATATATATATATATATATATATATATATATATATATATATATATATATATATAGGCAGGCATGGTGGTTGAGTGGCCGTAGCGTTGCATATTGTCAAGTAGATTCTCCGTGAGCGGCCACAACGTGGTTTATTTCGACGTTTTGGCCTAGAGTCTGGCCTTCATCAGGATCCTGATGAAGGCCAGACACTAGGCCGAAACGTCGGAATAAACCACGTTGTGACCGCTTCCGGAGGTTCTACATGAACATATATATATATATATTGAAAAAGGGTTTATTGGTGACTGTTGCGACGGTGGTCCTACAACGAAAACCGATCGGACAAGAGCAACGGTCAAGCAGATGCCGGCGATGATGAGCACGAGCCGAGCGAGAGAAGCCCAGCACCCAGTACCCAAGCGGTGGCGATGTTGCTTGCAAACGATGCGTTTTCTTCTTCACAATTTGCCCCCGCCGAAAAGAGCCATCCTGGCGACCTAAGAGTCTGGAGGCAGAGGGCTATGATATGGCTTAAGGCGGGTGACGTGGACAATGTCACGTCCACGCCGGCGCATGTCGTCAGATGGGGAAATTGGCTCAATGAGAAAATTCACTGGCGAGGTTTGTTCCAAAACGCGGTATGGGCCCTCGTACTTTGGAACGAGTTTTGAGGAAATGCCGTGGGTTTGGTAAGGAACAGCCAGCCATACAAGTGATCCCGGGGAATAGCTGGGGCTTTGTGAAGAGTCGGCGTTGTTTTCTTTCTGGCGCTGTTGTTCTTGTGACGTAAAGGTGCGTGCGAGTTCACGGCACTCTTCCGCATTTCGGGCAGCTTCGGACACAGATGTGCATTCGGATGCGTCAGGATGGTATGGAAGGAGAGTGTCGATGGTGTGGGATGGTTCGCGTCCATAAAGAAGAAAGAAAGGTGAAAATCCAGTGGTAGACTGTGCCGCGGTGTTATATGCGAACGTGATGAATGGAAGAATGCGATCCCAGTTAGTATGATCGGATGTCACATACATGGCGAGCATATCGCCAAGGGTGCGGTTAAATCTTTCCGTGAGCCCGTTTGTCTGCGGGTGGTATGCCGTGGTCTTGCGATGAACAACATGGCATTCAGAAAGCAGAGACGTGACGACTTCTGATAGGAAGGCTCGACCTCGGTCGCTTAGTAGTTCTCGAGGTGCACCATGTCGTAGTATGAAGCGATGAAGGATGAAGGATGCTACGTCCCGCGCAGTGGCACTTGGAAGGGCGGCGGTCTCAGCGTAGCGTGTTAAATGGTCCACCGCGACTATGATCCACCGATTTTCATCTGATGTTGTTGGTAGAGGGCCATAGAGATCAATGCCGATCCGATCGAAAGGTTTGGCAGGGCACGGAAGCGGTTGAAGCGCACCGGACGAGTGGAAAGGCGGTGATTTTCGGCGTTGACAGTCAGGGCAGCCCATAACGAATTTTCGAACGAAATTATACATTCCGCGCCAGTAGAAGCGATGGCGAATGCGTTCGTAAGTTTTAAAAACTCCGGCATGACCACATTGGGGATCGTCGTGAAAGGAGGCGCAGATTTGTGATCGCAAGCTGCGCGGGACAACCAAGAGCCACTTACGACCTTCGGGGGCGTAGTTGCGTCGGTGTAGCAGCCCATCACGAATGGCGAAATGAGCAGCTTGACGTCGGAGGGATCGTGGTATCGCAGTGGTTGACGATCCAGAAAGACAGTTAAAAAGGGAAGCGATCCACGGGTCCTTGTGTTGTTCACTGGTAAAGGAGTCGAGGTCGAGAGATGCGACGGAGTTGGTACCAGTGGTTCCGCAGGCCGAGTCGGGAGGTAAAGGCGAACGCGACAGGGCGTCGGCGTCAGAATGCTTGCGTCCGCTGCGATAGATGACCCGAATGTCGTACTCCTGGATTTGCAGTGCCCACCGAGCTAGGCGGCCAGAAGGATCTTTCAAAGTGGCGAGCCAACAAAGTGCATGGTGGTCCGTTACCAGGTCGAATGGGCGACCGTACAAATAAGGGCGGAACTTGCGAAGCGCCCACACTAGCGCCAAGCACTCTTTTTCAGTGACGCTGTAATTGACCTCAGCTTTAGTAAGTGTGCGACTCGCATAAGCGACGACGTATTCGGAGTAGCCCGGCTTGCGTTGGGCGAGGACGGCGCCTAGACCAACCCCACTAGCGTCTGTGTGAACTTCCGTAGCAGCTGTTGGGTCGAAATGCCGAAGAATTGGAGGAGATGTTAGCAGACTACGGAGCGTGTCAAACGCGACGTCGCAGTCAGAAGACCAGGATGAAAGGTCTGCATCACCGCGTAGGAGGTTGGTCAGTGGTGACATGATCGACGCAAAATTTCGCACGAAGCGCCGGAAGTACGAGCATAGTCCGACAAAACTGCGTAATTCTTTCAGTGTAGTAGGTTTCGGGAATTCGGCGACTGCTCGCAGTTTCGCAGGGTCGGGTCGGACACCATGCTTGGACACGATGTGCCCTAAGATGGACAGCTCTCGCGCGGCGAAGCGGCACTTTTTAAGGTTCAGTTGGAGCCCAGCGTTGCTTAAACACGTCAGGACCAGTTGGAGCCGAAGCAGATGTGTAGGAAAATCGGGAGAGAAAACGACGATGTCGTCGAGGTAGCATAGACACACAGACCACTTCAGTCCACGCAGTGTGTTGTCCATGAGTCGTTCAAACGTGGCAGGAGCATTACAAAGCCCAAATGGCATTACGTTAAATTCGTACAGGCCATCTGGTGTAATGAATGCAGTTTTGTGGCGATCAGCTTCCGCCATAGGAACCTGCCAGTATCCAGATCGTAAGTCTAAGCAGGAGAAGAATTCGGCTCCTTGAAGGCTGTCAAGGGCGTCGTCGATGCGCGGTAATGGATACACGTCTTTCCGCGTCACCTTGTTTAATCGCCGGTAGTCGACGCAAAATCGAATCGATCCATCCTTCTTTCGAACTAGAACGACAGGAGATGCCCAAGGACTGTGCGATGGTTGAATAACGCGACGGCGTAGCATCTCTTCGACCTGGTCGTTGATGACGTGACGTTCTGCAGCAGAGACACGGTACGGTCTTTGACGCAATGGCTGGTGCGAACCGGTGTCAATGTAGTGGTGCACTGCGGAAGTCCGACCCAATTGCGGCTGAGAAACGTCGAATGAATTCGCGAAGTGCTGAAGGAGATTAAGAAGCTCGGCGCGTTCATGGGCACTTAAGGTGTCGGCGATGGAACTCGAGAAGGTGTCACTCGATGAGCATTCCAGTGGGGAAAGGGCATGAAGTTCGGTCGAGGTGCTACTGCACGATTCGTCTGGCATGTTAAGGAATAAAGACGAATCGAGGTACTCCACTCGACCGAGACATTCGCCGGCAAGTAGCATAAGCGGTGCAGAAAGGGGGTTGTGGACAAAAATATTGCTTCGGCCCGCAGTGACGTCGAGTGTAGCGAAAGGCAAGGAAACGGCTTTGCGGCTCATGAAAATGTCGGAAGGTGTAAACATTACTGTAGCGTCGTTATGGTCATCGCAGCAAACAGGGACAACGGCAAGAGAGGCTGGGGGAATTTCAGTGTCCTCACGTACGACGAGTTTGGGGGGCCGCTCAAGAGTTTCGTGCAAAGGTTCGTCAGACAGGTACGAAAATTGAACTTCAGCGCGTGCACAGTCGATGACGGCATGATGATGTGACAGGAAGTCCCACCCGAGGATAACGTCATGCGAGCACACCGAAAGGACGATGAACTCGACAACGTACATAGAGCCTTGGATGAAAATGCGGGCTGTACAGGTACCGAGAGGTCGAACTGGTTGTGCGCTAGCCGTACGAAGCGATAGTCCAGAAAGCGGCGTGGTCACTTTGCGTAGAGAGCGGCAGAGCTGGGCGGCTATAACAGAAACGGCAGCACCTGTGTCGATGAGGGCAAAGGTAGAAACACCATCGACAGATATGGCAACGACGTTAGCAGGTGAAGTGCGAGGGCTTGGGCATTTCGATGACGGCGCAGTTCTTGCCTCTGGAACTGCGGCGTTCAGTTTTCCCGGTTGGAGGAAGCGGGTCGGGGACGCATTGGGGACAGAGATCGCCTGCGAGGAGACGGCGAGCGGGGAGAGTGAGTCGGAGCTGGGGGCTGGGGTGACCGAGACTCGGGAAGATTAGTGTAGCCATACTGCGGTGAAGGATAGGGAGCAGGTAGGTGCGTCGGCTGCGGGTCATACGGTAACGGCCAAGTAGCGTTGTGTTGCGATTGGAAGCGACGACGACAATATCGTGCCACGTGTCCTGGAGTACCGCAGGCGTAGCAGATCGGTCGATTGTCAGCAGTGCGCCAGGAATTGCTGACTCGCGGTGCTGCCCAAGGTGTCGAAAGAGGGGTAGAGTGGGGAGCAACTGCAGGCATGGGTGGCAAAAGCGGCTGGCGAGGTCTGCGGCGTACCACCTGGGCATAAGTAAGAGGCGCGGCCACGGGCTGCATAGCCGGCGCTTGTGGAACAGGCATGGCCACAGGCTGCTGGTGGGCAGCGACGGGAACAGCCTGAGCTACCTCTTCGGCAATAACGTCGCGGAGTGGTGAGGGCAGACGAGAGGACGGCGGCTGCTGCGTGAAGGGAATCAACGACAGTTGCCGAGCCACTTCTTCACGCACGAAGTCTTTAATCTCTTGCAGGGTTGGTGAGTGGTCGGGAACGGAAGTGAGACTGGAGAGCGAGTCGGCGTGTGAGGAAAATGGCCGAGTAAGGGCGCGCTGCTTCCTCAACTCGTCGAAACTTTGACATAAGGTCACAAGTTCCGCCACGGTGGCAGGATTGCGCGCCAGGAGCATCTGAAATGCACCGTCGTTTATCCCTTTGAGGATGTGTTGTATCTTCTCCGACTCGGGCATGGCGTTGTTCACACGGTTGCAAAGAGCAATAATGTCTTCGATGTAACTTGTGAACGATTCAGATTGCTTCTGTGCGCGAGTCCGCAAGCGTTGTTCGGCTCTGGACTTGCGGACAGCGGGTCGGCCGAAAACGTCAGCAAACGACGTTTTGAAAATGGACCACGTTGTGATGTCGTTTTTGTGGTTGTTATACCACATTTCCGCCACGTCAGTGAGGTAAAAGATGACGTTGGTCAGTTTGTCCGCGTCATCCCACTTGTTGTTTGCGCTCACCAGTTCGTAGTTAACGAACCAGTCTTCCACGTCGGTCTCATCAGCTCCGCTAAAGACTTTGGGCTCTCGCAAACGAAGAACGCCGGGGTTGCTGGGGGATGGAGTAGAAGAGCCAGGTTGCGCGTTGTTGGTAGCCATGATGGGAGGTAGCGTTCGGTTGCGCAGCTCCAGGTTTAGGCGACGGCGAATGGCAGCACCCAGGTTCAGGCGACGGGGATTGTCAGCACCCTCCACCAATTGAAAAAGGGTTTATTGGTGACTGTTGCGACGGTGGTCCTACAACGAAAACCGATCGGACAAGAGCAACGGTCAAGCAGATGCCGGCGATGATGAGCACGAGCCGAGCGAGAGAAGCCCAGCACCCAGTACCCAAGCGGTGGCGATGTTGCTTGCAAACGATGCGTTTTCTTCTTCACAATATATATATATATATATAGAGAGAGAGAGAGGGGGAGAAAGGTTACTCAATAGTGATCGGGTATACATAGCTAAAAGTAAGGGCCAAGAAATACCAACGTGGTTGTGACCGCCTGAATGGTATGTAGGTTGTATACATTTCTACTGCCAGGAAAACGTCGCCATAGATTTAGATACAGTGCAGGCTTAAGCAGTGAACCTCCGCGATGGATCTCGTAGTATCGAGGAGAAGCAAAAAGTAACAATGAGAAAAAGAAGGGGTTCAAATTTGGCTTTTGGACAGATATTAGACTGTATTTGAAAGCCCTGTCTCTGCGTCAGTCTTTGAGCTCCCCCAAAACTGAGATGATGCTCACTAAGCCATGTCAATTCAGGGTCTAAAAAAAGAGAAAGAGAACGGTACAAAGGTCAGGAAACTAAGTATATGCATTAGAGTACATCAGCCTCAAAAATATAGAAACAAAACACGCGCTACAGCTGTGGAAGATGACTTTCATACTAAAAATTCGTTCGCATTTGTGGTCTAATAAAGTGTCCCTTCGGTACTGTGTCCATAAGAGGCAGGCTGGTTATGTTTTGTTATGACACACCGTGTTGCTAAATGCTGCAGAATATGTCTACATGCACTGTGTGTACGTGGTGCATGGGTCGTTTCTTTTTTTTTTTTTTCGTTGGACTACTGGTTGTTATTTAGAGAGTGAATGAATAAAAGTAGCTTTCTTTTTTCTTCCCACAACTTGTACTTATTCGCAGCCAAAACGTTACGCACTGGCTACGCAGGAAAGCACGTATGGCCATGACTGTTGCCTTGGACGGGCCTAATCATCGCCAAAGTATTCGTATAACAGGGAACGCTAAATTCCCGTGTGTTTCACTTTGCGTATGACTGTGAAGGTATCTGGACATGATTGGATGTCAAGTTTCTCATAAGTGTTTATTAGTTAAGGCATCTCAAGTGGTAATATGAATGTCCGCTATAATTTCTCCGAAATAACTAATGCAATGCGAAAAAATTTGTAGAATTAGAGGGTAACACCACTATGTATTGATATCTATTTACTTGTATACTCATTTGCTTCCTTTATTGAGTTTTATACTTTTATTAATCTAATGTGTCCAGGAGCAACTTTGAAGCCTGTGCATGCGTAAAATGAAAAGAAGAAATATTAAGAGCAAAAAGTTGTAAATATTTACTAAATAGAATATTAGGTATAATGTGAAATAATTACAGCAAAACGGAAGATAAGGTTAAAAAACGGAGAACAGAAAGCTGCATCGTAACAATGCAAAGTAGAAAAAAAAACAATTACAGCTTTTTGTCGGTGGTTGAGTCCTGGTCATGACAGGCAGCAACTTTAAACAGGTATCTGCTTTGTGGTTATTTTACTCACCATTGAAAAAAGCAGCAAAGGCACTGTATAACTGAGTATTCAGGCCGGTGTGGATGACTTGAATACAGTTGAAACAAGGTAATGAGAAAAGTTCTATATTGTTATGACGGCGCAAAAACATGCTTATGATGAATGCGTGTTTACTTTTCATACTTTTCGTACACAACACTGAACTCTTGAGAAGTAAATATCAGGTGACTGCATGACTCAGTTTTTGGTTAAGCCCACGGGTCCTTTCAGAGAGATTTTCTCGCGCACTAAAGCAAGGTACACCAACAGGTACCACCGCTTTAGATTTTCAACGCTTGACACCAACATAACGCGGGAATAACTTGCGGTAACTTGATTACGCCCCTAACAAGACCCACGGAAATCTCGCGCAGCAAAATCTGTCGTGACGTGTTGCTTCAACAACGTGCCTTCGGCGCGCAAGTTTCCTTAACCAGGCAAGCACACGTTTGCCTAAGGTTTTTCGGTGAGCCCGGATGCATAGCAAAATATCGAGTGAAAAATTATCTCGTGCGTCCATGGCCAAAGAGAGGTTCGAGGTGTGTGCCGACGAACACGTGAACATTTCTGGCGTCTAATCGGATTAGCGTTGATGTTTTGAATGGAGGAGAACGAGCCACCTGTAGAGTATACGTGGAAGGTATATGTGTACGAGGATGCTTGTTGTTGTGCTGTGTACACATATAAATTAATTGAAGTACACGCGGCTCGCACATCGCACCAAGAAGGGCACATCCTTCCGATTCCTTTGTCAAGGACTGACGCTGCAAAGCAACTTCGTCACCTGGCACGTAGTCTGTGTCTGCAGGAGTGGAACACCCCAAGTATAAGACGAGACTCTACCAAATAAACCCTCGACTGGAACTTCAACCTCCATCCGGGCTTTGACGACGTGAAGCTTAGCTTCTTTGTCGCCTTTGGCTATGGGTTGCCTTCACAAAAGCATATAGAACCCTCATCAGATTAACCGACAATGCGGAATGCGACGTCTGCTGCTGCAAAGAAGACATCCACCTTCTGATATGCCATTGCCCTCGATTTGCCTCCGAAAGACAGAAGCTTTCGGACGCATTGCGACAATCGGACGATCGGCCACTCTCTATGCAGATGCTACTGGAACACCGTCCTCACCTTTCATCGTCTCAAAAAGTAGTCAAAGCTGTCTTGTGCTTTTTGAGGACTACAGGCCTACGTGACAGCGTTTAACTTTTGTGTAGTGCAACCGCTGCATACGCGCCAGCCGATTGACTGACAATCCTTTTTTCCCTCTCTCTTTCTTTTATCTCTCTACTCTCTCTCATCTATATGCCCCCTCCCCATTCCCCAGCGTAGTGTAGCAAACCGGGCATGTGCCTGGTTAACCTCCCTGCCTTCTCTCTTCTTGTTCATCTCCCCCCTCTCCTCTATATCATGAAAGTTATCGAACGCTAAATTTTGAAACAAGATTACAGAAATACATGACAGGGCTCCAACTGCGCTCTTAATGTGCTCCAACTAAGTCTATCGAAACAGCCGCATGATGCACTCGTTATGACAATAGGCTCTGAGAGCATGCACATTAGAGACTTTACATTTATGTGCCCTTTCCTGAATACTAAGTAATCAGAACTATATTCAAAATAAGCATTTTGTGAAATTTTATGTTCTCTGTTTTACTATATATTGTGTTGCATTGCTGTACGGAGAGTGAGGACCTCAGATTGCTACTTTTAGCGAAATGAAGGGATCGGTAAGGAGGACTACGACTTCCATTTACCGTACTTTGTGGGTGAACTTTGTCTTTGTAGTACCTAAACAAACTAGTTGAAAACTTCGAACATTTTGATAATTTTTATTTCAACATAACTACTGCACGTCAAAAAGGTGTTGTTCTAACAACCAGCAGGTGCCTTTTATCGAGGCATTTTTTGCTTATATCATATCTACCTGCTTACAATCAGTTCCTACATCTTCGTCTGTTAGTATTCATCTATTAGTATTTTTTCTTCATGTTTTTATAAGCATTGCTCATTTATAACTTTTTCTAGTTGGTATACAGCCTTGTACTTTTCATGATGGAAAGCTGTTGGCATCCAGCACAACTGATCTGCAGAGAAAGCATCTTAAGTAGAATATGATTAAATGTAGGTATATCGCTAAATTATTACTTTATCGTGCCCTTTGTCTGAAACAGAATTATGAGTATCGGGCTTTTTGCTTTTCTTGTAGGCTCCCGGATATAAGGCAGGGCACAATTTCTGCAAGCAGTGTCGGAGAAACGCGGGCGATTGCCTGAGTGAGCGCAAAGTAACGCTGCCAATCCTAACGAGGACAACGAACACTGTTACGCATTACGCGTTGATAATTCATAGCCTACTGGAATGTCAAGGTACTAGGCCTACAGAGACGAGTAACGACCAGGGGTGAGTGGTAGCGTATTCTAAATTTCTACCGCATGCATGCATGGCGATTTTCGCGCACATAGGACGAACAAATCTCGGTTTCCAGTAGTTATGTACTGTTGTGCTTTAGAAAATGTTCATGAACTCATGGGAATTAATAAGCAATACCGCTCGAACATTTATCTTTCCAAATACTATCGCGATCAGTAGCTGGACTACCTCAGTAAACAGCCATCCATTAGTTTGGAAAGGTATCGTGTTATAATGTGTTTATATTTTTTTGACAGGCTTTTACTCTTTTTATTCTAAGGAGTTTAGTTAGGAGTATCTGTCATTAACACGTTTATTTCTTTGTTCTGTTACTTCTTGCTTCTTATCTTGTAATTACATGGTATTACACAGTAAGAAACTGAAGAGGTCTGTTTTGATGTTAAGTTAGGCTGATGTTACCAAGGTTATGTTGATGCACTTACAGTTACCAATGAGCACAATTCTGGGCGAATGTTGACAGCGTCTGCTGCTGCTTAAGTTAAACAATAACTCAGCGAGGGTAGACCAAGTCTTAAAAGAACACATCAACATAGAATGAGACTGTAAGATGGCGTTAGCATTGTAAGTGTCGTTATAGTTACAAGCTGAATATCGTGATACTTGTAAAAATGGTAATAACAAAATACTTTTCAAAATCAAATTTTGTTGCACTTTTATACGCTAGTTTGCTATAACTTGTGGAAAATAGGTTGTTTTTCAAACTTGCTTGCGAAATCTGAAAGCAAGTTCATATTTCGCTGGTCACTTTTTAAAGAGTTTACTTCGCTGGACTGCCCAACAAATGGCACTTTTTTTCTCTCTCCGTGGCAATGAATGCGCTAATGCTGTAGCTCGAGAGCTTGCAAACCGGGTGCCATCGGAAGAGCTGTCCAACCCAGACGATGCACCGAACGAAGCATTAAACTACACTGACACGCCACTTATTAACGAAAAAGTCGCATGCACTTTACACCACCACATAAATCACTCAACCGGGAGATCGCGGTTGCCTGGCGGCAGCTTCAGACTAATTCATTCCCCTTCGTCTACATCCTTCATCTCCTCCACCCCACACAACATCCCTCATACTGCCCATACTGTGGCGATAAGCCAACGGTATATCATTGCATCTGGGAATGTCCACAACCACAGGGCTACCGCCATATTTCTTCACCCTTACATTTCTCCTGGAAGACTGCGCTGACCAGCTCGGAGCCGTAGGAGCAGCGCCGGCTGATGCAGTGGGCACGTGATGGGCTGCGAGCAAATGGAGCCCTGAACTAAGGCCTCCAGTTAACAACGATTCTTTCAGTCTGCAGGAATAAAAAGCCTTTTTTCTCTCTGTCTCTCGCTCTTAAATGAACACCGTGTAAGTTAAAGATTTTTCCTTGGACCTTCGATGCAAGACAACGTTATAACGAAGCCTGCAGTATAGCGGTAACGTCATTATGCCGCTAACAAGTCTTCGGTAGCCAATCATGTCCGACCAAACTCTTCGCGTGAAAACGTGCATCGCATACGTGCAAGTTTCACTAATCACAAACTTGCGGCTCCCACCTCTTTTTAAAGCAACGAAATGTAGTGAACAAAAAAAAATAAAGCTTAGTCGAGCTTATTAGTTTATAAACTTGGAAGCTGCCTGGTGAGCCTCGCACCACTAATAAATGAATAAAACAACTTTATTGTCACCACCACTAACGCCTTGGTTGACACGTTCATGGAAGTATCTTCCATTAGTACCATCGTTCTAATTGGATGCAAACACAGAACAAAAAAAATCCGCGTACAACTAATGATTACGAAAGCCTAGAGACGTCTTCGACGCTTACTTCATGTTGAGTTTCATCAGCAGTTCTCTTCACAACTTTTTTATGTGTTATCACCAAGGCTGTATTAGAAGCGAAATACATTCGCAAAGCTGGAAGTACATGAAATTTAAGATCTATCATATTACATTTGGACAAAATGTAGCCTGCACCAAAATACATCTGAACTTTCATGTCTGAATACTTCTATGAGCCTTTGTTTTTATTGAATATCTGCGTTTTTTATATATAAACGAGAGCGTAATTTAAAACTTGCTTTTTATTGTAATGAGTGCTTAAATAGTTAGATAGATGGCCCTTAATAAGGATACATTATTTCTTCAGAAACATAAAGGTACATATCATCCTGACGCCGTGCATACGTCTTGTACATTCATTTTTTTGCGATATGCTCTGTGATAAGAATTCAACATTATACATGAATTTCAGTACTCTACCAAATAAAAGCCCTCAACTTTTCTTGTTTCTGTGAAATTTCGTTACGTGGATTTAATTTAATATTTTTTTGCAGGAGAACAAACTAAACATCATTGTATTAACTAACCTGAAGTCGGTGTCACCCCTACGCAGTATATTATAATAGTTGAAAAAGTTCTAAATGTTTCATTTGAAGAATGATATGTCATGTGATTTAAAAAGCTCTAAGCTAGGTCAAGAAGTTGTTTCTTTAGACAAATATTTACTGAAGCCGTTCACCTGTTCTCAGTGCATTGTGAAATTTTGAACAAGTTCCGAATTAATGACTGAATCAATAGAATACTTTGCAAAGCACGTATTATCGGGAAGTCCTCCTAGCCCTCTGCTGGAGCAAGTGCCTTGCAATTATCCTGCATTAATCAGAATAATTATACACGGCCTGATGATGACTCTGTCGAGTGATCATTTCTATCGCAGCGGCATTTCGCTGCGATAGAACTACTATCATTTCGCCTAGAAGTTTTGGATTAATTAAGATGTAATATTTGCTGTCCCTGCCACTCAAGTTAGCGCACAGCCGTAAAAGATTTTTCCACTCAGCTTCTCATACGATGGACAATCTAATTTCCAACCAGTAACTATTTTGAATGCCTTTGACACGCGTTAAATGTTTTTGAATATTCCGGATGCTGTAAGCTGCAGGTGCATAATGAATGATTTGAGCGATTGTAGTAATGATAATCGTTTTTTGAGGATTCAGTCTTTCCATTTGTGAAGGCAGCATTCCAGAAGTTTGCCCCTACTGAAAGCCCTGTTACATATTTGCAAATGTCCTTAATTAGTCGAAGCATTGTCAAAGCCCCACCCTACCGTCTGTCAGCCTGACAGAAATTCAGGTGTTCGGTTAGTGAGTTTTTTGCAAGCGGTAGTTTTTGTTCTTGAGAACTGTTTTACCAAAAAAAAAATCTGTGCCTCTCGCGAAAACTATACCACTTCAAGTTTTTTTTTTTTTGTCTAGATATGTAAGCCTTTGCCCCCACTGATCAAATTTCCATTCAGGGGATGTTGTGCGGGAACTTCATAAATGAATATGAACTTCCATAACTGAAATGAATAGTTTCATAAATGAATACGGCATAAATGAATATTTATGCCATATTCATTTTGGTTAGGGTAAAGGCAATTTTTTGCGCGTACCATCGTCTATAACAGTTTCAATCAACTACAACAATTCATAATTGTTTTTAGATTTGTTTGAGCGCTTGGAAGAGTTTGGTGAGGTTAAGCGAAAATCCTTGCACATACCATTGCCCATAATTGTTTAAATCAACTACAATAAGACAATTTTTTTACATTTGTACGAGCGCTTGCATGATATTATGTTGTGTGCATCGCATAGAAATCAATTAAACGACACATTGAACTAAGTATGAGATTTCTTAGACAAGTTCTCACAGTTACATTCTTGTATTAAATATTAGGTTGTTTGTCTTAATGCACAAATGAAGATCGCATCTTCAGTCTACAGCTAGTTGTTTGCCAACAACTCAGACGAAAATTGGGGGACCCTTAAGCTTTGTCTTTAAGAGTTGAAGGCGACAGCGAAATCCGGCCCCTAGTGCGCTCTTCAACCGCTAAATTCATACTTATTAATATTTTTTGTTACACACACACACACACGTACACACACACACACACGCGTACACGCACGCGCGCACACACACACGCACACGCGTACACACGCGTACACACGCACACACACACACACACACACACAAATGCGCGCACACGCGCATAAACACACACACACACACACACACAAATGCGCGCACACGCGCATAAACACACACACACGTACACGCACACGTACACGCACGCACGCACACACACGTACACATACACAAACACACGCGCGCACACACACACACGCACGTACACACACACACGCACACACGCACACGTACACGCACACACACACACGTACACACACACACGAACACACACACACACACATACACGCGCGCGTACACACACACACACACACACGTACACGCACGCACGCGCACACACACCACACAGACACACACACGCGTACACACATACACACACGTACACGCACGCACGCACGCACGCAGGCACACACACACGTACACGCACGCACGCACACACACACACGCACACACACACACATACACACACACAAACACACACACACACACGCACGCGTACACACACACACGCGTACACGCACGCACGCACACACGCACACACGTACACGCACGCACGCACACACACACACACACGCACACACACACGCGTACACGCATGCGTGCACACACACGCACACGCACGCACACACGCATGCGTACACACACACACGTATACACGCACGCGCACGCATGCACACACACACGCACACACATACATACACACACACATACGAACACACACGCACGCACACACACACACGCACACACGCGCGCACACACACGTACACACACACACACGTACACACACACACGTACACGTACACGCACGCACACACACACGCACACACACGCGTACACACACGCTTACACGCACGCACGCACACACACACACGCGTACACACACACGCACACACACATACACACACACACGCGTACACGCACGCACGTACACACACACACGCGTGCACACACACACGCGTACACACACACACACACGCACACACACGCACACACACACACACACACAAACGCGAGCGCGAGCGCGATGTGTCTCTAGTAATGCAGTGACTGTGCAGTGTGGACACTTCCCTCTGCTAGCAAGGCACTCTGCTGTAGCCGAGACACGTTTTACACAATGTCTCACAGATGGCGCACAGACAAACACACACACGCACGCACGCTCGAATGGTATGTACAGGTTTTTGAACTAAAGCATGAGTCGCATGGCTTCCAAGATACACGTTATGCGTTTGCCATCTCGGAGGCCATAAAGAATCTCACAATGCCAAACAGATAGCAGCACATTATCTAGCGTTTGCTGTTAGTTTGATCAACGCCTCTGGAAAGGTATATGTTTTCCACTAGATGAACATAGTTGTCCATTTTTAGAGCTGTTTGAATGTTCCCGTGTGTTTTTAGCGGCGATGGCTGCACTTTCCCGACTGTTAGTTTGACGACCTCCCAAATGCGCCTACAAATCACCTAACGGGCTCGTTTTCGTCGTGACACCTATCGAACAAAATGCGTTTGGGAGACTCCTTCCACTAGATAGCATTTATGTATTGCTTTTTCCCAAAGCAGCTGCAAGTAACCTCGTGGCTTTGTAGCAGGACACCTTCTTGCCATGCGACCGGCCCGGGTTTGATCCTCAATGGGGCCAAACAATGTTTTGTTTATTTTATTTGCTTCTTTCTCGATTATTCTTTCACGAACCATTTTTCACTAAAACCAACGGTGCCGACGCCGACGGCGGAATTTCTGCGACTCGAGATTTCTAACGCTCTTGCGTTAAAACATACCACGTCATCCTTAACTGAATGAGCCGAACGATGTCTTAGTCTAGTGGGAAAGCGATGTACAGCCAGGTCCACGTTTGGGTAGAGCGCGTGGCCAGCGGGTTTCGCTCTACGAGGCGACACTTCGGAGCTCATAATGAGGTTCGACGGGGTGTGCCCAAGCGTATTCGTGACCAAACAGACAGCGCAGAACCACTTTGCTCTAGTTGAATTGCCGAAAAGTGTGCTTCTTTAGCCAAATATGCATCCGAACTAAGGGCTGTTGTGGCATCTTGATGACAAGAAAATGATGCGCATGGACAGATGACACGCGCCTTACTCTCTCATAAAAAGAGATGCAGCATTTGTGGCTGTTCTGAGGTACGCCATAATACATGAAAATGTTTTAACTTGGAATAACGTGCACAGCCGGCAAAGAAAAGGCGCCTACCAAGATTAGATGTGCGCATATTTGCATCTGTATTAGGCCGCGTATGTTCACGAGTACACCACGTCAAGCTCGCACCTGCCTCACGGTGCCACGCCACAGAACAAAACCAGTTGATCGCGTGCTCTACAAGGATGGGGATTGCAGCTGTACTCACCCATTTGTCTCAATGTAAAGCTATAATGCTGTATATTACCCGCATTCCTGGTATTGAACAGCGTAAGAATGCACTCTAAAATTAATATTGGGACCGCAATAAAACACTCTTTGCTCTGTCATATCAGTATGATTAGTTCTTTGTAGACACTAGCCTTTATTTAGGTAGCAACTCTGCCAAGCAACTTGTACTATGAGCTTGAGTACATACGGGACTTCGTATCCATGGCACATTTGATCACTGGCATACAGCACAGCTGCGCCAGATGCAGTTTTAAAACTCACTAGATACCCTGCTAAAATTATGCAAACAAGCTTTGATAAACGTTTCTACGTTTGCCGATCCTCATCGCAATATCCTGCGAAAGCATTGGGGTGATCGGTACTCCTATGTTGTAGTAGTTTACTCAGACAATGTGGGCACAACATAAAAGAGCAGGAAAAGATAATACTAATGTGAATGTGCGTTGTTCGTGTGTTTCGTTGAATGTGCGGAGAGACAAGATGGCGATACTTGGAATATTCCAGTGCTTTTGTAAAGCTTCACAGCTAGAGCAAAAAAAAAGAATAAATCATGATGCAGTCTTGATGGACTCTTAAGCAGTTTGGGAGGGTTTCAAAGAGTATGTTTTCTATCAAGAGCGCATTTTTATAGTTAAGTTGTAGTTGATCAGGACAACGAGGACACGAAAGTTTATTTGAAGATGAGAAATGATCACGTAAGGCAACAGCAGGTGCTGCAGTTGACTTATGTTGACCAGCTTTCCAGTAATAGCAAGGAAAGAGGGAAGGAAGGAAAATAGGAGGAAAAGAACAGCAGGGAGGTTAACCAGTCTACAGGCAGCCGGTTCGCTACCCAATCCGGCTGCCTGTTTACGCAAGGTGTCAATGACCTACGAAGCATGAGGTAACATACGTGTTTCGCGTGTTTGCACAGGGCTTGGGGGGGGGGGGGAGTTGCATAGCAAGGAAGGCACTATTAGTGCACGGAGCATGGTGCAGCGTGAACTTTTGTGACCAGCCCGCAGTGGAGAGAAAGCACCTTGTATACCAACGAAAATAAAGCACTCCCCCCCCCCTCTCCGCTTGTTGGAGCACGGCCGCCGTCGACGTCTTCAAGCAGTGAGTTTCGTGTCGTGTTCACCACCGATTAGCGGCCGGGCACCCTGACATTAACGACGATCTTTAGTGCGATGTTGGCTCGCTAGGTGGCGAAGTTATCAGCTCGTCGCATTTTTTTCACCACGGCAGCTGCATTAACAGGGCCACCGAACCAAACGAACCGATGCACAACGACAGAATAGGTTACCCTCTCACACCAACCCACGTGTGCTCGTGCCATTCTTTGTTCTCCTGCGAGAATATTCAGGCAGCAATGTTGCGCCAAGTGGCACGGCGCAGCCTCTGAAAGCAGTTGAATTACCTGAGAGCTACTTTGCAATATGCTTACGGTGGACTGTTCAGTCGTAGGACGTAACAGAACCTGTGAACACAAGAACGGCTGAATATGTATCACAGATTTTTGACGGTCGTCTACTGTTCGCTTATACGCTACATGAATAGATATCTCACGGCTCAGCAATGCTTAAAGTAGTGATCATGAATTCGTGCATTTTCTAAGTATGACAGGCCAGTGTGACAGTGTTTGACCGCACAGAAATGTGCACTCACGGGTACATATCCCCTCCTTCCAGTATTGCGTTATTACCGTGTTTCCGTTTCACATTGTGCAGTGGTAGACCAGATGTTGTCTTTTTACGAATACTGTCTTTATTTCAGTTTCCTTCGTTTCCATTCTTCGTTTATCACAGCAATCTTTTACGGATAATATGAAAAAAGGTACATAAGCTGACCATAGAATGAAAACTTAGTAGCAATATTTAGTGTTGCTATGGGTTTCTCTTACCGGCGCAGGGAGTTACTCTTTGAAAGATATCAACATTTAGTTATGTATATGGTAATACTTTCACCCAGTGACATAGAGCAAAAGGCCAGGAAAAGACGAAGCGTTACTTAATAAAACATGATTAATTTATGTTGTTATAACATTTTCAACATCAACAAATAGCTTACGTTACTAGTATTGATGCGAAAAAAATAGCTCAGGTAATGAGTTCTTTGCAAAATTATAAAGTTAAACGTTCGATTTCTATGCTTTTTTCACACGACATTTGGTTTGTAACACACATTGAAAATTTTTCGCCGTGACACACTGGGCTAGGACGTGCTGAAAACTGCATATTTTTTGGAAATATTATCGCATTTTCTATGATTTACTTAGTTTTTCTTTGTTCATTTCACCTTGCTCAGCGAGCAAAATAGATGGTGTTGCCGATGTACTTTACACCTAAATTTTTTCCCGTAGTTTTGTCAATAAAAGGGTACTACAAATGAAAAAACTACGATCTTATCTGCTACTATAAAAGAAAACATGTTTTGTTAAGCCGAGGGCCGATAAATAGAGAAAAGAAATTGTGCACTAACACCCTAAATTGTGGAAAGATGCTAAAAGTTAGATTACAATTTTATTATGGCATCTAAAGAGCTAAAAAATTCAAGTACTATTGCTGCGAAGAGTATAATTGAAGAATTTTTGAAAGACCATTGTTTTTTTTTTGCACAGGAGGTTGTCACAAGGTGATGTTTTTATATCTGATCATCATTCGTATCAATTATTTTTCTCAATTTGTGAAGATAAGTGGTAGACATTTCTTATACCAACCACAGGAAGCTTTCGTTATGCGCGTCCCATGAAGCGTTATAGCAATAGTTGTGCGAATCAATAAGCCAAAGATCCCAAATGTTCGTTCCTTACTCTCACTGTTCAAATTAAACACAAGAAGAGACTCATGCTGCTTTGTTTGTTCTTTTTAATTTGTGCCGTCGGCTCATAAGTGTTTTATGTGATGCCTTTAATGTGACTTCTCTCACATAAATGACGTCACTACGCAGCTACAGTGCGCGGTAATAAAGCAAAGATGTCGCACAAACTGCCCGCATTGCTGGAGAAGGCTTACGTGATTGGAATACAGAGTTCGACTGCGTACGCTCATTCGCGGCCTTAACCCGCAATTGCCATGTTATTGTGCGTGAAGAGTACTTCAGTCCAGTGCACCAGAACATAACAAGCAGAGAAAAATTCGTGGACCCTTTAGCTTCGTTTTTAGGAGTTCAACGTGATAGCGATATCCTGTCATGAATAGCTTTTTTTTCTTTTTACGGAATCAGTTTCAGAGTGGAATAGCTCTGTTGTAAAATAGCTGCTTGGCCCGCTGAAGGCATGGACCTGATTTCCACTTAAACCAAAGTTTTTTGTATATTTATTTACTTAATTATATCAAAATTTGCTCAAGGACAAAACTTTCGTTTTTGCTCACATCCAACTACGCCGGCGCTGACACTTAATTTACACAAAATGAACTGCTTAAAACCCTCGCCTTAATGTTTCAATGTTATATGTCCTAATGGAGCGCAAGTGCAAGTATTCAGAGTGATTGCTTCTGATGCAATTAACATCATCTAAAGCAGTTGACTAGTTCATTAAAAAACCACTGAATTCGCACAGAACAAAATAAAAGAATAAGGTTCAGGAGATGGACAGTCGGGACACTGCCCACAAGCTAAATGACGCCTCGAGCAATTCGTGAAAGGTCAAGTGAAATAAAACAAGGGATAGCCACTCTTTAAAGAGCACTGCACAGCCTCTCAATTTATAATGAGGTCAAGCGACAGTGAACAAACTGATCTTATATTGAATTGGTCTTGATTTTTCTGTCCCATGTTTAGTTTCAGATCGTTTTCTACAAATCACAGTTCTTTTCTAAGAGCCCAACCTTGCCAAAAACAAACGAAGAAAAAAAAGGCATGGCGTCAGCAGTAAGACGTTTGTTATCTCAAAACTAAACTTTGGCACGAAACATTGCTGTCTTTGAGGGAATGCGCTCTTTTATTTCAGATTGCGCCTCTTTTCTTCGTTCGCTTTTTAGGTTAGCGCTTAAACAATTTGAATCAATATTTAAAGAGAAGTCAGAAGCAGAGGCAATTGCATACTCTTTATTTTGCTCTTTGCTGACGCTATTTCCCTCACTAGAGGTACTTCAGTAGTCTGAATTGTAGAAATAACTTTTTATTGTACGGTCACTAATGTCAACACATCACGGAACCAAGATAACCGAAAAAGGAACCTTAAGTTAGATTTTAGGCTTGGTTACAATTCGTGATTGCTTAAATGTGAAGAAAATGAGTGAAAATTTAAGTGCTTCTTTTTGTCTGTTTGACAAAATCATATGACAGCAATTAAAATGTGGAGCATTTCTGTTACAAACCAAATGCACATTGAATATGTTTGTTTATGTTTCTATTTATCTATCTGGTACCCTACGTCCAGGTTTCCTTCTAGTCATCTCTTTTGTTTTGTGTGTAACAAATCGGCTGAGGAGGGCTTGATTTCCTCCTACACGATGTGATTTTGCAGCACTGATCTCTACACCAGCTGCTTACAGACCATGACCGCACCTTTTTATCGAAGGTCTTAGCCGACATCCTGCCGTCATGTGAAATGAAGCGAAAGCTCACTACGTCCTTGCTATACGCAAACAAATAGACTCACGGAGCATTTAAATTGAACACCTGCTGGATTGCTTGAAAAGTATGTTTCTTCAAACCACTTTGACTGGGACCTTGCTTTAGCGTGCCTGACATTTGCATAAAATTCTTCGCGCCATGACCCTGTCGGCTACTCTGCATTTTTTTCTGTTGTTCGACCAATGTTACCACTAGATACAGTCATCCAATCTTCCGCAGTGTCGACTTGCAAATGTGCGCTTGAAGCTAACACTCGAACTGCCTATGCACCCGAAATCGCGCGTACTCACCTTCTGACCTCTCAAGAGAACCAATGGTGTTTGTACTCGATCAACGACACCGGAATCTGCATTTTTCACCCAGCCCCTTGGTTCCGCTGTGATCTCCGACCAGTCAAAGTGGCTTGTCGGAAAAACGGCTTTCTCGCTACACAGGCCCATACCGAATCCTTTCTGCGACTACTACACTCCTGTGACATATGAGATTGCCCCTGTCTGTCGCCTCGTTACCTTCATCTTCCCCAGAGACCTCCGATACTGCACATGTGGCATACTTGAAGCCCTGCCACTCTCCCGCTGTCGTTGACATCTATATGCGCCGAGATGGCGTTTATGCAGCCAGGGGTAATGCTACATGCATGTTGACATTCTCTATGACCATGCACATGTGTGCCCGACGAAGAGGATGAAGCACTGTCTCTGCTCGGTCGTTGATTAAGCTGTCACGCCACAACTGTTGGTTTAAGATATATTTTATCTGATACCTTGTCGATCTGTCATCTCTTCTCTCACGTAACAATATGTATAAAAAAATGAATAACAAACTATGCCTGTCTCAGTGTAAAATCTCAGTGCATACCTTGGTGTAAGTTAGAAATAAAGATATACCCGCCAAAAACTGGACCAGCGCATCTTTTGCGGTTTCTATCTTTACCGCAAAAGCTTTCCAGTCACGTTCCAATGTTGAAAAAACAAATCGATGAGGGGCACTTCTTTAATTTTCCTGTGCGCATTTAAAGAATAATCAAGCATCTGGTCGACGTTCCAATGTTGAAAAAACAAATGGATGAGGGGCACTTCTTTAATTTTCCTGTGCGCATTTAAAGAATAATCAAGCATCTGGTCGAGAGAAGTCTTCTCTAGTGCAGCCGATTGAGCGCAGCAACTGGGAAATGAGTAAAACAGAAAGAAAGAAGAAACAAAACAAAAAGTGGTCTTGTTTATTGAAGACTGTTTTTTTATTAATGCTGCTTTCTGAAGCATCGCTTCGGGCGATGCTTCAGTAAACAGGCATTGAAGGGACGAACATGTGCAGAATCGATGTTTTGGCTGATCAATGACCCTTACGGGCATTAGCGTACTTCAACAATCATCATCATCATCGTTTATTTTTTCTGAGAGGCCCCTGTTGGGGTATTACATAAGGGGGGGGGGGATAACATCGAAAGTTACACATGAGACTCGTCAGGCCACAGATTTGAAACACACATCTCACTGAAATAGATTACCTGTTTAGGTGCAAAATAAAAACATTACAATTGAATGAAACATGAAGAACATCGTAAGGTCGTATTGAATAATACAGCGTGAGGTGATCAGTAAGCAACTGCTTAAACACAATGGGGTTACGCTCGGTGACAACACTATCTGGAAATATATTGTATTCTGCAATGGAGATCGGCAAAAAAGATTGATTGAAAGAAGGCGTTGAACCATGCAACCACTGTATGCTGCAAGAGTTAAAAAGGCGACGAGATGTATGGTGTGGGGGGTTTAGGAGTCTACCACGAAGTTGAGGGAAGTTGTAATAGAGCCTATGGAACAAGCAAAGCCTTACAATGTTACGTCGGAATGATAATGTTATTCTCGTATAACTACGTTGCTTCGGTTTATCATAGGGATCTGTCATACCTTGCTCGTGCAATCTTGTTCAAGTTATACATTCCTCATACCGTATTTGCTCGTGGAAGATATTTGGGCCATTAAGAGCCACGTTAACGTCCTAAACTCGCTCACGAAGCCCCACAATAATTTGCGCCAGGACGTCTGCGGCGGCGTCTTATTTTTAATTGATACATTGCAAAGTAAAAAAAAAACAACCGCCTGCCGCAGATACGCGCGTGCTATTACAGTAGGTGGAGAAATGAAGCAATCTCGCACAAACTGTGAACACCAAGCGTTTCGTACATTTGGAATTCTAGACCTCTCAGTTTTACAGGATCACCTATTTGATGTGAATATGCGTTGCGGGGAATGACGCAAAAGAAGACGAAGAATACGAACAGAAAACGCGAAATACGCCTTTTATTACTAAGAGCGCTGGCATATGTAGCGAGCTCACAGAAAGCGCACACACAAGGATGATTACACTAGAAGCGAAACTTGGAATAGTTGGTGATTTATACTTGGATGTAGAAACAACGCATACATGCAGACACAAATGGAAGAAGAGCGCCTTGTGGTCTCTTCCTTCATCTGCGTATGTATATTTGCGCTGTCTCTACATCCAAGTAAGAATGATTACGCTTGCCCGGACTGTACTGTTCGAAAGTCTCTGTATTTCTACTTCAGTACCATATATGGTATTCATCAATAGGTAATCAAGTTACGCCTTTCGAATAAAGCACTAATTACTTCCTAACTTTAATTGATGAACTAAGTTCCAAAAAATTGAGAAAAAATTCTATGTGGTATTTTGTGCAGCTGTCTTGAAATGGAAGTGCTGTTCACAATAGCAATGGCAACTTTCATTTTACCGATAAAGTGGAAATAGGTAAGCCAAAAGCTACCACTAAATGCTCGATAAAGATATTTAAAAGCTCTGCTTGCATATCACTTTATAAGAGCGCGTTGAAATCCCCGTATATATCGAGCACTTAAGTTACGCGATTGTTCTTTTCCTTTGTGGCAATTCGACTATCAACAAAGAATAAATAACGTTCCTTCGGCAGTATATATTCAACGACGTAGTCTGTCTCATCTTACAACCTCGTTCAAGCAAAGCAAAATCTTTCACAACAGGCGCCCACGTCACCGTATTGAAGGCTGGCTAATGGACAATCTATGTTGAGCACAGATTAGAGCGTTCTTAGCGCAGACTTGCTAAACACCGTAAGCTACTGCTTCATAAGGGATAATATTGCAACGCAAAGAGTTCCAGCTCAGTGCTTGTGCACACAAAACTGCGCAATGGCACTCGCAGACACCTACAGTGAAAAACTATATACTTTGCAGAAAAAAGAACTCAAGTGTTTTTGTTACCACGAAGGTTATCCAAAATTTGTCTGAAGCAGCACAGTTGGTTTTTAACAACTCTTTTGAGAAATTGTGTCGGTGCTACGTGACACTCAGTGTTTATGGATGCACAGTTAACATGAGATGAATAATAAGAGAGTTAAAAGGGTGGCGCACGAAAATTGTTTGTCTCTAAACGACACTGCGCCTACTGTCTTCAATTCATTAAAGACATTTGTCTTTATAGGCATCCATAATTGTGTCTTTTTAGTTAAGCCCCGCCGCGGTGATCTAGTGGCTAAGGAACTCGGCTGCTGAGCCTCAGGTCGGGGGATCAAATCTCGGCTGCGGCGGCTGCATTTCCGACGGAGGCGGAAAAGTCGTAGGCCCGTGTGCTCAGATTTGGGTGCACGTTAAAGAACCCCAGGTGGTCGAAATTTCTAGAGCCCTCCACTATGCGGTGTATCTCATAATCATATGGTGGTCTTGGGACGTTGAACGCCACATGTCAATCAATCAATCAATCAATCAATCTTTTAGTTTAGTTTTACATTTTTAATGAGGTCCCTCTTGAAACCCAGAGTTGTAGCTGAAGTTAGCGTAAATGTGGCTGTTTGCTTTGCTACGAAACTGAGACACCATTTGATACGTTAAAGGCTTGGCTGCGTTGCTCTTATTTGACTATCGTTCTCATGCTTCCTTACTTCCCGAAGCTACATGTTTCTACTGCGGCGTGTGCCATTGGACCTTCTAGCATACAATGCCACATTAATCATCAGTGAGTATACTCATTTGTCTGAATGCCAGCTATTTGTAACAGGGGGTGCGGCGAACAATGAAAACCGTAGCATACAAATTTGAATGTTAACATTTGAGAGAAGTCTGTCTGGTTGGGTATAAAACTGGGAGATGATATAGGCTCCAACCAAAAGTTTTTAAGAGACCCGACGTTTCGGAACCGACTTGGTTCTTTCTTCAGGGGTTTGGTTTCTTCTTCACGACGCTGCTGCTACGTAGCCTACGCAGTCACCCCTGAAGAAGGAACCAAGGCGGTTCCGAAACGTCTGGTCTCTCAAAAACTTTTAGTTGGAGCCTATATCATCTCCTCGTAGCATACAAATGTGTGGCCTGACAGCAAATGAGACTCAAACAAGGAGCAGGATACATATCTGGATATTTTGCACTGTGCAGCATAGAAAGGTGAACTTGTTTTCTAACTCTCATGGCCAGAGTATGAAATTCGACGAAATATTTGTGTTTTATTAAGTAAATGGCGCTTAACTCTATTCTAAAGCGCCTGTGTAGAGCCAACGCAAATCTTATAATTTCTCCGAAAAAAAAACATTTGTTACACGCTAAGCCAATGCGATGGAGCTCATTTCGACACAAAGACTGTGCATCCCATTCAGTGAATACAATTCATAATATTATACACAACTGATACTGATGCACACCACTACTGGAGGCTTTACTTTGATCTGCCCCGCCGCGGTTGTCTAGTGGCTAAGGTACTCGGCTGCTGACCCGCAGGGCGCGGGTTCGAATCCCGGCTGCGGCGGCTGCATTTCTGATGGAGGCGGAAGTGTTGTAGGCCCGTGTGCTCAGATTTGGGTGCACGTTAAAGAACCCCAGGTGGTCTAAATTTCTGGAGCCCTCCACTACGGCGTCTCTCATAATCATATAGTGGTTTTGGGACGTTAAACCCCACATATTAATCAAATCAATCAGCTTTACTTTGATCTAGGCATAATACTTGGACAGCGTTCTGTAAGCCATAAAAAAGCGCGAGCACGAAGTTAGCCAAACACGCTCTTGGAGATGCTGACTCGGTGATTCTCTGAGGGTAAACCGTGTGTTATCAAGAATGAAATATATATGATATGTCACATTATGTTTCAAACACAAAGTGCGTAAACCATTGCGGCAGTATGCTTGAGCAATCACACGTGAACACTTTGACATTGATCACGAGGTCTTGCTCAAAGCTGCACAGTAATTCTGTTGCCGCCTTTTCGTGTACAACATTGTTTTTTTTTTTTGAACAGCACAGAAAATAGACGTCAAAGAGATCCAAGAGTAGCAGAAACAGGTGTATTCATTGACTTATCCGAAAAAGCTTCATAGGCTGGATCTGTTTTGGATGAAGGTAACGCTAGTATTGAGCAGTATGCAGAGCCAGCAAAGGACGGCACACAGGAGGCCGCCTATGAACGGCGCTGTGAAAAACCATGAGTGGAAAGAGCTGACGGCCTTCTTAGAAAAACATTCGCTGACTCTTGCTTACGTCTCTGGTAGATGCGGGCTTGCTTTCTTGGAGCAACTTCGCAAAGTGGAGACGTATTCAGTAGCTTCAAACGTATTGGGGCGGGCGGTTGGGGGCTAGTTGGTAAGACATTAGAGTATATGGCAGCGCACACCAGGTTACACAAAGAACACGCGCACAAATGGTCAGCACCTCTGTCGCGCCTTTCTGTGCTTGTTCTCTGTGTAACCTGGTGGGCTCTGCTAAATGCTCTCACATTCAGAAGAGAGATTGAAAATAAGACAAAATGACAACAGCACCCTATAATGTTGATGCAGCTCACGAAAACGAGAGCTCATTGCTGTTCGCTATCTCCGGTTTGCAGCTCTATCTTGCGATGAACATGCCCTCTGCATCATAAGCGAGAAGATAAACAAATGATACACATAGTGAATCTCCGCGGAAAGTAATGAAGGCACGTTGCCAGGTCCCGAGGGAAATAGTGTCGTAGCGAGCAGCACAAGCATCCACGTTCTGCCACAGCAGCGATGTCAAAATAGTGGCCCCCATTGCGCTAAGCCAATGCTCTATCGTATGCACGGGTGACAAAAGGCGGGTCGTGTTGCGCGAACTGTCGCGGAAAGTACTATCGGGATGCCTGTCGGGCTTCGACCTTTTTATGCCACCCACGCTGCGTCAGAGCTCTTTCTCAGACGAGCAACATTACACCAAAGCCCGTCGTCATGCTTGACACCATAGCGTAATCTTCTTGTATCTGGCTTCAGTAATAATGTAGAGCTTTCGTGGACGCCCATGTTGAAGCTGAGGGGAAGTCGGAGTTGTAAATTTTGGTTCTGTTTCCTTTTCTTGCAGGGTAAACTGAAACAAGAAAGAGGCAATTATGTAACTCACGCGACATGACATACAAAGTCTCTTTTGCAAAATACCAGAAAGCATACGTTCGCTTCCTCCCTGTCGCATGATGGGATTAAGCATAATACGTGAAATAGCATCTTGCGAATTTCTCTCAAGAAAGATTTTGCGTGCACGTGAAACAAATACAGGCGAAGTCAATTAGTGTGGACGTTCTTTGTGTTTGGAAGCTTTCTATTTGAATACATATAGCAGGTGTTTATGAGGCCACGGAGCAGTTGGAATTTCTTAGTGGCGTTGCAATTCCCGCAAAGGAAGTGCCCAAGTAAAAGAATCTTCTCCTGTTTGGCACACTGCTTAAATGCAAAATCATTAACTGCTTTTAAGTTTATTATTGATAAATAGCAAAACTACCACGTTTTACTTATGCTGTTCGCTGAGATAGAGTTAGAAAGTGAGGGCTATTTTCATTATATGCTTTTCAGTTATTTTGTAACGTTAGTATACTTGTATGTGCATTTTTATCAGTATATTTGAAAAATACATTGAACTCCAGAGACCGCAAGGAGACCATACAGCGTATGAGCGCGTCTCAAAAGTGATCCTCTTGCTATGCTCTACTTCTCGCGCATCACTTTTATTTTAAATGTGAAGCATTTCTTTGCATACTGGAAGCACCTCTGTCATCTATCTATCTATCTATCTATCTATCTATCTATCTATCTATCTATCTGTCTGTCTGTCTGTCTGTCTGTCTGTCTGTCTGTCTGTCTGTCTGTCTATCTATCTATCTATCTTTTTTCTATCTATTTATCTATCTATCTATCCATCTATCTTTTTTCTATCTATCTATCTATCTATCTATCTATCTATCTATCTAGCCGCCTACGACTTTTAGCTCTCCTGGCCGTTTGGAGAAAGGTACCGATGCCAAACTTGGTATGATATAACATGACTGTATTACAAACCTAATTGACTAATCACAACATGAAAATTATGACATCATCATCATCATAATCTTCATCAGCCCGACTACGTCCACTGTTGGACGAAGGCCTCTTCCATGTTCCGCCAGTTAACCCGGTCCTGTGCTTGCTGCTGCCAATTTACACCCACAAACTTCTTAATCTCATCTGCCCACATAACCTTCTGTCTCCCCCTAACCCGCTTGCCTTCTGTGGGAATCCAGTTAGTTGCCCTTAATGACCAGCGGTTATCCTGTCTACGCGCTACATGCCCGGCCCATGTCCATTTCCTCTTCTTTATTTCAACCATGATATCCTTAACCCTCATTTGTGCCCTAATCCACTCTGCTCTCTTCTTGTCTCTTAAGGTTACACCTACGATTTTTCTTTCCATTGCTCGCTGCGTCGTCCGCAATTGAAGCTGTACCCTCTTTGTAAGTCTCCAGGTTTTTGCTCCGTAGGTAAGTACCGGTACGATACAGCTGTTATATACCTTCCTCTTGAGGGATAGTGGCAATCTACCTCTCATAATTTCAGAGTGCTTGCCAAATGTGCTTCACCCCCTTCTTATTCTTCTAGTTACTACAATCTCATGGTTCGGCTCCGCGGTTAATACCTGCCCTAAGTAGACATAGTCTTTTACAACTTGAAGTGAACTATTGCCTATCTCGAAGCGCTGCTCTTTTCCGAGGTTGTTATACATTACTTTCGTTTTCTGCAGATTAATTTTAAGACCCACCTTTTTGCTCTCCTTGTCTAACTCCGTAATCATGAGTTGCAATTTGTCCCCTGAGTTAGTTACTCAACAATGCAATGTCATCGGCGAAGCACAGGTTACTAAGGTACTCTCCATTAACTCTAATCCCTAACTGGTCCCATTCTAGGCTTCTGAAAACCTTCTGTAAACACGCGGTAAATAGCATTGGGGAGATTGTGTTCCCCTGCCTCACACCAATCATGACATGTATGTCATGAATGTCATGATTTACTATTCATGGTCTTGCTGCTCTTGCGGTGGTTTTGTTCACATGACACGTTGCAAAACTGGCATGTTATGACATGGTTTCATGGTGAACACAAGCGACAGACCCTGACATAAAAATCATGACATGCGTGTCATGTAACATTATGGCAACATGCCACGATCATGATGCGCTCTCGGTTATTTCACTTGCGTAACGTATACCAAATTTGATATTAAGGTTCGTGAATAGATGACAAAGGTATCTGACTAGTGCAAACATGATAATCTAGAGATATCATGTCACCCATATCATATCAACCATCCTCGATCGTGCCTCACATATCATCGATTTTCACTGTACCCGGGATCTGCCAGTTTTTTTTTCTAAAAAACTGCTCAAAGTCTCTTTGCCTTGTCAGATAATACTATTCAGTCGGAAGAAAAGAATTTCAGCAAAATATCTTTCGACGTAGGGTGGCTTTCTGTGAACGAAGAAATTATGCTGTCATAGCATTTTGCTCACGAGAACATCCGAGAACAGAAGTGGTCTAGCCAATAATACTTGACAATTATGGGCACAAGTATTTGATTATAGTTTTGAAACACAAAATAATAAAAGACCACTTCTGTCCTCCCTACGCAAATTCAGCTTAAAAAAGACTGATACCGCCGATAAATTGAAATGTGAATTACATCCTGTTTCTGAAAATAAAAAAAGAGACATCCCTCGGATTTTACGAGTGCCGATATTTCAAGCGTCTAATCTTGGCGCAAGAGGAGTGTTAAAAATTTATTTGAAAAGTAATTTATTGATATGTAGAGTTTAACGTCCCAAAACCACCATTTGATTATGAGAGACGCTGTAGTAGAGGACTCCGGAAATTTCGACCACCCGGGGTTCTTTAACGTGCGCCCAAATCTGAGCACACGGGCCTACAGCATTTTCGCCTCCATTGAAAATGCAGCCACCGTAGCCGGGATTTGATCCCGCGACCTGCGGGTCAGCAGCCGAGTACGTTAGGCACTAGACCACCGTGGCGGGCCATATATAAAAAGAAAGACGTCTCTGTCAGGATGAATAAGCAGAGCTGTAGCAGCAGCAACAACAACAACAAAAGCGGGTGATGTCAAAAATCTTATCAGAATACTGACACTGAAACAAAATAAATATCACTTTATAGAGAGGGTAGTGCATCATCTTCTACTTGACTATCGTTTCTCACACACCATTATTTAGGTTAGTTACTATAGTTACTGTACTTACTATAGTTACTATAGTAATGGGAGAGGTTTCTCATTCTCACAAGCAAGGATATTCTTCACGAGAGAGAGAAAAAAAAGTTGATTCAGTGTTCAGTTTTTGCCATCACGGCACCCGCAAGTCCGGACCGTGATTTGCAAAGGCTACCAGTGCCACGTTCTGCAGGAGGGAGGACTACAATGTGGCCAGACACCCACGCGAAATTTCATTACATCCCCCACAGTACGGGGATCGTTTGACTGGTCGGAGAAATGATCCCTGTGTCCCCCAAGGAGCTGCGAGGAGGTCTAGTTGACATACAAACCCATGACGTCATTGTCACGTGATGCGCCATCCTCGCCTTTCTTTTGGGGATTTCTCCCTTGTGTGAATACCGCATTAGTGCCGCAGTAGCCAAGTCTGAAGTTCATGCTGAACGCGCCACTACGATGTCGTTCTGCTCCTGTAAAGGATGCTTTGTTTTTAACTTTACTGTTCTAGGAGAGGCGCACACACAAAACAGTCTATGCGCAGGGAGATGTGGTAGTGCATCAAAGTTGCTAGCAATGCACTAGTTGTTCCTGGAAACTTGATTGAAGACAAAAAAAAGAGTACCTTGACAGTTCAAGCCATGATTGTCAAAGCGACCGCATTTTCAAATCTTAAATTAACACTTTACAGGCCTGTATAGCACGAAAGTAAACTGTCGATTGATCGAAACTATCGACCACACCATTTATGTAACGCTGTTTTTATTTGGTAATATGTTCTAACTAACAAGAGTACAATGAAATTAGGGCGAGGTGATTTGTTGAGATGTAAATGAAGCATGCAAATATTAACAAAGATCGTTCAGATGGTTGACATGTTCTCGGTTTGAAATAACATTCCCAGTTAAATTCTTTGGTGAATATTCATGACCCATGAGTTTATTAGTATTATTTAACAAGAGGAGAACAGGAACATGTTTGATTTGTGACGATTTCACTTTCGTTCGCTTTTTTAGATCGAAAGGTTGTCTAAAAAGAATTTTAACACGAGGATGGGGAAATCCCATCGCATCTTCAGTTTTATTCCTCTCTAAGCATAGTTTTTTAGCTAGCTTGCTTTGTATATTAAATTTTTCGTTCATGGGTTTTTCAGGTAAGGTATTCCTGAGTCTAAGCATGCACACAACGCCAGAAACCTTCAATTTTACATTTGCTTAGCTGAAGAGATAAAGGAAAAGCTGAGTTTACTTGTCAGGCATATCAATGTGGGTTACCTGAACCGAAATGGCAGACAGTAACTCTCCCGTCTCGGTAGCTTCCCAGGAGAGCAAAGTCATGCAGAGTTTGTTCCCTGGCTATGATCTGAGCCCTACGGTTTTTCATTGTTACCAATTGGTTGAATACTTGGCCTGCCCGGCTGATTCGAGGGCAGACACACAAAGTATGGGACAGATCCACCTTATACCTACGCCGAATAATTGCTATTTCTGTACCTGCCATTATTGCGCACAGCAAAATATTTGAACGCAGGTTCTTCAAAGGATCACAGCAAATGCATATAGAACTGTTGAAACAATTTATAAATTTTTTTTTACTGATTACGCTGTTCATAGAGTGTTCAGTTTTTTGTCTTTTTTAAACATGGCACATACTTTTAAAAAATGTTTACTTAGTAAAAACGTACCATAATATTTTTTTCAGAATTATATAAAAAATATGAGCCCTACTCACTAGCAACAGCAATTGAAAAAGGCAGAACATAGAGCATAAGATGTGATGACAGCTTTCAAATAAAGAAATATTTCTATAAATAATAGCTATGGAGAATGTCCCCTCCTAACTAATGTTCGTTACTCGTTTTATTTTCTGGACCCGTCATCTCATGCTGCATCTACCAGTAGTTTTGGTGAGCCAAGAACATATGACACACCTTACACGAAAAAATTTTTTTACGGGCTCATGAAATGATATCATATCAGATATTCATGATTAAGTGTGTGTAAACAAGGCTTGCTCAAAATTATATGGATTGAAGAGATTGAAATTTATGCAATGTTTCCTTCTTCTTGTTTTCTTCTGGATCTATTGCACTCTCTTTTCTGTAAGGTATAAATGTTTCAGCCTGCTGCCATACTGCTTTAAAAACACTCTGCTTTATTCAGCAGAGAAATAAATGGTGCATAATATGATAAATGTGTACGTTCGTGGCTTACGTTTACGTCGGAAAAGTTTCATACGTCTTGGTTACCTGTGTTCCAGATGTTCTTTACTGTACAGTGTCAGTGCGTGTTGAGGAACCCCAGCTGGTCACAGTTACTCAAAACTCCCCACAGTGGCATCTGTGATAGCTTAATGTAGTAGCTGCACTAAATCCCTCAAACAAACCAACCAACAGCCACTAAAACATAGCGTTAATACTTTTTTGTCTGAGTTTTATTGTTCAAAAATAATTTCGAATGTCTTTTCAGAATCTCTATGCGTGTATTCAACACGATTTTTGTTTCATGGTAAAAACGCAACAGGATCATTTCTTATCATTGGTGATACAAAACTTGTCGTTAAAGTATGTGGGAGCATGAGCAATAATTGCATGTAATGACTAAATTTACTTTGAACAGGGAAATAAAGAGCCTTAGCTAATCAAACCATTATTTCTCGTTGCTGATTACTATTTTGTGGTTTCTTTGTTGTCACAGTGGTCACAGGCTGCGGTGTCGGCCATCCCAATGCAGAAAGCGTAGGTGTTGGTAAACGCAACTCCCAACCACAGCCTACTTAAAAGCGTCGTGTCTGCTCGGCGAAGCCTCGACGAAACTTCAAGACTTAACGTAGGGCCAAGCGAGTACAGTCGGGCATATTTGCAGGGCGGCTAATTTCATTGTGACGAGGTGTGAAGCCTGCGGTATAGTGGACAGCGATTATGCCTTCGCAATGAGCCCAGCAAATGAGATAGCCAACCTCTGGAGGAGAAAAAAGTTTTACACTATAACCAGAATGCAATGTCACAGAAGAAGACCTTACACGCGCTACGTTGCTTTTCGCGATCGACCAAACTTTCTGAACGGTTGAAGCCACAGCGCCCTTCCTGAGTGCACGTGCGTTTTCTCTTCTTTTTCTCTCTTTTTTCTTTACACCCCTTTCTTGCCCCTGTTTCCCCACCTCCTGTGCTGGGTAGAAAAATGGATGCCAATATCTAGTTAACCTCACTGCCTTACTCTTCTCTCTCTTTCTCTCTCGGTTTATCTTTGTGCTATGCAGCTATATTTATTCTATTGCGTTTTCAAGCCAGTTTGTCAGCTTTCGAAATTTAGTTTCTTTTTCATCGTTTGCACATATGAAACCTATTTGAACTCGCGTTACAAGCTGTGCTTGAGACACGCGAAATTGTATATTGCATTACACTATTAGAATATTCAAATGCCAATATCAAATATACGTGTCATATTTTCGAATTTCGGCCCAGGTTTCTTCAATTTCATGAAGCCCTTACTTCGTCGTTGTTGCAAAGTATTCGCAAAAGTTTTTATCGTCACACTTCTTCCAAATAAATCTTTTGATGCGTCTTCCGAGGCTGAGAAAGATGAGTGAATCTCATCTTACGCTCAAATTTTGGTGCTGCTACAATACTCCCCTAATTAGGGTCAATTATGCATGTAAAGCTAGCCTACCGAAAAAATTGCCCGCAGCTTCCCTCGGGGGAACACTGAGGAGGATGCGGAGCATATAATTGGTTAACGGGGTGTTAAAGTGCGACTTACTTGGGTCGATGGCTAAATTGGTTAACGTGGTTGTGAAATGGGGTGTTAGATTGCGACTTACTTGGGTCGATGGCTAAATTGGTTAACGTGGTTGTAGGAGGGGGTGTTAAATGAGTGAACACGTACACACGTATGCGAAAGGGCGGCGCTAGTCGAAGGGACGTCGATCATTGTGTTTGTGGATTCGTTGGAATTCATTTCACTGCGACCTTGGACGTCGACGCGCCGTACAAACCAACCGACGAGCGGCAACTGAGCGAGCGAGCGCCGACCTTGAGTATAAATACAGCACGACGGCGCATGCACTGTCAGCTGTTGAATGTTCTCGAAGCGCGACGCCACATGCGCGTCCACTGGAGAATCAGAAGAATTGTAGATGTCGAACGCGGTGTGTAGAGGAGGAAGGGTGCACAGATGGTGGAGGAGTGAAGCGCGCGCGGTGTGTAGAGGAGGAAGGGATGCACAGATGGTGGAAGAGTGGGCGACGGCGCGACGGCGCATGCGCGCGCGTCAGCTGTCGAATGTTCGAGAAGCGGTGCGGACGGCGCACTACAAGGCGCGAGTATAAGATGCTTCCGCATCTAAAACACTGTATTTGAAGCACTCACTAAGAATTTTTTTGAAATCAGTGTACGCGATAAAGGGCGAGTCATCCACGTGACGCATACACATGCGCGGGAGGACTCATCCGCTGCGCGCAATAAAATTAGCGCTCTCTTTTTTCTGTTATTCGAACTGTATTAATGTTCCTAGAATCAGTTCCTTCTTGTCAATTTAGCCGTTCACTTATTCTGTCCATGTGAAGTGTAGTGCATGACTGCAGCGGCTCATGAAAACTCGTTCCGTTGAGAGTTGTGCAATTTGCTCAACGAACAATAGCCTGTCGTCAGGCTCACAACCTGCGCACCCGTTCCACGCGTCGTGTATGGCTCACTTCAATGAAGACTACAAGACCAATGCATTCATGACCTCCCCTTGCCTCTAAGCGGTTGCGATGAAAGGTGATGAGCACGTAGGCTATGCGGGCATGGCGGTGGAGACGTGCATTGAAAGCTTAACGCTATAAAGAAAAGTGTAAAACAATATAAAAGAGTGCAAATTTAAGGGCTTGCTTTTTGTCAGACACAATATCCATAATGGTATTCAGAGCACATAAACAGAAAGGAAACGAAAGACAGAGCTAGCTATCAGAGCCAGCCATCTATTAACCTACAAACCAGTTAAGTGTCTTACCTAGATTAGTTTACGACGCTGAAAGCAGGGCAGCGATAGCCACTTGCTCGCTTGCCATGACAGTTCTGGTTTTTCACCTCACTTGTTTGATTTTTTGTATGATGTCTTCATGCGTAGGAGACACCGAGTGCTTTTTGCGTTTTTTAAAACTCTGAGGTGATAGCTGTCCTCCAGTTTTTCTTTAATTGTAGTTTCACGCCTGCATTTCCATGTACGGTGTAGGATGCAACCTGGCCTTTTTTTGTGAATAAACTTTAGTTTGACGTGAGAGCCCCTCTGTATAACTCTGTCGTTTGTTTCTTGTCTACTTACGTGCTCTGATTGATTCGTGGGGAGTAACGTTCCAAAACTATCATATGATTATGAGAGACACCGTAGTGAAGGGCTCCAGAAATTCGGACCACCTGGGGTTCCTTAACGTGCACCAAAATCTGAGCACATGGGCCTACATCGTTTTCGCCTACATTGAAAATGTAGCCGCTGCAGCCGGGATTCGATCCCACCGTCTGCGAGTTAGCAGCCGAGTACCTTAGGCACTAGACTACCACAGCAGGGCGCTTACGCACTCTAAATACTAGTATGTTCAACTACAAACTTGCCCAAATTTCAGTGCTTTTAAACAATATTCATCAGAACTAACAGACAATTATGCTTTTTTTTCTTCAAGTTTACAATAAAAATTACTTATAATAAGTAACTTGAACTAAAATATGAAGACAGAAAAGTGGACGAAAAAAATAACTTGCCGCAGGAAGGATGGAAGCCTGCGACCTTCTAACATAGGGTCCGATGCTCTACAACAGAGCGATGGTGGCGGTCATTCCCACGTCTACTTTTTAAGATATATATGCACATATAAACGTAGGTCATCTGCAAGTGCCGCCTATTACTATTGCGCCTAATGCAGAGCACTCTTCTTTATTTCACATTTACATTTCAATTACTTCTAATAAAATTCCATACACTTCTCATGGCATCACTGTATGTTAGGTATTCAAAAGCGATATGAAAACATCAAGCGCAAAGCTGCAGTGCAGCTTCTCGTAATTTGTTCCAATAATCTCTGTTCGAGAATGAAGTTTTCGGTGGGAGAATTGACACAAAAGTCGTGACCGAGATGCGAAGCCGTGGCCCAGGATGCACCAAAGTGCTCAAGAGGGAAAACACAATAACGCTGCGTTGTAGACTCAGAAAGTGCAGCGTCGTTATGAAGAGACGAGCGATACCAGCTCACCGATCTGGAATGGTTGCGGCGGTGGAACACGCGTTATCAAACGCATGCATGCTCTCGACTTCTATTCAGACATAAACGACTGCGTCGTTTTACGACGACCGCAGAGGATGCTGAATAGCAGCCGTCATGCCTGCAGCTATTGTATCGCATCAGCAAGGGCATGATCGCCAAGGTGACTTCACAAGGGCTTTTTTGCGTGGTCGCGAAGGGGATCTGCTATGATTATGCTTTTTTATCTTACTTTGCCCTTTTTTAGCAAACAAGGCGAGAGGGGCTTCAAGTGTTTGCAACGATGGTGTTGTCGACCCCGCAGGGAATTCGTTGGCTCCAACGCTCGCTCCTTTTGTGATGTTACGGAAGCTCCACAGCCGACCGGTCACATCCACAGGTGTAACACGTCCACCCTCGAGGCAAGCCAGACTACTTTGATTTCAGCGGGGGCCATCGGAGAACGGCTACGGGACAGGAAATGGTCTCCGAAAGCGAGAAATCATTGACTGAAGAAAAGAGCTCCGGCCGTAGGCCATTGACGTAGGTTGTATGAATCTAAATCAAGCAACATAGGAATAATCGGTATGTAGAACGGAAGTTTTGTTGAATGAAAGTATTTTTCGCTCAGCTCTTGGTCCAATCTTTCTGTTACCTATTTGTTATTAGATATTTTTTTAGGTCGAGAGTGAGACGCTCAGAGCTTTCTTCCTCTCGTCGCATCATATCATGGAAGGCAATCCTGAATAGCACGGCTCCGGACAATGATAGAGATTCTATGGTGCGTACAGCGTACACGCCGGCGGCTTCGCAATAACATAGAAAGAACGCTTTGTTAGAATCCGTAAGCCACCAAACGGTGAATTTTCGTAATGTAACGAAAAAAATCGGTGGCGTTTTTCTGCTTATTGTGTTCTTGGAGTATTCGGAATTCAAAGATTCTGGATAATGTCTCACCCTAGAGTCCACATTGCTCTGCTGCCACATATCTTACAGCTACATATCTTTAAATTCTTGTTGTTATATCAAGAAGTTAAACAACATTTACTTCATTTTTGCGTCGCCTATACGTTTTTTGATCAGAGTTCCAAGAAACATAGTCTTGAATGACGCTTACAATAATATCTGGTATAGCAATAATATATTGTTGTCTACGGCTGTCGGGAGTAATAATTCATATTGTGAAGTATTTGCTGTTACCATCTTTATAAAGAAAATATAATTGAAGAAAAGAGAAAGATAAATTGCAGTTTTCAACGCACAGAATACTCGTGCATACTTATGGTTTCGCTAGAAGTGGTGGTTTGGAAAAACCTACAAGTGTTCTGAATCTCTACGCTGAACCGGAGTCTTTTTCTCGTTTTTGCACAATTTAATCTTGGTCGTTTTGTCTGGTTCTCATATTTTGTGTTTTTTGGACGTTTTGCTCGTATAAATACTCTCACAGAACTATACCGACTCTCCTAAGTACCTGTTCTTTGAATATACATTTAATTGCAAGTGATATTACATGGTGCCTTATTTTCCAGAATGGTCACTCACTCTAACACTAGTTAGAATGAAAAGATCCAACCAAATACCAAGTTAACGTCTCGGCTTTTTTATTTCATGTTGTTCTGTCTCCGTCTCTTACAAAATGCATAATGCCATAAGTTCACAAAGAAAGGCACAGGAGAAAAAAGAAGAAAGGCAAGGTTGTTACCCCGCATACAGAAACTGGTGTGTTATACAACCCTGCGGGAAGGGAATGGTGAGATTGAAAGTTTGAAAAACAGAAAAAGGGAAAGAAAGATGGGGGAGCCTACACAAACAGTCAAACTCATCAGTCACAGAATCATGGTTGGTCCGTCAACGCTGGTGCAAATCTGAGCACGCCCTGCCGTGGTGGTCTAGTGGCTAAGGTACTTGGCTGCCAACCCGCAGGTCGCGGGATTGACTCTCGGCTGCGGCGGCTGCATTTCCGGTGGAGGCGGAAATGCTGTAGGTCTCTGTGCTCAGATTTGGGTACACGTTAAAGAACCCAAGGTGGTCATAATTTCCGGAGCCCTCTACTACGGCGTCTCTCATAATCATATGGCGGTTTTGGGACGTTAGACTCCACATATCAATCAAATCAATCAAATCTGAGCATGCATTCTGGAACCGAGCGCTTCTGCCACACTAATACTTGCACCGAGCATGCATAGAGCGAAGGTTGGTGGAGGCGAAGAGGTCGTAGCTTTGCGCTCAGCTATAGTACTAAATACTGCCACCTTCACCTATCCTAAACCAATATATTTTCAGATTCCTTGCGTCTAATACGAGTTGGTACCACTTGGCTTACATGAAGGCTGTTTTTAGAATTGTATTAAGAGCTAACTAAATAACGTCCCAGTAAGCACCTTTTCTCGGAAGCAATAAGCCTTCGTTAAATCAGTGATTTCATCTAACACCACTAGAAGGAAGGCCTAATCACAATAGGTCTAAGCCGTTTCCGACAAAGCAATTTATTTATCAGACCTTCTTTCGCAAGTCCATGCTTCGAGAAAGGAATTATCGTATCAGAAAAGGATTTTATGCCATGAGGCTGCAGCGTCTTGCCGAATCCAGGGATTCACCTTGGTGACACTCTTATGCCCTTTACGACTACTTGGTTTCTAGGGGCTAAGCTTACCTCTCTTAAGTGTTCCAAGTGACTCTTGTGATCGGCCCTTCCTAATTTCGGGTCAGGGTCTGATGCCATCGAACATCCAGCAATCAAGAAAAGGGGAGGGGGGGGGGGTTGGATGGTTAAGAATTATTTATATGTTGAATTCTCAAGACTACGAAATCATAAGCAAATTCATCTCACTGTGGCGCTTGATGTGCAGGCTATTGAGTTTTTTTCACTAAACTTTAATTCTGCGTAAGATCTATGATTGCAGTGCTCTTGTACAACACATTATTTATTTAGGATTTGTTTTTACCACCCCCTAGGCATGTTATTAGGTTTTATCAGAGAGGGGCTATAAAATAGGTAAATAGGCGGAAAAGATAACTCATAAGAAATATTGTGTTGAAACAGCAAGATGTAAAAAATGACAGAAATACGCAACAGCACACTAACTACAAAATATGGTTCGGTAAAAAGGCAATACAACAAAAAACAAAAAACAATTAAACTGTTGCGCAAAGCTTCTCAAAGCACTTGCTAACAAGGTCTTGCATTTTGGTTATTAGGTGCTGCTATCTTATTACATTCATTAAATGACCATGAAAAAAATGACCTTCAATACATGATGGTGTTACAACGCTAATAGTAAAGATTATGATCACGACGGTATATTGAAGTATTTTAGCATTACACCAGAGGTCTTGATGGACCACGCTGAAAGGCACCATGGTGAAGATGTTCGCCACGTCAGCTTCCTGCAAGGTTGGTCGCAATTGGAAGGCAAACAGTCATCGGGGCTCTGTTTATCACAAGTGATAGAATGAACATTTTTCTAAATTAATATTTCGTCATTACTAACAATGTTTTCGAGTTTACGGACGCTGTAAAAGTACTCATGCACGGGAGAGCCTTTTTGAAACGATTGCCATTCCTGCTCCTGTAGGTGCACGTTAAAACACACCTGACGGCCGAGTATGCCAGAGCTGTCCACTGATACGTCACTCATAATCATATCGTTGTTTTGGGGCATAAAATCGCCACAATTATATATTGTTTACTTGCTTATTGACTTCTTTTTATACTAATGATTGATCGATATGTCGAGTTCAACGTCTCAAAACCACCATATAGTTACGAGAGAGGCCATAGTGGAGGTCTCAGAAAGTTTCGAGCACCTGGGGTTTTTAACCTGCGCACGAACGTAAACGCACGGGCCTACAGCATTTTTTCATCCATTGAAATTGCAGCCGCCAAAGACGGGATTCGATTCCGCGACCTGTGGGTCTGCAGCCGAGTACGTAAGCCACTAGACCACCACGGCGTGGCTTCTTTTTATAGTAGTATTGTTACTTCGAAGATTCTTGGTAACTTGTACAATAGCACGCTCGTGCCCTACTACAGCTGTTTTATTTAATTGTGTTGTGATTTCTGTTCATTTTGGGTATAAAATAAATGAATATCAATCAGTTATTCAATAAATCAATCGGTCAATTTACTGCTATCATAGCAGCAATGTTATCGCTTCCTTGTCCATAGCATATGAGTCAGTATGTTATGAACAAAATCAACTCCTTCTATTCATTCATTAATACACTCATTTATTCAATGCTGTTGTTTATCGTTCCTTCATCTCACACTTTTTGCTTGTTACTCTACTAGTTGTGATTATCATTACAAGGCCATGCAAAAAGGATGCATAAGACCGTCAGCAGCCACGGCGTCTTTCCATTAGCGTTTATTGTTGAAAAACTTCAGGGGTGACAATCTGCCGATATTAGAGGTTTCAGTGGCACGTCATTTAATGGAAAAAGCCGTATATATAAAAGATGCATCCAAACACGTCCTTTCACGCATGATCGGAGTTTACACGTTTTTTCCCATACGCTTTTTTTCCCTCCACCATCTTCAAAAGCTTTCTAATCACCAAAATGAGGCTCCTCTGTTCTCCGTGCTAGTGCCTTCCTAGAGCTCAACGACTCTCAGCCAATGTGTATGATCTGCATTTCCTCAACGTGAACCTACCAAACAAGGAAAACTTATTAAACCTGAGCAGGCGTGGCCCAGACGCCGAGCTGAGCGTTACGGAGCACTGCTTTCTGCTTATAAATATGGTGGACAAAAAAAGCTGTGAGGCTAGAACACGCGGCTTGAAAGATTGAAAGGTTGCTATTCGCGAATGGAACATGTTAGCCCCTCACATCACCAATACTGAATCACTGTCTCAGTTTGAGAGAGAAATCGAAAACAATACCCAATGAGAATGGTAATGAAACCAGTATGTACTACTTGTATGTGCTGTAAACAGCCATGTAAGTGGCCTTATTGTTAAACTTGCCATTTTTGTGTGCACTTGTATTTTGTTTATTATGTTGCGTAAATATTGCTAATGTACAAAGTGCCAGGTTGATGTTGCTTTTGTGTTCTGTATTAGGGTTTTTTTACTATGATGAACGATGATAGCATCTGTACAGAGTGCCCGCCTGCTATGGTCTCAGTAGAGACTGGCAGTATTGCAAATAAATAAATAAATAAATAAATAAATAAATAAATACGAGAAAACTTGCGTCGGGTCTGTGGGAAAAGTTAGTATCAGGTCGTGTCCCAAAACGTTTTAGTTCTATAGCTTCTGTAGTTTAGATCTCTGTCTCGCACAATTTGCGTGCTTTACATGAGCGGTAATCTTCGCTGCTCGAGGCCCCTCTAGAAAGAACGGCTTGGCCTGATCGGTGATGACGAGACGCGGGCCTTTATTGGGCCTCAGGTAAAGTCATTGTGACTGAATAATAATTTGAAGATAGACAACGCAAGCGTGCACAACACGTTTCTGCTATTGTCATAAACATTTGGTTTTTCCCCCTTTTTATGTGAATCGTCTTGAAGGAGCACTCTCCATTAAAAGCGAAGCTGCCGCAACAAATGGGCCATCTTACCAGCTTTACAAAATTATGTGCAAGATTGTTTTGTTCTAAAATTAAAAAAAAATGTGCTAAAATACATTGACGTCTTTGAGTGTATACCAGATACAAGTCTAGAAATCTTGAGAGAGAGAGGGGGGTGAGGGGAGGATGGTTAACCACGGATCTGATCGCTTCAAGCACATTGTACGTATTTACTGCAGTATCCTTTAAAGGGGCTTGTTTTTCATGTAATTTGCATTTTGAATTTTGCTTTGGTCGTGTCTGCTCTTTGTTAAAAAAATAAAGAAATGATTCCGCATGAAATTGAAAAGAATAGAAAATAAATTGACTAGCAGTGTTCTTTTTTTCCAGCTGAAAGGTCATGAATTGAATAGAAAGATTTTTTTATATTTCCTTCTTCAACCTACCACACTGAAGATTGAAATTTTTTTTTCATCTGAATTGAATAATTCCAAACAGTTCAGTGAGAGCAAACTCGAATTCACGTTCTCACTAATTGCATTTTCCCACAAAAAGCTATGCGATATAAGGACTTCGCCGCACAGGGAGGCTAGGAGATTATAAGGAGAGTCTGGCCACGCACGTCCAATCTAATCGACACATGCAAAAGTTAGGTAGGAAGAAATGGCGCGATTTCTGCAATTTATTGACCCTATTTATTCCATTTCCGAAAATCTGGAAAACAATCGCTGCTTTAAGTCATCCCGTATCTGAGTCAAAACAATTCAGAGCATTGGGCCATATCTCTGGGATTATCTCTGGAACGTGATGTTGCTAATAAGTTTTGCACAATTCTGACTGGAACTGGGCAATTGGTTGACAATACTACTACCCTGACCAATTCTGCAGAGCAGTAAATCCAAGATCCATACGCTTTATCACATCCTCAACTGGATAACACGTATTCTCTAATAGAGTTGCGTACTGCTCTATCACTAACCCGCGTACAAACGGCAACAGGTCCCGACATTGTGTCGCACAGTGTTCTGAAAAATATAGGCCCCAATGGCATGCGAGTTCTTCTACGGATATATAACGACATGTGACAAAGGCGGACGTTCCAATGTGTCGGAAGGTCGTGAGAATCGTCTCACTGCTAAAGCCCAGTAAATCATTTCTTTCGCTTGACTCATTTCAACCAGTCAGCCTCACTAGCTGTGTATCTAAAGTCATGGAAAAAATAGTAGACAGAAGGTTACAGTGGTAAATTGAAGCTAACAACTCTCTTCCAGAACAGATAGCTGGCTTCAGACGATGGCGATGCACTATGAACTGCGTCTTCGACCTCGTTACATTTGTAGAACATGAGACTAGCTGTGGAAACATAACTGTTGCGGCGTTCATAGATATTAAGAAGGCATTCGGCTCTATGAGCCACCTTACTGTGCTGTACAGGCTTACCTCACTAGGGGTTTATGGTCGCATTCTTCAATGGATGGTCCTGCTTAACAGGCAAATATACATTTCTCCCAATAATGGAGACAGCGGTCGCTTCAACATGAGCAGAGGTGTACCCCAAAGAAGCATTCTATGTCCACTTCTTTTCAATGCTGCAATGGCAGGTCTTTCAGAAGTGCTGCCCGAAGCCTTGAACGTATCCATGTATGCAGACGACTTATGGATATTAACGTCCCACAAAACATTGGAACTGATGAAACATCGGCTCCAGCAAGAACGAGGCATGCAGATTTCTCACGCCAAATTGGTATTTCTGCCGTTCACGAAAAAGAAAGTGAAAAACTTGAAACTTTTTGTGGACGGACAGACAATTGAAATAGCATCGCTTCCTTGGTGTTACATTAGACAGCCAACTCAGATGGAGTCAGCCTATTGCTGATGTAGAAAATCAAGTGAACTGCACCATAAATGTTATGTGTCGCATAGCGAGAATAAAATGGGGTGGTACATCAGCGTCTCTATTCCACGTCAATTGTGCACTAATCCAACAGAAAATTGCCTACTCCGCGCCAGTTCTCCACAGCATCTCTCAGACGTCTCTCCACCGACTTCAGCTGTTACAAGCACGAAGCTTGCGCATATGTCTGGGGGTTCCACAGGCAACATAAAGTTCTCTGACACTACCAGAGACAAGATAACCCAACATTATAGTAATTAGAAATGTTGAGACCTGTCACCACCTATTTCACCTAGTCACGCAACACCCTTCACATCTGCTCATATCACACATCATGAACCGTGCCGGAGCGAAAATACACCACAGTACATTTCCCGGCTTCCTGGGTCAACACATTGGCTACTGGACCAAAACTACCCGCCATGGCTGCTTGAGCTACCAACTATTGCAACGTCAATAGAAGGACTTCGCAGCAAACATGAAGTGCCAATCGTTGCCGCACAGCAGTTGGAATCACATTATCTGTTTGACAGGTACCAAGGCTACACTCACGTGTACACTGACGGCTCCGTCACCAAAGAGACAGCGACATCAGCATTTATAATTCCGGAATTGCCGGAAGAATATGCATGTCGGTTGGACCACCTGTCCTCTTCAAGAATATCGGAGGTCGTAGCAATTTTGCTAGCCGTAAGCTTTATTAAACTGTCAATGACACTAAGAAAATGAGTGATAATTACAGATTCACTGGCTGCACTCGCATGTGTGAAAAATGCTACTTCAAGACACATTAATGTGCGTGTAGTATACGCTATACTAAAAGAACTTTCAGAAGCTATGAAGTGGAATCATTGAGCGGCATTTCAGTGGGTTCCCAGTCACTGCGGAATTAAGGGAAATGAGTGGAGGATGAGTTGGCGAAAACCGCTCGTAATTATACGCAAACGTGCCTCATTCCGGTATCTCAATATGATGTAAATATAATTTTTGGAACAACAAAACGTGAATACATGTCTACCTGGTTCACAGGCAAAACAAAGGAATCGATCATATATGCTGTTGATCCTAATCTTGAATGCCAATTAGACCGTGACCTCCCAAGGCGTATTGGCACACTCATACATCACCCAAGACTCGGAACTGCTTACGCAAAGCACTTCCTACTTCTTATTGAGCGTTCGACATCGTCAGCATGTTCATGCGGCTACGACGACGAGGACATCTGAAACCTCTTGCTCGACTGTCTGAAACCGAACACACACCGAAGTTGACTCGAACAGGAACTCCATAAGTTAGATCCCGAGTGGCTATTTGCGATCAATAAAATACTAGGCCCATGGCCATCTAAAAGAAATGGCAAAGCAATGAAGGGGCTGCAACACTTCTTCGAAGAAACCAAAATTTGTGACCACTACTAGCAGACTATAGTTAAAAGTGAGTGTGGTGACTACGTGTTTGTTCTGACCATAGGAGAACTTTAGCTCTCACCTATGTAGGACTGTATATATGTATATATGCGGTTTAGTTTTTTCTTTATCTGCAACAATCAAGTGGAAAGAGTAGCCGTCACCAAGTAACAGTGACAAAAAGTTCTTGGTTTATTTTCTATTTGAATAATAAAAACCGGACGTTTTTTACGCGCTTTTTTTAGCTCCAGATGTATAGGAAGCAAAAATGGCACGAACCAAAGAGGGCTTTTCTTTCACTCTTCAAAACTTTATTGAGTACTTCGAAAGGAAATGAAGCGTGCAGTTGTCAACTCCAACGCTTTCATTTCAATTATTTACAGACGACTCAGAAGTCCCGTCCCTTTATGTGAATTTGTTCTTTCCTATTAAACGGAACGTTAATTGTCCCGTTTCTTCATTATTTTTTACTGTCCAGACTACAGCCGAAGGGTGGAGTCATAAAATTCTCCAGCTTGGCTACGCCGGTGAATGAAGTGCACGCACAAGCGCTCGATTGTCCTGTAAGCACGTATTGAAAATTCGTGCTTTCGATATCGAACACCAATGAGTCCCATTGTGATGCAGCAACCGATACTCACAATTTGTCGACAAAGCGAACAGCAGTTCAGAAGAAATTTTCTCAACCCCTTAGTGGCAGCCGTGAGCACAGCTGCACAAGCGTCAAATATGGCGAGGGAGAACTGTCACTTCAAGCTTTAAGTGGCACATTTGTGCTTCCCGGAATTTCTTTTCTAAATTTCGTCCTGATAACGTTGATGTTGCGTGATGTTGTTGGCGTGAGAGTGTCCTCAAAAGAATAAAGAACGAAACCGTACGCTAGGCAGAGGAACGAGTAGTAGATGGTACGAGCGTCGGGGCCCACTAACAAGGAAAATTGAATCTCCCTGCCTTCCTCGTGACGGAAAGAGAAGCAGGGAGAAGTATTAAAAGGGTGGTGGGTAGCGGCACATGCTTCCCAACTCGATGCTACGTTGGGAACGCTTGTTTCGACGACGACTTCGGATGTTGCCGATGTGCCCGCTTGGCAGGGCAACCCCTTTTTCGCCTCCTTGTTTGTACAAGTGGCTCCCAGTATGGTTCGGTGGATAGGTAGGGCATAAAAAGAAAGGATAAGTACAAGCAGCGAGCAATGTCAAGTTGCAATAAGAATAAAGCAGCTTAACAACGGGTAAACGCTTCGGAAAGGTTTATTTTCTATCATTCACCTCTCAGTCCTAGCTTTATCTTTCGATGAACATGTGCGCGTGCAGGAAGCAGTACTTTACGAAGAACGAAGAGGTGACTGAACCTCTGGCACCTGTACTGCTGCCAAGGGTTCTGGTATCCGGGCTGCCAACGCTATAGGAGTGACGCCCACTCTATGGCACTACTAAGCTGCCGTGGTGTCGGTAGCGTTGACGCCATAGCGTTAGCGGCAGCTATCACTCTCAATCAATTCAGACTAAAATCCGAGTTGGGTCCGGGGGTTTCTAAGAAAGCCTTGTGCCTTCCTTATTGGGCACCACTCATCTCACACATCAAGTTAGATTGTCGTTATCTCGGAGCCACGCCTATAGTGCACTTCGTTCTATATAATTTGCCTTACGCTATAACTATCCATGGCGTTGCGAACAGACATGACATGTCCGTCGATGGCTTTTGGTCGATATCAATGATAAACACGTTACGACTCGCTCACCTTTTCGCATTGAGGGGGGAGGGGAAGTGCCCTAGGGGCACGGGTCTTGCCCGAAATTCATATGAACAGGTTGTTTGACCAAAAATAGGTAATAAAAATGAGTTTTACTAAAATACTCAAGGTTGTCAGCACGTGCCCCCCCCCCCCAAAAAAAAAATCCTGGCTATGGGCCTGAAGTAGTATGATTAGGAGAATGTATTAGTAAATATTGTGATTGGTCATAATCTACATTGGCATGAAGGGAGGGTGATTAAGAACCAATGCCATATTTTATATAATATCATAAAGCTTGATTAAGTAGCAAAATTGCAATGAGGCATGAGGTTTACTTTTATAAAAGACGCGGTCAAAGGAGAGTAATAAAAATACAATGAAGAAGCGATATAGTGACCGACAAAAGTGGAGGACATAATTACGTTATGCTATGCGAAGGCGCAAGCCCCCACACAAGTTCAACTTGTTATGTTCACTCAAGGTGAACGACTGTGTTCGTTTTGGGTTTCATTGAGCACTTATTGCTATTGAGTTATTTTAATTTATTATTCCGTCGGTGCATCGACCCCTTGAGGAAGTAAACACACACACACACACACACACACAGATGTATATATATATATATATATATATATATATATATATATATATATATATATATATAGTAAAACTATAAATAAATAACTCCTCCTTTTTATGCCTTGCAGTTTTTTGTTTTTTTTTAGAATTCATGCACAGCCCTGCTAAGTCGTGAATACAGGTCTAGGAAGCAAGCAATTTAAGTATTCTTGGTACCTAAAACATAAAAATATTGATGACCTAGTCAGTATTAAGGAGATCTAACAGACAATCATGCCAAGAAAAGTATAAAGGTTTTTGTATAGGGTAATTGTAATCTAAATTTGAAGAAAGAAAGGTGGATGAAAAGATAACTTGCCGTTAGCAGAGATCAAAGCTGCGACTTTTGAATAACCCGTCCGATGCTCTACTAACGAAGTGGATGCGCGGATAGCAGCCGTGGTAGCTCAGGTAGTAGAGCATGGGACGCGTTATTCGAAAGCCGCAAGTTCGGTACCTGCCCACCGCAAGTTCTGTTTTGATCCACTTTTCTTTCTTAAAATTTACACTACAGTTACCTCATATAACATCCACTATACCTTCTTTAGCATGATTGTCTGTTAGATCTCATTTGTATTGTGTACAACAAAGAAACAAAAGCCTTTAAGCATACACTTCTTTCCATCCATATCGTCTAGGTGGTTGGTTATACAAGTATAATCTCGAAGAAGGGATCACAATCGATGCGACATCTAGAGCTTTACAGTTTAGAGTAATTTGTTCGTTTCTTAATTTTTCTTTTCGTTCTGATTTGAAGGGGTCCTCATTTCTGGAATATTGTCTTTCGCAGTGCGACAACATCCAAAGTACGGCGTCACCTTTGTGGCCCTCGAGACCAAAAGAAACAAAAATGCTCTAAACGTGCGTAAACGACAGGGACACCGGGGATATGTCCTGTCCCTGAACGCCCTTTACGAAGCTTCTCCACAACGCTGTTTCGTTTGCCAACTTTTAGTTCTTCTTTTGCGGCATCAGCAGGAAGTGCAGTGCCCGGAAGGCAGCAAGGAGGCCTGCTGGCACAGTTCTATATCTCATATGTTCTAAATGTCGCAGAAAAACCAAGACCGGAAGTGTATGTGCCTTTGCCCAAGAAACGATGTGTCGCATTGAGCAGAACCAGTAAGCGGGTGACTGGAGAGCGTATGAAATAACAGTAAAGAAACGGCAGCCTCAAAATAATTCATAGAGCTTTGAAAGGACAAAAAGTAAAAAGTTGGTAATTCCACAAAACACGAGAGACAGAACGTATCAACACTGAAAATAAGTCAGTGCTGTGTATAGCGACCAGAGCTTAGAAGTTTCGTGTTGTTGGACTTTAGGAGGTTCGGGGTGATAAATCGCAGCGGGCACTCGAAGCAGTGACCCAGCCTTTGTTTCATTCGTACAGTTGCCCTTTTTACGACTCGGCACGGGACGCCCTTCGGCCACCGACGCATTGTCGCTGGCTCCACAGTCGTGTCTGACACCGACTCTCGCGCTACATTTTTCTTCATTTTTTTTCTTTTGGTGCAGCTGTCGACACGCTGATTTTACGTCGCTGTCTATAGGACTTTTTGATGCATCTTAGTTTGAGTGTAGATGCGCTGACCGCTTTTGCATTTCTATTCCGATCTTACAGAAGATCTACCCGCAGACGATCGCAGCATTCAATGGAACTTTAAATGAGACATTACAATATTCGCAATATTTCTGAGATGCGCATGACGGGCATCGTCATTCCCTCTGAAGAAAGGGTCTAAAGACGCTTCTTTATTAGGATATATAGACATTCCTCGTGACATGCGGAGCCAAGTCTTCGCATAGATAAAGATTTGTTTCCTGAGAACTTTATGATTATAGCCTTCTCGTCAATATTGCGATATTCGGGAATCAGAATGAGTTCTATTATACCTTCATCTTGAGCTTTGTGCACACAAAAACAACCATGTACAGTGACTATGTTGTAAACATGGTTGTAAAAGACAAATGGAAAGCCGGATAAGTATTTTGAGAAGCCATCGACCGAGCGCTGTAATCTGGTCTCTTGCGAACGTGGCTCAGCGAGCTTTCTGAAGTGAAAACGGAATAGGAAATAAGGTGACCTCATTCAGGCTCACGTTTCTGTGGGACACAATTGGTGCTGAAGCGGAAATTGTTACAAGTTGTTAACGCTCAGGAAGACTCACTGAGCGAATGGCCTTATATGCCCGGGGAGGGGTTGAGGCTGCCACCCAGGATCCGGCGAAGGACGACTCTTGCGACGCGTCTCACGAACAAGTAGAAGATGCGTTTAATTTACATATTTGCAAGAGAAGAGCATTGCAGCGAGAGCGTACTGACGCGCCTTTCCATCACAAGGGCCCAGAGCGCAATCGAGACGAGCGGGCCAGCGAAGTCGAGAGAGAGAGCGCCGACCGCACACGCGACGCGCTTTTAAGTGTGAATACACTTTATAAGCGACCCCAAACTATCCACCGCCGTCAGCGGTGTCCGCAGTCTTCTCTCTATTTTTAAAAGAAAGAGGACTTGGCGGGCCGCAGCGCAACGCTCTATCGAATAAGCCACGGACGCGACGCTGATATCCCCCTTCGCTCGCTCCTCCGCTCTCCTCGCTCGCTGCAGCTGCGCGCACACGCCTCTGTCGCGCGCGCCCGCCTTCTCTCCCAGTCTCCCGTCGAGAGCGGGTCGTGAGGGGGAGTAAAGTTAAAATCCGTTGGCATTCGCCAGTGAGTTAACGTAAACTCCCCCGTGTGATCAAATTGCGATTCCCAGGAACCATTACACCATAAAGGCACCATAGTGTGATTAATAAATATAATAGTGCGAATTATTAAATACCCGTCATAGCATCACCCCGTGTATTTGCACTTAACCATGTTCACCCTCGGGGAAATGCCTGGGAGTTTTTATACCCCTCGTCCGTGCACGTGCATCTTCTCAGACGCAGGCTGTGTGTCCCAGCGACGCTGATGTGCGTTTCTTGCGGCGCACACAGACGCCTCCCGCGTCCCTGCAGGACGCGGACCGTTACGCCGATCAGCGTCCCTTGCAAGCCACCTCCTTGCTGTGCCGGTCGTAACAGCCCGTCCGCCACCCGAAGAGGTCATGGAAGGGCTGCAGTGGCGCTGCTCCCTGAAGTGGCCGTTGTGCTTCTTCTCGGGTGTTTCACCGATTGTCAACCACTACTCATACACGCACACCACACAGCACAGCACACCTTTGCATAGCACAGCACAAAGCAGATCGCCCAACAAGCGAATTTCGGCGTCGCCACGATCCACCGCACACCCACACACCTTGGAATGGCAACCACACTCGGCGCGCAACGCCCACTTGGTCACAGCATGGGACCGTCCACATCCGCGGAGTCCCAGTCGCCGTTGCCTGGTTTCACCATAGTCAGTCGTGTCACACGGCGCTGAATGAAGGTTGCCGTCTTCAGAGGCTGTTTTTTTTTTCTGGGCCAGTAGCTGCCCGACTTTAGTGGGGGAGGGTGCACACAAACAGAGCACCGACACTGCGAGCACTCAGCCCGCCTAAGATTCGCCAGGTTCAAGTTAGGGCGAAGCTCCTTTCATTGTTTATTGCCGAACAGACGACTACACTGAGGTGGTGACCAAGTGAACTACATGCTTTTATCTCGAAGAAAAACTAATTGCAGGCAGTCGGCAGATTGATGCGGGCCACTGCTTCCGCATATCAACTTAACTGAAAACGCTTACAATGCTTACAAATACGAGAAGTGAAATCTTTAGCTAAACAAACTAACCGTGGAGATGACACAGGCATACTACTGTAAAATCAAAATTAAACAAACATGCATGCTTCTGATAAAACCCCTGTGTCCGACTCTCCAGCTTACAGCTATCCCTCACTTCAATCGTAAACGTGGCGGTCGAGGTCTTGGCGGATTTCGAGAACGCCCGAGGCAACGACGCGCATGTGCTTCCAGCCGAACGGCACAGTCACGCCTCATTCGCGATTTCTGCGGGCTTCGGTCAGCCGGGCGGAGGGGATTCGAGCAATGCGTGGGAAAGAGTGGCGATGTCCTCTTTGGGCTCACTCCCGTGCGGTGTTTAGCTATTGTGGCCTTTTTCTCAGGACCCCTTCGACACTCTTGTCTGCGGAAAGCTCTAAACCTCTGCCGCGGATTCGGTCGCAAGGATGCGCGCTGTGGCCTGCCCTTTTTCCGCTGGCGCCTTCCACTTGATTGCATTTGCGAAGAACCCGCTGTTCTTTTACTTGTTGTCCGGTGGCTCGGACTCATGCAGGGCAATTTTTGACGCCGATGCGAAACGCCTAATTTTGCCTGCTACGCTCAAATTTTGCGAGCTTTCTTCAACACGCGTAGTGCCTTTTGTCTCGCTCGCGGCTCTTCGACGTCTCTTGCGTCTGCGCCGCTTCTTGCGTCTTGTTTCCGAGCCTCCCGATTCCATCTCCAGCTTGTCAACCCTCGCACACCTTGCGTCAGCTGTCTCAGTCGCGCGGTCTAAATTATTTTCGACCAAATCATCTTTATTCTCACCCTCTAGACCGGCGGACTGGTTAACACACTGAGAAACAATGCAGTTGCTTCCCTTCGAAAAATCTTCCTCGAATTCCTGAGAGCTGTTTGCAACTACACTTACGAATGGCTGAATTTTCCGTCTCATTGCCTCGTTTTTCTGTTCCAGATCACTAGCGCCTTTTGCCTCTGCAATCTTAAGCTGAAGCCGCAAGCGCTAAAGCTCCCTTTCTTGGCTTTCCGCTTCTTTTTTTGCGCCTGACGGTTTCTCTTTCAAACATGAGGCGCTCTCGCTCTTCGACTTCTTGTGCCCTTTTTATCCTCTCCTGAATTAGCTCCCAGCACTCGGCGAGCTCCTCCGCATCCGTGCCAGAATCCTTAACCGCCTGTATTAAAAGTGGCTTTCTATGTATAGTCGCCACCTCAATCCCCAGCTCCTGGCACAACAGCACTAAATCCGGTTTCCTCAATTTGTTCAAGTCCATGGTCACCCCGTGCAGACTTCCGTTGCTCAAACTGCCGTGAAGGTACCTCTAATAAACCCAATCCTTCACAAAGCAGCAACTAATCTACCCTTTTGGATAAACATCACCATCTATCCAAAACACCTGGCAGAATGTCTACGGAAAGTGAGCACTCACCAGCATCGGTACCAGGAAAGAACACGAACCGATCCCGCCGCTGCCAACCAGTTGATATGCCCGGGGAGGGGTTGAGGCTGCCACCCAGGATCCGGCGAAGGACGACTCTTGCGACGCGTCTCACGAACAAGTAGAAGATGCGTTTAATTTACATATTTGCAAGAGAAGTACATTGCAGCGAGAGCGTGCTGACGCGCCTTTCCATCACAAGGGCCCTGAGCGCACTCGAGACGAGCGGGCCAGTGAAGTCCAGAGAGAGAGCGCCGACCGCACACGCGACGCGCTTTTTATACCCCTCGTCCGTGCACGTGCATCTTCTCAGACGCAGGCTGTGTGTCCCAGCGACGCTGATGTGCGTTTCTTGCGGCGCACGCAGACGCCTCCCGCGTTCCTGCAGGACGCGGACAGCGTTTGACCGTTACGCCGATGAGCGTCCCTTGCAAGCCACCTCCTTGCTGTGCCGGTCATAACAGGCCGCAATATCTGCGTCAATTAGGGTCGCATTTAGTTTGTGCAGCTCTACATGGCTTCGAGATTTCACTTTGTTCACACCTAAGCTAGAAATGATTCCTTCGTGTTGATGTGGTTGTTGCTACGTCATTTTTCACAGTGACGCTTCATGTGACTAGAATCCCGGGATTCTCGGAGTATGTCAACAGAAAGCCATTCCATCAATTGAAGCGAAAAAAGCTGATCGCTATTAAAATTACGCATGCATAATCAATTTTCTTGCTTACGTAAGCAACAAGCTCAGATAAATACAAAATGAAGTGCCTACGAAAGTGTTTGGCTTGGCCTTACATTATTTACAGTATCTAAGCGAACGTTATCCATGGAATTCAAGCCAAAAGTATAGATGGGTGTCGAAGGCATGCAAAAAATAAGGAAGTTCGTTCGAACAAAGCACATAGCTCACGCCGCATCTACCCATGGAAGCGTGTTGAGGACACACTACGCTTCCTATGTGTGTAAGAACAGGCCTAGTGACTAGTTTAACTTGTGATGTGATAGCGCTATTGAAAAGGCTCACATATTTAGCCCAGAGCATTACACCGATGTAAACATATATCTATAGATTTTATGCATATTCAGGAAAATACATTTCAGTTGAGCAGTTGTCTTCAAGTTAAAAACATGTTAATTGGAATGGCAATTATTGAAGACTGGCTGTGCCTGCCAACCTAATTTTGACCTCTTAGATATGCCGGGCTTAGCTCACCATGACATGGCGCATTTGTTCACTGGAGTATGTCCTCACCCGGTGCGTGGCGTTTCCACAACACGCAACTGCAAATATTTATCTGTACGGAGGACATCAAAGTGCCAAAGTCGTCCGCAGATTACAGGGAGTTAACGCATGCATAAAGTACTCCATTCCATAGTTGACCTGTTTATCCTTGATGCAAGTGCCCAGCAAAACTGTTTTCAAAACTTCTCCACAGACATCGAAAGTTTGTCCGGATGTCGCACAGCCGTAAGAGCTTCCGCTCGAAGACGCCGAACATGCTGATGGCGAAGTAGCACGTAAACGGCTCTTGTTTTACGGCCGCAATGCTCAGCCTAGCGGGCTTACAAGCACAATCCTATATGCGTATTTCTGCTTCCGACTGCGCCTTTATATAGCAGCGCGTTCGTGTGTACATAGTGACACGGCATGGGAGGGCAGTTCTATAGAAGCGCACACAAATGGTGCGATCTTTACCGCCTCGCAACTTGTGTGCAGCCGTCGCACCGTGAGTTGTAGTCAAAGTTGCGTTAATGGGAGAGAGTACTCGTACGCGTTAAATGGGTCCGGCTACTTCTCAGCTTGAGTGCATTCCGCCAAGTTTCGAGCTCCGTTCACGTCGATGTAATCCAATTTCTAGTGATAGGAAGGAGCTCTGCTTCTCTAGGGAATTTGTTAGCCTAAATTATGCGCTGAAACAGTTTATTGGAAGAGGCTGACTATCCAATCACTTACCTGTACACTGTAATCAAGGCGCCGATGTGGTACAGATTGTTCGATGATTCCACACGATAACGGTTTTATTCCAGCAAGATGGCGAATTGGGCCAATTGGTTAACGTCAAGTAACGGCATTTGTATGCGCAGTTGGTTAACGTAAGCGCTGTCTTGTCTACTTCAACTTGCCTACGTTTTTCGGTGCGCTGAACAAACATTTTCAAAATGAACGGTCAGCGTGCTATGTGTGTTCGCGCAAGCCGCCAAGGATGAAATTTAGGAGTCGACAGGAACCACTTTGAGCATATAAGCCTCGCCTTCAAAGTGGGGATGGTGCTACGTGACGTAGGCGCTAAGTGAAATAGTGTACAAAAGAACAGAAAGAAGTGAAAGAGATGAGTGAGCTGGTGAGTGAGTCCAGCGCATATTGATGTTAACTTGAACGTAAAATCACCTTGCTTGCTTTCATGCTTCCTTGCTTTCTTAAATATAACCAATTTGGCCTTGCTTTATAGATATTTTGTTATATGACTATTTGGGTTTACGCGTGTCTTTCGTCTAGTTTGTTTTATCTTTGCTTCTGTTTTTCTTTCCTCTATGTACGTCCTTCCCGAATGAGCAGGCAGGCGTTGTGCTCCTATAGGTGGCAGTTGTCAGCCTGTTCCCTCCCTATTTCCTCTGTCTATTGTGTGTTCTCTGTATACATACAAAATAAATAAATTCCTTTCTTAGGCCAATACGAAAATGCCATTCTCCTTTCTCAAAGGTTATAGCGAGTTTTGTTTAAGGGCATGTCTACCGGAATGCTTGCGGCAAAATGAATTGGCACACGTGGCGTAGAGATATTTTGCCGAGTTTGTGTTTCACCTTCTTGGAAGACAGACTTCCCTTTCACCAGCAACCGCAGCAACAACAGCTTGATTCTTGCAAATGCTTCGGGGTAGGCTTTCATTTTAATGTAATGTTGGCATTGATTTAAAAAACAATAAAGATATGGCGGATCTCTCTTTCTAGAAATCGGGAAATCGGTATACCACGAAAACGAAACGTGTTTTACAAAGGTAGTTGGGCGTCCATTGTGCATTGTTTTGCCACAAGGGTGAAAGAATGAACATCAGCAAATTGCGAATTCACGCGAAGAACGATAAGCCGCCCAAAACTTGCAGCACACACCTCAAGCAGCAATCACGCATGAAATGAGCATACACAGAGCGAACGCGGAGTAACAGCGGTCACAGCCCGACAATTAAAGCACGCTGCTCAAATGGAAAGAAAGAGCCACGAAACAAATAAGTATACAAAAGAAAAGCGCGAACAACTGTCACAATTCTTACTTTTTTTCGTGTGTGACCAGCGTACTCCTTTAGTAAACGCAGCCGCGGCAGCAAGCAAAGTGACCTTCGTTCTTCGAATCAGGAGTCTTATAAGCGCGTGCGTAAGAGAGACCATTTTCTGTTGAGGTGGCACTCATTAAAACGCGAGAGGCAACGACCTTAGGAGCATGCCCAAAGCGATGCCTTTGCGCCATCTAGCTACTGATGGCAAAACCGCGCTAAAGTTACGGTGCTCCGGGGATCGCGAATCGGTATATGGCATATATAAATTTCTTGCCGCTAGCGGGGTTGACAACGTGCGCCTCGTGGTCTAGTGGTTAGCGCCGCGCGCTGCGGATAGAGAGGTCACTGGTTTGATGCGCTGCGACAGTAGCTTTCCTTCCCGTTTATTTCTGTGCAATCTGTTAGTATATATTTTGCAACGTCATATCCGTGACGGAGTTGCGTCAGCGGAGCCGTGGTGGACCCCGACGTAAAACACTTTCGTGTTAAAAAAATTGTAGGGTTCTATATGCATTATCCTAAGACAACTTGAACGTGAAATCCTTCTTTTTTCCCTTCTAATTCAGTGTAATGATCATTCCAAGCCCTCTTACGGAGTTTTTCTGCATTTAAATTGGTTCTGCGTTCCTTCCAGGATCAAAGGCAGTGCAGGGTTTGCGCACTTGTTTTCACGTTGCCTTCGTTATCCGTCCACCTTTGAGCAAACGACGATGTCATGCGAAAGAGTCATCATGTGACAGCATGATAGCATTAAAATTTTAAGTGATATGTGACCCCACGAAAACGTTGTCACATGGCGCCTTTTTTGCATAGATTAACTTGATGCCGACGCTCAACTTTCTTATTTGGTGAGGTGCCCCAGGCTTTCACCTTAGTAAATAACACCGTGATAATCAGCACAATAAAATACTTGAACAGCAGTTTATGTACATTAAAGTAAAGTATATTAGTTTTACTCACTTGTGTTATTATTAATAACACGAAGATATTAAAGTAAGTTATCTATTTTGTCATTGGCAAATGAACAAAGTGGCTTCCGAGCTAAACTTTAAGAGAATTTGTAAGCTCTGTCTCAGCAGGCGAGATGTGCGAGACAATGACTGCGATGACTCGGGTTTCTTTTGATCATCCACTTATTCTTCTTATTTTTAAACCAGGCAACTCCTCGCACATATAGAGGAACTCTTTATAAGAATGCTCAGCGTCAGCCTTATGTTTGGTTCTGGTTGCGCAAAAAAAAGTTCTTCGCTGTAGAAGAATTTACATTGTCTAACATCATCGCGATGGTTACTTCCAGCTGCCAACAAAGCAAATGTTCTGAGACACCCAGAGCTCAACTCACCAGGTGGCCTAAATGCAATCATCACAAAGCCACTGGTGCCATGTGCACAAAACCTAAATACCAAAAAGCTGAGAGAAAGGCCACGCGCTAATGTCTGCACCTGGCAGCGGCAGTAATTGCCTGTTGTTCTTTCGTATAGTAAATAGGCTGCTGCGAGGCTGCCTTTTTCATCACGTGGCCACGGCGGGTTGAAAAATCACGTCGTTATTGTAAATAATCCTTGTGGATGCACACTCCGCGTTCCCTGTTGATGTCAGGTAATAGAATGAAACAAAGCAACGAGACAAGACACAGACTAATGAGTACGGCTGGAAACCCAAGAGCATGGTAAATCCTCACGAGGAAAAAAAAATTGCCCGCAGCTTCCCTCGGGGGAACACTGAGGAGGATGCGGAAATTGGTTAACGGGTGTTAAATTGCGACTTACTTCGGTCGATGGCTAAATTGGTTAACGTGGTTGTGAAATGGGGTGTTAAATGAGTGAACACGTACGGCACGTATGCGAAAGGGCGGTGTTTTATTTATTGCGACGAACTTTGAGGACGATGGCTTAGGGACGTCGATCATTCTGTTTGTGGATTCGTTGGCATTCATTTCACGGCGACTTCGGACGTCGACGCGCCGTACAAACCAACGGACGAGCGGCAACTGAGCGAGCGAGCGCCGACCTTGAGTATATATACAGCGCGACGGCGCATGCGCTGTCAGCTGTCGAATGTTCTCGAAGGAGAAGCGCGCGCGCGGCACAGATGGCGACGGCGCGACGGCGCATGCGCTGTCAGCTGTCGAATGTTCTCGAAGGAGAAGCGCGCGCGGCACAGATGGTGGGCGACGGCGCGACGGCGCATGCGCGCGCGTCTGCTGTCGAATGTTCGAGAAGCGGTGCGGACGGCGCGGACGGCGCACTACAAGGCGCGAGTATAAGATGCTTCCGCATCTAAAAAGAGTAAAGACAAGGGTGATTTAAAAAATTTAGTTACCGTCTCTTAGTTGTTTTGATTATTTTTTTACAAGACTCCATGTGATGAACGCCGCAGAACAACTGAGCCCTCAAGAGACGGAGATGCTAACAAGATGCATGTGGGACAAGTTCTTGGTTGCTACCCCGTTTCTTTAGCGCTCTGTTATTTGTTTTCGCATAAAATGTGAACCAGCTTGCCTAAACATATTTCATAGGGCAGTATTCACAGACCAACCTTATCCTTATCTTTCTCTTCTCTTACCGTCTTTGCATTCCGCTTAAATAGCATATTAAACAGTGAGGGGGGTAAAAGATAGCTAAGCTTGGTCAGTGAATGCTGCTTTAACATTTATTTACAAGGCACCCTTAGGACGCGGGAACTATTAGGAAAAGAGAGAAAAATACAGGCCTTACTAAGCAGCACAAACGGTTTTCGGAAAATATTTTTTTGAGGTGATGAAAATTTGTTCTAGCTTTTCTGGATTAATATAGATTGTTGTGTAATCAAGATTAGTTTGCGCCAACGTAATTCGGTTAATGAGCTATGTCTAGCTGGAGTAATTGAGCTAGTTGCTATTGATTTAGGTCCAGAGTGGATAAAGTGCACGCACAGACAAAGAAGTTAGAAGTAAAACTCAAACACAATGAATGCCTGTGGTGTTTGCATTTTCCTTCTAGTGTCTGTGTCCCTGAGTACGCCTTCTCCAGTCAGGGCTATGCCGGTAGGCTTGCCAGCTTGAGTGTTGAAATTAATTGAAAAAGCAATACAGGGAATTTTTTGAGATTTCGCGGGTGTATACAGTATGATTATTGGGTATGAATAATAAAAGAACATGAAGGTTTACATGTAGACTAGCGAATCTCTCTTACTGTGCATGGCAGTCAAGGTGCAGAGATCATACTACAGAATATTCGAACACTCCATACAATAATTGGGTTGCTCAGCCTTGCTTCGACTAAGGTGCCAGCAGGAGTTGACACCATAGCAGAAGCAAAGTTGAGTAGGCAAGTGTAGAACGTTTTAGCCGTAGAAAATGGAGGTATGCCATGAACTAATGGAATAATAGTGATAATATTATTAGTAATAAAAACAACAGCGAGTTGTGTTTTATGTGCCATAATCACGATATGGTTGTGAGGCTCGCCGTAGTGAAGGGCTTCAGAAACTTCCACCATCTAGTGTTTTTTAACTTGACCTGACATGGCACCCTACACGGGTTTCTAGCATATCACTTTCGGTGGAATGACAATGCCACGGCTGAACTTCGCAATGTTCGCGTTAGCATCCGAGCACCGGAGACGCTACGCCCCCATGGTGGACAAACACTATATAAAAGATGAAAACAAATGTGCGTACCTATTTATCTCTTGGCAGGCGAGGTGAGGTAGAGCAATCGCCAAAGTTCTAGAAACCTAAGGGTGCCTTTATTACGCCGCAATAAGGATGGAAGTGCATGCGCACATCGATCCAAAGACACAAGAAGGAAAGAGCGGTACAGTGATGGAAACTAGCCGGAACTCTAGAGTTACATAAACATCAGCACTGCCACAAAACAAGTGGTTGATTTCGAGCTCCAGGTACAATTACCACACGCCACATAATGAATAGCTTAAAACTTGAAAAAAAAGAAAAGATACAGTGGCATTCTGTCTAAGCTACCAAAGTAATTTGCGTACTCCAGCACTGGAGAGGTAACCAGTTAATTTCCTCAGAAATGTATCATATATAAAGCACGTGTACAGTGGCGTGCATAGAGGTTCATCTCCGAAACGGCAATGGGTACAGAAGCTAATTACACACAAAAATGTTGCAATGATAGGAAACATCAATAATCAGATTTTATTAACCGATGTTACAATTTTTCAATGGCACAAATATAAGGAAATGCTGGAGGTGTATTTAGAATAGGCCTCTTTCATTGGGGTGTAGTTTTGCGGCAAAATATCAATCTTTGACCGCAAGAGATGCCAGAAGAATGAAAATTTAATTATCTGTCCCGTTTTCTTGTCGTACAACGTTAAAAAAAGAATAACTCTGAATATAAAGAAACGAAAACAGTATGCGAAGAAACACACGAGAAGGGCTCCATACAAATAACGTTAGAAGAATTCGACCTTGTGCTATCATCCCCAGATTTCTTATTATAGAATTTTCTGAAGGACTGTGTTTTAACATTATAAACAACGAACATTGGACTTGCAAAAGGCCAAAATTTCTAAAGAAATTTCAAGAATTATTGCCGTTCCATTGCGTAGTGTTGCAGCTAGCATGAAGCACAGAGTTCAGCTATGCATAGAGGGCGACAGTTCTGAACACCTGCCGTAGGATAGCTAATTTTAAAGTGTTCTACGCTACAAACTTTCCTGCTCATGTTTAATAAGTACTGGTCAGGCAGTTACTCCCCTTAGCTCCTTCCATGAAATTTCATGGTTTCTCTTTTATTCTAGTTATTTCTTTTGTTTTCACATTTGCACATCATAAAAATTGACGGGTTATGAAATTTTTATAATTGCTGAATTCTTGCTTGAACTCCGCGTGGAAACCATATACTTTGTAAGAAAACTAAAGCCTGATAAAATGAGTCAGTTCTGTACCATTTCACATCAACACTGAGAAAGGTCCTCTGAGTGAGTGGTCTTCTATATTGTAAACATGTCACCATTTAAATCTAATTCAACGTTGTTAAGGCAGATTGCTTTTTCGCTTTGTCAACGACGCACCGAAGTATAAATTCTTGCGTCAATAACGGTTGTGTATTTCTGTTTCATGTATGTAGCACACGGCAACCTTCCCGGTATTTGTTAACGCAGAATGTTAGAGCATCAGGTAGTCAAAGGACAACGTTACAGTATCAGGAAATATCATTATATTACGCTGTAAAGACCAAGCCAACAATACTCTTATTAACATTACTCTCGACTTGCCAAAGACAGCGCCACAAAGGAAAGCAACAAACAAAGAGTAGAAGAACATGTGAACATCGCATTCGCTACAAAAACAATCCCAAACTTCAGCACCCGCCATGAAACTTCGCCATCCCATTAGTGCACCGAAAGAGCCGGCGTAGTTGTTATTTGTTGCCTGCCTTTCTTGATTTCAGAAAATCGGCACCACTTTCTCGCCAGATATGGCTTTTGTACGACGCTAGTCGTTAGGCGAAACACTTTTCAGCTGCCAGTCGATCGTGCAATATTCCCTCTATGCCTCCAGTGGAACTAGCAGCTTTTCCACGTGAGCCTTGGTGCACTTCGGTGTGAGCCTTGCTCTCATGGAGCGCGCGCTTTCGTGCATAGTGTAAAGTGTATAAAGCCTTTTTTATACAACCTTAACGTCCAGGCACGAAGACAGTACACGAAAATTGCGGTACATTCATGAAGTGAATGTTGATGAGTGGGCAAAGCAGTGAGATCGTTTGGTGTTACCGCAAATCACCGGTGGCATTAACCACTCTCGCGTGTAACTTAGTGCTTAGCGGTGTACAATTAAACGCAATGTTTATTGGTCAGAACTAGTATGTTGTGTTGAGTGGTGAATTTCGTTTTGCCTTCATGAATACTGCTTTGTGATATCAAATCTTGCCTTAAGTTGGCGTCGAGCAGCAGCACCGGATTCGGCCGCTTTGAAACGTAAGCGTCGACAAGAGGACCCGGACTTTCGAAAACGGGAAGCCGAGTGCAAGCGTCGGCGACGAGAGGCCGATCCCGATGCTGCCCGCGAGCGCAAGCGCGCCGAGGTAGCGGCGTGGCGCGCCAAGCAGTATGCCACGCCCAACGCTCGCTTCAAGCGCGACTTCCTCGACCGAAGCTTCGGCCACACCTGCAAGGTGTGTGATCGTCTTTGGTTCGATAACAACTTAACTCGGATCGCCAACATTCAGAACAACTCCAAAGCGTTGTCGGTTCTTTGCGATACGTTTGGAAAGGCCACCGACTATGCCGACTACGTCGTGTGTGCTACGTGCAAGCAGTCGTTGATTGCCGGTCGAGTTCCCTCGGCTAGCGTGAGTTACGGCTACCGCTACCCGCCCCGACCCGAACATCTACCCGAGTTGAACGCGGTTGAAGAACGACTCATCGCTCCTCGACTCCCGTTCATGAGTATACGACGCTTGACTCACGGCAACGGACAGTACGGAATCAAGGGCCAGATCGTGAACGTTCCCATCCAAGTTCCCACTGTCGTTAGGTGCTTGCCAATTATATGCTCCGCATCCTCCTCAGTGTTCCCCCGAGGGAAGCTGCGGGCAGTTTTTTTTATTTTGGTGCAGCTGTCGACACGCTGATTTTACGTCGCTGTCTACGCTGAGGACTTCTTGATGCGTTTTAGTTCGAGTGTAGATGCGCCGACTGCTTTTGCATTTCTATATTTCTATTCCGATCTTAGTGAATATCTGCCCGCAGACGATCCCTGCATCCTATGAAACTTCAAATCAGACATTACAATATTCGCAATATCTCTGAGATACGCATGACGGGCATAGTCATTCCCTCTGAAGAAAGGGTCTAAAGACGCTTCTTTTTTTAGGATATATAGACATTCCTCACGACATGCCGAGCCAAGTCTTCGCATACATAAGCCTTTATTTACTGAGAACTTTATGAATATAGCCTTCTCGTCAATATTGCGATATTTATGAATCAGAACGAGTTCTATAATACCTTCATCTTGCACTTTGTGCATACAAAAGCAACCATGTACAACGACTATGTTGTAAACATGGTTGTAAAAGACGAATGAAAAGCCGGATAAGTATTTTGAGAAGCCATCGACCGAGCGCTGTAATCTGGTCTCTTGCGAACGTGCCTCAGCGCGCTTTCGGAAGTGAAAACGGAATAGGAAATAAGGTAACCTTATTCAGGCTCACGCTTCTGTGAGACACAATTGGTGCTGAAGCGTAAATTGTTACACGTTGTTAACGCTCTGGAAGACTCACTGAGCGAATGGCCGCATTATCTGCGTCAATTAGGGCCGCATGTAGTTCGCGCAGCTCTACGTGGCTTTGAGATTTCACTTTGTTCACACCTAAGCTAGAAATGATTTCTGCGTGTTGATGTGGTGTTGCTACGTCATTTTTCACAGTGACGCTACATGTGACTAGAATCCCGGGATTTCTCGGAGTGTGTCAACAGAAAGCCATTCAATCAATTGAAGCGAAAAGTGCTGATCGCTATCAAAATTACACATGTATAATGAATAATCTTGCTTGCGTCAGCAACAAGGTTAGATAAATACAAAATGAAGTGCCTACGAAAGTGATAAGATTGGCCTTACGATATTTACAGTATCTAGGTGAACGTTATCCATGTAATTCAAGCCAAAAGCACAGATGGGTGTCAAAGCTATGTGAAAAATAGGGAAGCTCGTTCGAACAAAGCACATAGCTCACGCCGCATCTACCCATGGACGTGTGTTCAGAACACGCTACGCTTCTTATGTGCGTAGGAACAGGCCTAGTGACTAGTTTAACTTGTGCTGTGATAGAGCTATGGCAAAGGCTCACATATTTAGCACAGAGCGGTACACCAATGTAACCATATATCTATAAAATTTATGCATATTCAGGAAAATACATTTCAGTTTAGCAGTTGTCTTCAAGCTGAAAACATGTTAATTGGAATAGCAATTGTTAAAGACTGGCTGTGCCCGCCAACCTAATTTTGACCTCTTAGATATGCGAGGCTTAGCTCTCCATGACATGGCGCATTTGTTAAATACAGTATGTCCTTACCCGGTGCGTCTCGTTTCCACAACACGCGACTGCAAATATTTATCTGTACGGAGGACATCAAACTTCTAAATTCGTCCGCAGATTACAGAGAGTTAATGCAGGCATAAAGTACTCCATTCCATAGTTGACCTATTTATCCTAGATGCAGGTGAACAGCGAGACTGTTTTCGACACTTCTGTACAGACATCGAAAGTTTGTCCGGATGTCGCACAGCCGTAAGATCTTCCGCTCGACTAGAAGACGCTGAGCACACTGATGGCGAAGTAGCACGTCAACAGCTTCTGTTTTACGGCCGCAATGCTCAGCCTAGCTGGCTTACAAGCTCAATCCTATATGAGTATTTCTGGTTCCAACCGCGCCTTTATATAGCAGTGCGTTTGTGTTTATATGGTAACACGGCATGTGAGGGCAGATCTATAGAAGCACACACATATCGCGCGATATTTACCGCCTCGCAATTTGTGTGCAGCCGTTGCACCGTGACTTGTAGTTGTGCATGCGGTAATAAGAGAGAGTACTCGCACACGTTAAATGGGTCCGGCTACGTCTAAGCTTGAGTGCATTCCGCCAAATTTCGAGCTCTGTTCGCGTCAATGTAATCCGATTTCTAGCGATAGGAAGGAGCTCTGCCTCTCTTGGGGAATTAGTTAGCCTGAATTATGTGCTCAAGCAGTTTATTGGAAGAGGCTGACTATCGAATCGCTGTAACTGTGCGCTGTAATCAAGGCGCCGATGTGGTACGAATTGTTCGATGATTCCACACGATAAGGGTTATATTCCAGCAAGATGGCGATTGGGCCAATCGGTTAACGTTCACCGTAACCACTTCTGCAAGAAATTTCTGTAGCGAAATATGTAACAGAAGTAACAGCATCTATATGCGCAGTTGGTTAACGTAAGCGCTGTCTTGTCTACTTCAACTTGCCCACGTTTTTCGGTGCGCTTAAAAAACATTTTTAATATGAATGGTAAGGCTGATATGTTTGCTTACGCAGGCCGCCGAGGATGAAATTTAAGAGTCGAGAGGAACCGCTTTGTGGATATATGCCTCGCCTTCAAAGTGGGGATGGTGCTACGCTACATAGGCGTTAAGTGAAGGGGGGTACAGAAGAAGAACAGAAAGAACTGATAGAGTGAGTGAGTGGTCATTAAGTTAGTGAGTGAGTGAGTCCAGCGCATATTAATGTTAACTTGAACGTAAAATCAGCTTGCTTGCTTTCTTGCTTTCTTGCTTTTTTAAATATAACCAATTTGACCTTGTTTTATGGACATTTTGTCATGTGACTATTTATTTGGGTTAACGTGTGTCTTTCGTCTTGTTTGTTTTATCTGTCCTTCTGTTTTTCTTTCCTCTATGTATGTCCTTCCCGAATGAGCAGGCAGGCGTTGTGCTCCTATAGGTGGCAGTTGTCAGCCTGTTCCCTCCCTATTTCCTCTGTATATTGTGTGTTCTCTGTATACATACAAAATAAATTCCTTTCTTAGGCCAATATGAAAATGCCTTTCTCCTTTCTCAAAGGCTATAGTGACGATAGTTATTGCGCGAGAACAAAACGACGACACCGAGACAAGAAGGACACGAAAGACACGAGCGCGAAACCACGTGACCGCTCGTGTCTTTCGTGTCCTTCTTGTCTCGGTGTCGTCGTTTTGTTCTCGCGCAATAACTATCGTCATGCCATACCAACTAGCCCAAGCTGCTACACTTCTAAGCTATAGTGAGTTTTGTTTAAGGGCATGTCTACCGGAATGCTTGCGGCGAAATCAATTGACACACGTGGCGTAGAGATATTTTGCCGAGTTTGTGTTTCACCTTCTAGGAAGACAAACTTCCCTTTCACCAGCAACCGCAACAACAACAGCTTGATTCTTGCAAATGCTTTGGGGTAGGCTTTCATTTTAATGTAATGTTGGCATTGATTTAAAAAACATTAAAGATGTGGCAGATCTCTTTTTCTAAAAATCGGGAAATCGGTATACCACGAAAACAAAACGTGTTTTACAAAGGTAGTTGGGCGTTCATTGTGCATTGTTTTGCCACAAGGGTGAAAGAATGAATGCTACATCAGCAAATTGCAAATTCACGCGAAGAACGGTAAGCCGCTCAAAACTTACAGCGCGCACCTCAAGCAGAAATCACGCATGAATTGAGCATACACAGAGCGAACGCGGACTAACAGCGGTCACAGCCCGACACCTAAAGCACGCTGTTCAAATGGAAAGAAAGAGCCACAAAACAAACGCATAAGTATACACAAGAAAAGCGCGAACAACTGTCACAATTCTTACTTTTTTCGTCTGAGCAGATTACTTCTTTAGTAAACGCGGCCGCGGCAGCAGGCGAAGTGACCTTCGTTCTTGGAATCAGGAGTCTGATAAGCACGCGCCTAGGAGAGACCATTTTCTGTGGAGGTGACACTCATCGAAACGCGAGAAACAACGACCTTTAGAGAATGCCCAAAGCGAGGCTTTTGCGCCATCTCGCGACCGATGGCAAAAACGCGCTAAAGTTACGGTGCTCTGAGGACCGCGAATTGGTATATGACATATATAAATTTCTTGCCGCCAGCGGGGTTGACAACGTACGCCTCGTGGTATAGTAGTTAGCGCCACGACAAAAGCTTTCCTTCCTGTTTATTTCTTTGCAATCTATTAGTATATATTTTACAACGTCATATCCGCGACAGAGTTACGCCAGCGGCGTCGGGGCGCACCCCGGCGTGAAACATTTTGTGTTAAAAAAAAAAAACTTCGTTGGGGTTCTATATGCATTCTCCTAAGACGACTTGAACGTGAAATCCTTGTTTTTTTTCCCATTTTCTTTCAGTGTACTCATCCTTCCATGGACACCTTCGGAGTTTTCCTGCATCTAAATTGGTTTCGCGTTCCTTCCAGGATGAAGTGCAGGCTTTGTGCACTTCACGTGGTTTCACGGTGCCTCCGTTATCCGCCCACCTTTGAACAAACAACGATGTCATGCGAAAGAGTCATCATGTGACATCATGATAACATCAAAATTTTGAGTGATATGTGACACCACGGGAACCTTGTCACATCACGTCTTTTTTGCATAGCTCGACTTGATGCCGACACTCAACTTTCCCACTTATTGAGGTGCCCAAAACTTTTGCCTTATTAAATAACACCGTGACACTCTGCACAAAAATTACTTGAGCAGTAGTTCATACCTTAAAGTAAAGTATATTAGATGCTCGCAGTTGCGTTATTATTCCCAACACGAAGATAATAAAGTAAGTTATGTATTTTGTCTTTGGAAAATGAAAAAAAAAGCGGATACCAAGCTAAACTTTAAGAGAATTTGTAAGCTATGTCCAGGCCGGCGAGATTTGAGATACTGACTGTGATGACTCAGGTTTTTTTTTTGATCACCCACTTATTCCTCATATTTTTAAACCACGCAACTCCTCCCACACATAAAGAAGCTGTTTATATTAATTAATGCGAAGCGTCAACCTTATGTTTGGTTCTGGCTGCGCTAAACGTTTTTCGCTGCATAAGAATCTACATTGTATAACTTCATCGCGATGGCTACCGGCTCCCAACAAAGCAAATGTTTTGAGACACCAGGAGCTCAACCCACCAGGTGGCCTAATTGCAATCGGCACAAAGCCACTGAGGCCATGTGGACAAAACCTAAATACCATAAAAGTGAGAGAAGGCTTGAAATGGCAGCTGGTGGGCCACGCGCTAATGTCTGCACCTGGCAGTGGCAATAATTGCCTCTTGTTCTTCTGTGAAGTAATTAGGTTGCTGCGAGGCTGCCGTTTTTATCACATGGCCACGGCTTGTTGAAAAATCACGTCGAAATTGTAAATAATCCCTGTGCATGCACACTCCACGTTCCCCGTTGATGTCATGTAATAAAATGAAACAAAGCAACAAGACAAGACGCAAACTAATGAGTACAGCTGGAAACCCAAGAGCGTGGTAAATCCCCTCGAGTGAAAGAAGGGTAAAGACAAGGGGGATTTAAAAAAATAGTTAACGTCTCTTAGTTCGTAACGTCTCATAATCATATGGTGGTTTTAGGACGTTAAACCCTACACATCATCGACGCCTCTTAGTTGTTTTTTATTTATATTTTTTTGCAAGACGCCATGTAATGAACGCCGCGGAAGAACTGAGCCCTCAAGAGACTGAGATGCTAACAAAATGCACGCGGGACAAGTTCTTGGTTGCTGCCTCGTTTATTTAGCGCTGTTTTTTTTTGCATAAAATGGGAACCAGCTTGCCTAAACACCTTTCTTAGGCCAGTATTCACAGACCAACCTTGTTCTTATCTTTCGCTTCTCCTACTGTCTTTGTAACACGCTTAAATAGCATAATAAACAGTGAGCGGAGCAAAAGATAGCTGAGCTTGATTAGTGAATACTGCTTTAATATTTGTTTACGAAGCACCTTAAGGACACAGGAAATATTAGGAAAACGAGGGAGGAATACGGGCCTTACTAAGCTGCACAAACAGTTTTCGGAAAAAAATCTTTGAGGTGGTGAAAATTAGTTCCAGATTTTCTGGATTAATATAGATTGTTGTGTAATCAAGATTAGTTTGCGCCAACACAATTCGGTTAATGAGCTATGTCTAGCTGAAATAATTGAGCTAGTTGGTATTGATTCATGTCCAGAATAGATAAAGCGCGCGCGAAGACAAGGACGCTCGAAGGAAAACGCAAACACGATGAGTGCCTGTGGTGTTTGCATTTTCCTTCTAGTGTCCGTGTCCCTGCGCATGAATTCTGCAGTCTGGGCTATTCCGGTAGGCTTGCCAGCCTGAGTGCTGAAATTAATTAAAAAAAAGCAATACAGGGATGCCTTTGAAATTTCGCCGGTGTATACAGTATAATTCTTGGGTCTGAAGAGAAAAGAACACGAAGGTTTACATGTAGACTAGCGAATCGCTCTTACTGTGCACTGCAGTCAAAACGCAGAGGTCATACAACAGATTATTCGAACATTAGATCCAATAATTGGGTTACTCAGCCTTGCTTCGACTAAGGTGACAACTGTAGTTGACACCTTAGCCAAACCAAGGTTGAGTAGGCAAGTGTAGAGCGTTTTAGCCATAGAAAATAGAGGTATGCCATGAACGAATAGAATAATATTGATAATATTATTAGAAGTAAAAGTAACAGTAAGTTGTGTTTCATGTGCCATAATCGCGATATGATTGTGAGGCTCGCCGTAGTGAAGGGCTTCAGAAATTTCCATCACCTGGTGTTCTTTAACGCGCACTGACATGACACAGTACACATGTTTCTAGCATTTCGCTTTCGGTGGAATGACCCTACCGCGACTGGGTTTGAACCTCGCAAAGTTCGCGTTAGCATCCCAGCCCCGGAGACGCTACGCCATCCCGATGGACAAATACTATATAAAAGATAGAAAAAATGTGCATATCTATTTATCTCTTGACAGGCGAGGTGAGGTAGAGCAATCACCAAAGTTCTAGAAACCTAAGGGTGTCTTTATTACGCCGCAATAAGAATAGAAGTGCATGCGCACATTGATCCAAAGACATAGGAAGGAAAGAGCGGTACAGTGATGGAAACTAGTCGAAACTCTAGTGTTACAGAAACATCAGCACTGCCACAAAACAAGTGGTTGATTTTGAGCTGCAGGTACAATTACCACACGCCACAAAATGAATAGCTTAAAACTTGAAAAAAAAGAAAAGATACAACGGCATTCTGTCTAAGCTACCAAAATAATTTGCGTACTCCAGCATTGTAGAGGTAACCAGTTATTTCCCTCAGAAATGTATCATATATGAAGCACGTGTAGAGTTGTGTGCATAAAGGTTCATCTCTGAAATGGCAATGGATACAGAACTTAATTACACACAAAAAACCTTACAATTATAGGGAACATCAATAATGAGATTTTATTACCAGATTTTACAATTTTTTATTGGCACAAATGTAAAGAAATGCCGGAGGTCCATTTAGAATGGGCCTGTTTCATTGGGGTGTAGTTTTGCGGCAAATTACCAACCTGTGGCTGCCAGGGATACAGGAAGGATGAAAATTTAGTTGTCATTTAGTTCCACTTAATTTTGTTACACTTCGGTGCGTTGTCAACGACGCATCGAAGTGTAAAATACTTGCATCAATGACGGTTGTGTATTTATGTTTTATGTATGTAGCACATGGTAACCTTTCCTGCATTTGTTAACGCAGAAGTTTACAGCATCAGTCACAGGACATTGTTACAGTATCAGGTAATATCGTTATATTACGCTGTAAAGTCCAAACCAACAATACTCTTCTCAACGTTATTTTCGACTTGCCAAAGACAGCGCCGGAAAAGAAAGCAACAGACAAAGAGTAGAAGAACACGTGAACATCGCATTCGCTACAAAAACAATCCCAAGCTTCAGCACCCGCCATGCAACCTCGCCATCCCATTATTGCACCGAAAGAGCCGGCGTAGTAGTTATTTGTTGCCTGCCTTTCACGATTTCAGCAAATCGGCAGCACTTTCTCGCCAGATATGGCTTTCGTACGACGCTAATCGTTAGGCTAAACACTTTTCAGCTCCCGGTCGATCGTGCATTATTCCCTCTGTGCCTCCAGTCGAACTAGCAGCTTTTCCACGTGAGCCTTGGTGCACTTCGATGTGAGCCTTGCTCTCATGAAGCTTGCGCTTGCGTGCATATTATAAAGTGTATAAAGCCTTTTTTATACAACCTTAACGTCCAGGCACGTAGACAGTAAAAGAAAATTACGGTATATGCATAAATCTGAAGATTGGGCAAAGAAGTAGGACCGTTTGGTGTTACCGCAAATCACCGGTGGCATTGACCACTCACGCGTGTATATTAGTGCTTAGCGGTGTACAGTTAAATACAATGTTTATAGGTCATAACCAGTATGCTGTAAAGAATGTTGTTTTGCCTTCATCAATACTGCTTTGTGATATCAAATCTAGCCTTAAGTTGGCAAAAACGAGGTCTGGGTACGCTCCTTGGTGTTTATTGTTTGTTTCCAGTAATACGAAATGCATCCTCGAGACGTCATCTACTGCCGAAGTCAGACGTTGTCTGTGATCATCGTCATCATTTTTGTCGTCATCGTCTTGGCACATAGTGGGTAAATTGAATTTGCTGTGCTGTGGTGGCAGAGAAAGAATGGGTGGTCCGGAACGCACTTGTTCTTTACCGACATCTGCGTCATTGTCATTGTCAGTGGCGGTATACGGCGTGACAGAGGCCCGGCCTCGTTCGCATCTAAAAAGAAAGTCGTTATTTCGGTTGCGTTAGTTGGTATGCATCACTTATTTGAGACATATTTAATTATCACAAATAACAACGCAGGACAAGGCGAAGGTAACAGACAAGACACACAAGGAAAAACAACAACAAAATGGTGCATAGAACTAGAAGAACCGATGGAACAAGTGACATTTCATTTCCCGTACGATTGTTTAAGTGCACCATGATATCAGATATCGATATCTTCACTTCATTGGCAATGGTTGTCGCAATTCCTCTGGGGGAATAATGATTGTGAAGATAAACACAGAAAAAATTGGTGGGATTGGTACTAACCGTACGATGAAGGAAATTGCTCATGGATGCATGCGGTGACTAGGTGCTCATTATTCAGGTAATGTTTAGTATTGATATCTTTCTATGGTTTCGTATTTGTCATTGTTGCTTGTCGTATATTTTTCAGGAACACTGCCGCGTTTAAATATATTTGCGCTGGAAGTATTTAACAGAACAAATGGTAAGAATGACTGAACACAGTGCTATATCATTTACAGGAAGCAGCAAAACTACAAAATTTCTTGCATGGCGCAGTTATTGTGTTACTGTTGCAGCAGTTTAGGTGTACCTAAGTATCACATGCATTAAGCTATTCGCTGGAAATAAAGCTCACGGTGACACCAAGCAATTTGTCATTATCTATTATTGACAGTTTTTCTTCGCACCAAAAAAACAGCAGCACTAACAACTTGGGGAACCTCGTTGTCTCTAAGAGCCACATATCGCAGCATAATTACTACATCCATCGTTTTGCCCGTCCTTGAAGGAAGCTGTCACCACAGGAAAAAAAAAGATAAAAGAATACGATGGTGCTGGTTTCGCTGAAACAGCCTGGTTTGTTTTGCTTCAGTGTATAGCCTTCCGGTGCCATGTTTCCTGCGGAGGTCATTAATATTGTGAGCGGCAGCTACCGGCCGCGCCCCGCCGCAAAACATCGCTGTGGGAATTCAACGACGTGCTCGCTAAGCTCACGTGTCGGCTTTATTTCATACGTCTCTTTCGTGACTCTTCGCTTGAGAGGCAATTTCTAGGGCTCTCGTTCCGAGCGAAGTTTTTCGTTCATTTTCTTCTTCTTTCTTTTCCACTACAGCTTGCTCTTTTCCTTGAAAGGAAGGATTCGCCGAAGCGTGGCTGTTCACACGCTCGTATTTTGTCGGTAAGGGTCATCGGGGAAAATTAGAGGAAAGTGAAATTCCGTATAATTTGCGACTGGAGAGCGACAAAAAAAAAGACCGTGCGTCAGTAAGGTTGTCGAGATGGTTATGAAGCGTCGAAGACATCCTGCTCATAAATGAAGATAAAGAAAATTGTCGCAGAAGTCACAACTTCAATTCCGGGTACTGCAAACCTATGAACCTATTCCGTAGCACATGGTGACTTTTTATACTCTTTAAACCCGCATGCTTACAGAAACGTTGTCTGTAAGTTGACAATGCCTTAAGAAAATAAATACTCTATTTCTAAACCATTTATGAACTACTTAACGACAATTCAATATCGATAAAAAACACACATGCATGCCGGGACCTGATAATACATCCGAATCATCCGAGTTCTCAAATTAAAGGAGATAAATTAAGAAGTGGTTACGTCAATACCATGACGATAAATAGTGAATTACGTTAATTTTATATAACTAATACATTCTAACGGTATACCTTCAAAGTGCTCGTTTCGAAGAAATTCCGGTGTTGGTGTCGCTGGTTGTGAGCGAGAAATCAGTTTTGTGTGAGTGAAACTTAAGATAGATGCACAGAAAATTAAACTAAAACTCAGAGAATGCTGAAGCATCACCTTCAAGTCTAAAATGCAATATCATAATTGGGCCCCAGGCGCACCGCCTTCATTCAGCCATACTCCAAGGAAAGAAACATTTCTATGTGTAAAAATGACATTTTAAAGTTTTTATAGCATGCCTACTGCAAGTACAGTTACGAAGTGTGCACTACTCTATAATTATCTTTTTTCCAGGATGAAAAGAACCATATGGTGGATTTGGGACGTTAAATTCCACGTATCAATCAATCAATCAATCAACAATAAATCAATCAATCAATCAATCCATCAATAAAATTCAAGATGAAGAGGTACCCACCACGCATCCATGGGGCGCAACACACCTGTTGAATGATTGGCATGTTTCGACGCTTACTGATATCCCATGTTTCGAGACGCAATATTACTTTGGTTGAGAAGTCTGTCTACTACATGACATTCTAAAGGGCTTTTAAGTGTGAATACACTTTATAAGCGACCCCAAACCATCCACCGCCGTCGGCGACGTCCGCAGTCTTCTCTCTATCTTTAAAAGAAAGAGGACTTGGCGGGCCGCAGCGCGACGCTCTACCGAATAAGCCACAGACGCGATGCTGATATCGGTGTCGCTCCTCCGCTCTCCTCGCTCGCTGCAGCTGCGCGCGCCCGCCTACTCTCTCAGTCTCCCGTCGAGAGCGGGTCATGCGATGGATGTCCCGGAGGCAACGCTACCATCTGTATTTAAGGCGCGTTACTGACACCGATATATATATATATATATATATATATATATATATATATATATATATATATATATATATATATATATATATATATATATATATATATATATATATATATATGCTGTTTTTTTACGAATAATTTTCAAGCAGTGTTTAGGTGATTAGGGGGTGCGGCAGTCTCTCGTAATCATTTTAGAGGTGTGTGTGTGTGTGTGTGTGCGTGTGTGTGTGTGTGTGTGTGTGTGTGTGTGTGTGTGTGTGTGTGTGTGTGTGTGTGTGTGTGTGTGTGTGTGTGTGTGTGTGTGTGTGTGTGTGCGGGTGTGTTTGTGTGTGGGAGAGGGTGCCTAAAGTCTGCCGATAGGTTATCTCAGGTTTATTATCTGTATAGTTCTTTAGCATAGTGGCTGCCGAAAGACCATGTTCCACACCAAGAGCTCTTTAGTTGCAATCTTTACTTCAGGAACGATTTTCTTTATAGTTCTTGTGCATAGCGGCTGCCGAAGGACCCTGATCCACACCAAGAGCTCTTCAGTTGCAATCTTTACTTCAGGAACGATTTTCTTTATAGTTCTTGCGCATACCGGCTGCCGAAGGACCCTGATCCACACCAAGAGCTCTGTAGTTGCAATCTTTACTTCAGGAACGATTTTCTTTATAGTTCTTGTGCATAGCGGCTGCAGAAGGACCCTGATCTACACCAAGAGCTCTTTAGTTGCAATATTCACTTCAGGAACAATTTTCTTCATAGTTCTTGCACATAGCGGCTGCAGAAGGACCCTGATCCACACCAAGAACTTTTTAGTTGCAATCTTTACTTCAGGAACAATTTGCTTCATAGTTCTTGTGCATAGCGGCTGCCGAAGGACCCTGATCCACACCAACAGCTCTTTAGTTGCAATCTTTACTTCAGAAACAATTTCTTTACAGTTGTTGTGCATAGCAGCTGCCGAAGGACCTTGATCCACACCAAGCGCTCTTTAGTTGCAATCTTTACTTCTGTCTCTTCAGCATGTGGAAATGACACATTGCGATGCCAGTAATGTTCATTTGCAAATTGCTGTGTTTCTATACGTATATGATCAGCAGGCACATCTGAAATTCGGGTCTTGCTGTGGGCGACACACTCAAATTCCCTGATCTAAATGGGCTCATCACTCCAGATTTTAGAGAGGAAAAGCACGACAGTTTGTTCCGCACTGCGTCTTCTTCAAGGTCTTGAACTTGTGCGTGCATAGAATGGATGTTGAGAGCAGTGAGCGTCAGGTTTTTCTGTCATTGTGGTGGTGCACAAAAGTGTAAAAGTGGTCCAGGATAGTAACCAACCGCCTTGTTTCTAGTCAGGTCAGTTCATCGGCGAGTTGTTTGTCGATGATGACATGCGCGTGATAAACTTGAAGTCACAATATTCGTTGCTAAGCCCTCGAGACTGGTAGCCGTGGACAGTGCCACGAAGATGAGCCTCATGGCATGGCTTTTGTACTCGTACACTACATGGACGTACGCGATCCCTTGCAATTTGTGGATGATTATAGCATTTTCTTGTGCGATGGAAAATAGTGTACGTTCGCAGGAGATGCGTTGTTTTGCGTAGATTGTAGTGGAGATCGTTCGAAGTACCACAGGCACCCATTGTGGTCTAATTGGTTGATTGGCAACCACGATCCTAGCTTGAGCGACAGTGCCTATTGTGGATGTTGGAAACTCGAGATACACAAGCAGAAGGTTGATGTGCTCGTCATTCTCGATGTACTGCGGGGTTTTCAAAATGTATGTTCGCTCTTATCATGTGGCACGCACCCGCATACCCATGGCACATACGCCATCATGGTTATGCGCCGCTTGTCCGGCGCAAAGAGTTTGATGCCGCATGAGATGGTGTTATGGCAGTTTTACGTCATGACTGCCCAATGCATTTCATACAAACTCCAGGGCACCAGGCTGTGTTCATAAAAATTTGTGCACTTTTTTTGTGCCTACGTGCATAGTTCGCATATCTACTAAACCCACTTATGTGTCAGACGAACAAGTCTTAATGGTTTCATTATAGAATGCTTTATTTGCTATCAGCGTATTCAATGTGCTGTTTCTGGCATGATAAATATTGATTTCACACCTTGCAACGTTAATTTTCTTTAAGAGAGAAGTAAGAACTATTTACATGAATGCATGGTTACATTGATTACTACGAGACGTTAGTGCTTGAAAAATACTCGATCTCATTGTTCCTTAATGTATGGTATATTTTCCAAATTTCAAGCTTTTAAAATACTCGTGGAAATAAATGATAATTCTACAAAGTTTAGCCGTAGTATAGTTCACTTCTTTGAATTTACTACTATGAACGGTGTGAATGTGTCACTACTTAACAGGACCAATTTAATTTCTGCAAATTTTATCCGATTGCTCTTTCGTGATCGAAAAAAATATTGCATTGCGGTTTTTTAGTAATACGCAACACAAAGTCATGACCTTGCTTTCAAAAACACATGCTGACATTCAAGTAAAAATAGACACGTCATTGCTGCACTCAAGAAAACAAGACATACTGAAATCCAGGAGCAAATGAATAGAAGGTTGGTATTGGTCTGTTAGACGGTGATATTGTGTTAGAAAATATGTTCGGCCTGTCTTGCGAATGGTTAGGGGCTTATTTTTCACCGCTGCCAAAGACAGATTCCGTGTGCTGCTATTTTCTGACTGTCATATTATTACAACCACAGATGCTTTCCGTTCAGATCCTCTATGTTTCGCTAAAAGGTGTGAGATTTATAGACCAATTCTAGGTCCTGAATGTGACATGTGCAGCTTAGTTCTAGCTAAAAACAGTGTTTTTTATTGTGGGTTTCAGATCATTTTTGGAAGTTCAGAGTGAAGAAAGAATCTCATGCCTTCATACAAAATGTAACGCCACTGCGATTGGAGACGTGTCTCTTGCGTGTGGCATAAAACAAAACCATAAATTTGTACCGGATTTACAAGGTTCTTGCTAAACCAATTTATTGAAAATTAAAGACTGAGTTTGGGAGGTCAACTTACAGCCGGAACAGAAACTGGAAGGCCGTTAGCCGTGACAAACGAAAAGCGAGAGACGTTGCGAAGTCGCGCCCATGAATTTTGCCGGTGCCGTCGTAGGATTAGCCAGGTGCGTGTTTTATTGCGTTTTGCTGGACCCAATGAAAGTTTCTCCTCTTTTTTCTCTCTGTCATACGGTTAGGATCATACATTTGCATTCGGGCTTTACCACTAACATATACCGTACTTATTTAGTACTACAGAAAGAGAGAACAGAACAGAAAGTTTTTTATTGTGCTAAATGAAGAAGAATACATGTGCATGATATACAGAAAGAGGTCCCATAGTCAGAGGCTGCAAGGGGATCTCTTGTACAATGTAGAATTGAGAATGAGAAAGAGAGAGAAAGAGATAATAAATTTACAGAATGACACGGAGGTTAATCAGTATTGCAGCAACCAGTTTGCTACCCTACACTAAGGGGAGGAAATGGGGAAGAAAGACGAGAAGGAGACTGAGAGAGGACAAAGACAAGCGCTTACTAGCAACTGAAAAATTTATTTCGAAGCGAACACTAATAAATACATCACACGCATGTACGTCATTCCCAACTTCCCCTGTCATCATCAAAACGCGATATAACAAAATATGAACCCCCATAATCGATGGCACACAACCGGAAACAAACACGTGCAAGAACTAAGAAAAGAAAACGTTCTTAACACGTGTTTGTTTCCGGTTGTGTGCCATTGATTATGGGAGTGCATATTTTGTTATATCACACTGTTGATGATGACAAGAGAAGTTGGAAATGACGTACATGCGTGTGATGTATTTATTAGTGTTCGCTTTGAAATGAGAAGGAAAGATAAGGGAAAACTAGACGCGCAAGAAAAAATAACAAAAGCAAGGGTGCTATAGATTATTGAATAGGCCACTACCACGAAAGAAGTTTAATAAGGCCTTGACTGATTTTCTGTGCGAAGGCTGATCGTGTCGGTATTTAAGCACTGACTATTCTGACAAGGGTGCGTCGTCAAGGCGGGCTAACGCAGCAGCTGGCGGCAGTCTCTGCGCGCTGTAGTGAGGGAATTGACATAGATTGTGCCCTACCGTTTTATTGCTGCCGCAATTTTCACAAGCAGCACTGTCTTTTTGGAAAGCGCAAGTATACGAGCAACTAGGTAGGTAGGGACACACACACACACACACACACACATATTTATATATATATATATATATATTGTAGCGAAGCCTCCGAACTCTGAAATGGGTCGAACTCTTGAGTACCTTCTAGTGGGGCTACCCAACAAGAACGCCGCTCGCGCTGAGAGTCCGTGCTTGGCCGTTACTGTCGCCATTGTGTATACTCGCTGTCTGCCCGCTAATAAACGCCATAACAATTTGGTGGAGAGTGCTACGATCCCTTTTGATGCCCTGGGAACTGCGTTCACGTACCCTGCAATCTACAATGTCCCACGACGCCTCGCAGCAAACGCCTCCTCCCATGCCACCCCCTTGTGCCGGTGTCCCCAGGATCCGAGATCCACCCATTTTCACGGGCGCCGATGGCACTGACGTGGAGGACTGGCTCGCTATCTACGAGCGCGTGAGCGTCCCCAACAAATGGGACGAGGACGGCAAGTTGACAAACTTGGTGTTCTACCTTGCGGGCGTTGCAAGCTTGTGGTACAACAACCACGCGTCCGATTTCGCAACCTGGTCCAATTTCAAGACCGCTATTACCAACGTTTTTGGCCGCCCTGCCGTTCGTAAGCTGCAAGCCGAGCAGCGCTTACGCGAACGCGCTCAGCAGGCCGGTGAATCATTCACCAGTTACATAGAAGATGTCCTGGACCTTTGTAAAAAATCCAACGACAGCATGTCCGAATCAGACAAGATCCGGAACGTCATGAAGGGCATTGACGATGATGCCTTCACGATGCTGCTTGCCAAAAACCCAGGCACAGTAGCTGAGGTCATCACGCTGTGCCAGAGTTACGAGGAGCTCCGCCGGCAGCGTTCGATGACCCGTCGCTCTACACCACGAGATGCAGGGCTTGCAGGCTTGGAGGCGAGCTGTGATCAGGTGGCACTGCTGGCAGACCTCAAGTCCTTCATACGTGAGGAAATCGCGCGGCAGTTCTCTCTCCTGCCCTTTGCCCACCCACCGGCTGCTCAACAATCGGCCACTACCATTCTTCCACCCATCCGCCGAGCAATTGAGCAGGAAATAGCGGAGGTCATGCCGGCGTACCAAGCACAACAGCTTCCGGCGCCTGCGCCCCCAAGTTACGCCCAAGTGGTCGCCAGGCCGCCTCCAGTCGTTCAACCGCCCGCCCCACTGACTTACGCCGAAGCTGCCGCACGACCTCCATCCTTTACAGCGGCTATGCCGGCTACGTATGTTGACGTGACCTCGCAGACTCAGCTCCAGCACCCCCTGCAGCCTTTCCAGCCACAGTTCCGTCCATCGGCTCTTACGTCATGGACAAGACCTACCCCAGCGAACCGATGGCGCACACCCGACAACCGGCCCATCTGTTTTGCCTGCGGTTACGCCGGTCACGTAGCCCGTCATTGCCATCGTGTACAGCCGGCTCCAATTTCTTCGCCTATTGCTGGCCACCTCAGCCGTCCCTATCACGACGAACCACCGTCTATGCCACCGCCGTCTCGCCCAGGTCCATCTCCTCGAAGGTCGCCGTCTCCACGACGTCGTTCCCTGTCACCCATGAGGCCAAGTTCGGCTAATCATGAGCGGGAAAACTAGTCGTCGCAGTCCCCGAGGCAAGGACTGCGATGCTATTGCGATGTGAAAGCCCTCAGAGCCGCCCATCTAATGTCATAGACGTGCTTGTGGACGGTGTTCATGCATCTGCTCTTATTGACACTGGAGCTGCAGTATCCGTTATGGACGAAAACTTCTGCCGCTTGCTTCGAAAAGTGACGACGCCAATTTCTGGGTTGTCCCTTCGTACTGCCGGTTCACATCGTATCCATCCTTCAGCAGAGTGCACAGCTCGCGTTGTCGTTCAGGACGTTCTGTATGTCGGCCAATTCATCATCATTCCTGCATGCTCTCATGACGTCATCCTGGGGTGGGATTTTCTCTCCCGCAACGACGCCGTCATCCATTGTGCCGCTGCCGAAATTGAACTCTCACCCTTCTCGCATTTGACGCCGGAAGAGAGTCCCTCGACACTGAGTAAGATTCTCGTGAAAGACGATACCATAGTGCCTCCAAGTTCGGCAATGGGTGTACCTGTCTACTGCGCTGGACTCTCCGACACAATTGCACTCGTTTCGCCATCCGACCGTGCTTGCCGAAGGAAAGGGTTGCTAGTACCTTTCGCGACCGTGCAAATCACCCAGAGCAACGCGGCTATTTTTGTGACCAACCCATCCCCGTACACTGTTACCTTGGTTCGAGGGGAATGTCTCGGCAGAGTGGAACCAGTGGATAACGCACAAGTCCTGGACGTACCTGATGACTCGCGTTGTCCCAGTTCGTGTACCGTCAGCGCTGTTTCCACTTATGATTCATCATCTCGTGATGTATTTGGCCCTTACATTGATGACAATCTTACGTCGGTACAGCGTTCCCAGCTTCTGGACCTGCTGCGAGAATATCATTCTTCTTTCGATGTCGGGCGAAGTTCTCTCGGTCGCACGTCCGCTGTTACACATCGTATCGACACTGGTGCCCATCCACCATTACGGCAACGTCCCTACCGCGTGTTGCCTGCTGAACGTCGGGAAATTAACGAGCAGGTTGATGATATGCTCAGACGCGACGTTATTCGGCCCTCGGACAGTCCATGGGCGTCTCCTGTTGTTCTTGTCGCCAAGAAAGATGGTTCTGTGCGGTTCTGTGTGGACTACAGACGGCTCAATAGGATCACTCGCAAGGATGTTTACCCACTGCCGCGCATCGATGACGCAATTGACAGCCTTCACGGAGCCGAATTTTTTTCTTCTCTCGATCTGCGCTCCGGGTACTGGCAAGTACCCATGGCTGATGATGCTCGACCGAAGACTGCGTTCATCACACCCGACGGCTTGTACGAATTCAACGTCATGCCGTTTGGTCTATGTAATGCACCTGCGACCTTTGAGCGCATGATGGACACCGTTCTGCGCAACTTGAAATGGCACTCGTGCTTGTGTTACCTCGATGATGTTGTTGTGTTCGCTCCAGATTTTTCCACGCATCTCCAACGTCTGAAAGAAGTTTTCGCACGTGTGAGCAATGCCGGCTTGCAACTTAATCTGAAGAAGTGCCGCTTTGCAGCACGGCAACTCGCCATCCTAGGGTACGTCGTGTCTGAGGATGGCATTCTTCCTGACCCAGCCAAGCTTCGGGCCGTGGCTGAATTCCCCAAACCTGCGTCCGTCAAAGAACTGCGTAGTTTCGTGGGCCTGTGCTCATACTTCCGACGCTTCATACGAAACTTTGCTACGATTATATCACCGCTGACGAAGCTCCATGGAAGTAACGGGCCCCTCAATTCGTGGTCGTCTGAGTGCGACGACGCGTTCGCGAAGCTCCGCCATTTGCTGACGTCTCCTCCCATTCTACGCCACTACGACCCTACGGCCCCGACGGAGGTGCACACAGACGCCAGTGGTGTAGGCCTTGGCGCTGTCCTGGCGCAGCGCAAACCCGGATTCTCTGAATATGTCGTAGCATATGCAAGCCGTACGCTCACGAGAGCCGAGACAAACTACACCGTCACGGAGAAAGAGTGTCTGGCGATCGTCTGGGCCCTTACAAAGTTTCGACCTTATTTGTATGGTCGCCCATTCGATGTCGTCACCGACCATCATGCACTATGCTGGCTTTCATCATTGAAGGATCCCTCAGGCCGTCTCGCCCGTTGGGCTCTTCGCTTACAAGACTATGACACCCGCGTGCTGTACCGCAACGGACGCCAGCATGCTGACGCCGACGCTCTCTCGCGCTCCCCTCTGCCTGAAGGTGATGTGCTCTGCTCAGTATCCTCGGCTGCTGTTTCTGCCATTGATGTTGACATCATCGCTACCGAACAGCGAAAGGATAATTCGATCGGCCCGCTCATCGACTTGCTCTCTGATCCATCCGCAACGCCATCCACGCGTGCCTTGCGTCGTCAAGCTCGCCATTTCGCCATCCGTGACGGCCTTCTACACCAACGCAATTATGACGCCGATGGCCGGCAGTGGCTACTCGTGATACCCCGCAGTCTGCGGTCAGAGATATGTGAATCCTTCCATTCTGATCCGCAATGCGCGCACTCTGGGGTATTCAAAACCTACCGTCGTATTCGACAACGCTACTTCTGGCGCGGGATGTACCGCTATGTGCAGCAGTTCGTTCGCTCCTGCCTCGCTTGCCAACGCCGCAAACCGTCAGCACACATGTTGCCAGCCAGTCTGCAGCCGTTACCTTGCCCTGAGCGTCCGTTTGGGCGCATAGGTATCGATTTGTATGGACCACTTCCTCTGACGTCGGCTGGTAATCGCTGGGCCATCGTCGCCGTAGATCATTTAACACGATACGCCGAAACCGCCGCTATCCCTGCGGCTACTGCGCGTGATGTTGCGTCCTTCCTACTGCATCGATTTATACTGCGCCACGGTCCACCTCAGGAGCTTCTCAGCGATCGAGGCCGTGTCTTCTTGTCGGAAGTCGTCGAAGCCATTCTGACGGAGTGCCATTCTGTCCAGCGCAAAACTACTGCTTACCACCCACAGACGAATGGCCTCACCGAACGCTTTAACCGCACCCTCGGCGACATGCTTTCTATGTACGTCGCTGCCGACCACAATAATTGGGATAATATACTGCCCTTCGTCACCTACGCCTACAACACCGCCCCTCAGAGCACGACTGGTTTTTCACCTTTCTACTTGCTGTACGGAAGGCACCCGTCGCACACCATGGACACAATGCTCCCGTACACGCCGGATCCATCTGAGTGTACACCTATTTCCGAGACAGCCAGGCTTGCTGAAGAGTGTCGCGAGCTTGCCAAGACTTTTACGACGCAAGAGCAAGAGCGGCAGAAGAGTATTCGTGATGGCTCCACCACTTCTGAGCCCACGTTCCTTCCTGGTGCGCTTGTATGGCTCTCGATCCCGACCTCTGCAGCTGGCCTCTCTTCCAAACTACGTCCCAAATACGAAGGCCCCTACCGTGTCATCGAGCGCACCTCACCCGTCAACTATCTGATTGAACCCGTCGAACAATCTTCGGACATGCGCCGCCGTGGGCGAGACATCGTCAACGTGGAGCGCCTGAAGGCTTATTATGACCCGCTCATAGTAACAAGCTGTTAGGTCGCCAGGCGGCTCCCTCTTCGACCCCGGGGTAATTGTAGCGAAGCCTCCGAACTCTGAAATGGGTCGAACTCTTGAGTACCTTCTAGTGGGGCTACCCAACAAGAACGCCGCTCGCGCTGAGAGTCCGTGCTTGGCCGTTACTGTCGCCATTGTGTATACTCGCTGTCTGCCCGCTAATAAACGCCATAACAATATATATATATATATATATATATATATATATATATATATATGATGTTTAAACTGGCATTGTTCTATTTTTTATTTGTAACTGTGCAAGCGAAGATACAAGCATGTAGTCGAAGAACGTGGCATCTTGACCTGCCTAACGCTTAGCGCTGACAATCCACATGTTTTATGAAGAAACAAGTGGCAAAATGTCATAGTTCTTATAAGAAAAGAAAATCAGTGATGGCGAAAGAAACTGCTGTCTTGCCTTTCAATTCGTTGTGGTTTAGGGGCCCTTTAAGGTACAAGTTTTTCGAGAAGAAACGTGCTTAGTAATGCCACTCTGAGAGCAGAATCCTGCAAATATCCGCACAATGCGTAGTGGAAGCTCGCTGGATTTCGTACCGACCATTTCTGCCCCCGCGGTTTCCGTCGACAGTGCAGGTCTCCTTTTAAATCCTCCTTACCCCCAACTCTCGTGAGCTACGATTCAGCTGTCCTCCCCCTGAGAGACAGTTACAAGGCTCACTTTTATCTTCTTTTAATTTACTAATCACTTCCCCCTCTCCCCCAAACTTCCAAATAACTTCTTCGCATCGGGAGGTAACAGTCTTTTGCGAATGCAAAACCCCAGAGATCGCGTTCAGCAAGTTGACACAGCATTACAGGAGGTCAAAACATACGGATCTGAGGACGAAAGATTCACAGAGCCTTTTTAATAAAAAATAAAATCTTGTAGGGTGAACTTGTTGGCTATTTGCCTGAACATACTTTAGGGAAGCAACACAAAAGACCCAGTGCAGAAAAGGCACATATACACAATATACATACATATAAAATATAAACATATAAAACCTCTGGGAGGAACAGCAAACGTTGGTGTCTGTGTGGCTGGACATTTTGCGAGCTCGCTAGTCTTGTGTTGTAGCCGAACCAATGCTGTATAACACACAGACTGACCAGCTCCTGTTATTCGAGGGTAGCCTACGGAACAACCTTCTCAGAAAAGCTGATATTTAGTGTTAAATAAAAACGCTCGTGTTCGTTAGTCATTCGGGCAACATCTTTTACTTGCAAGTTTCAAAACGCTACAACGTTATTCGTAATAATTTTCACAGGTACATATTTAGTATGTCAGCATCTCCTAAACATATTGTATTCGAGTAAATGTATCTGTATTCCGAAACACCTTTTTGTGTCTTTTTGCAAATGCATCTTCAGAATATCTTGTTACGTGAAAGAGGAATCTATCTCGGTATCAGTATTTTAGATTTCCAGCGCATATATATCTGAATTGCAAAATACCTTTCTCAGTATCTAGGCCCAGCCCAGCCTACTGCCTATAAGCAATCAGATTCGTCTTCAAAATGATTCACTTTTGCTTTTTCAATCCTTGCGTTACTTAGCGCACGGTTTATTATTTTTTAACGTTATTTTCGCTTACCCTTTCCGCAGTGAAGCTTAGGGGGAAAACTCCTTTCCCAGAGCACTGAGTGCAGGGCAGCATTAGAAACACCGGCCTGGTTGACCTTTCATTTTACCCTTCTTCTCTCTCCCTTTTTTTGCCTTGACAAGTCATTTCCTTAACGCTTTTATTCAAGCAAGCTAGTTCTGCATTCATAGATTCGAAATATTTGTCCCATCGCCGCATGCACATACCCACCGTATCAGATACAACAGAAAAGTTTCATTACAGCCTGACAACAGAGTGCACGTGATCACGGCCGGGTTTTCTTGTCGACCTGCATTCTCCACTCTGTGTCAAACATTTGGAAACACAGCTGTGAAAGGGGAAAAAAAAGAACCAACGCTGACTCTAGATCAGCTTCCACAAGGCGGACCTACAGTCAGACGCCAGGAGTGAAGCGACGGCCTTCCAATCCGATTATTGCTCCGGGAAAACTTCGCCGTTGTTTGCCGTTACCTTCTTTCCACAGATTTGCCGGGTCCGCAACTCTTTTTTCTCCCGGATCTCATTTCCGTTCGGGGACGCGCTTTGAGCCAAGCCTGCTCCCCTATCCCCTGTGTGCAACGTCACGCGTGAATTGTTTCATCTACGTCAGTGTCGAGTGCTCTATCTTTGATTTTCCCAAACACCAACTTTGCTTCACAGACCTATGTCCGAAGAGGAAAGTCTGATTGGATTTTAGCATAGATGTCTGCTAGATGTCGTAGTGCCATACTGAATCATGTATGTATGTATGTATGTATGTATGTATGTATGTATGTATGTATGTATGTATGTATGTATGTATGTACGTACGTATGTATGTATGTATGTATGTATGTATGTACGTATTGTAACGGAGAGAAAAGAGACAACACCCGATCCTGGGCCAGCTGTTCTTATTCTGTTTCGTCCTTCTCTTCTTTGCTCTAGCTACCTGCGCGCCGAAGCGCCAGCGTCTTTTTTGGTCATGACACTCGGCCATGACTGCGCGTGCGCGGAGCTGGCGGCAAAGTTTCTGGTGGGCAGGCTTGGCTGCATTGTGGTGGTCAGCCCGGACCACAATGCAAGATGGAGCGACGGTCTGGGGAAAGCGTCTCTGGTGGACGACACTGGCTGCCTCGAGCCGGTCGCTCTTTTGCACGCCACGATGTCTTTAGAAAAAGTGCTGTGGACTCAGGCGGCCGGCACTGGCTGCCCCATATCGGCCGACGTTCTCGGCCATGCTGCGATTTGGTCCGGGTATCTGCCAGATGTAGATCTGGTGGTCGATATTGGCTGCATCTCGGAGGTCGGCCTTGGCCACGCTGGAACTGGGTGCCGGAGTTTGCCACAAGTCTATCGGGAGGTCGAGACTAGCTGCATCGTTTTGGTCAGTCTCGGGCATGCAGAGGCTCTCTGTGGGAAGCAGCCAAACATGCACCTGACAGCGCGCTTCGGACGGGCCGCCAAATCAGCGGCTGACGTAAAATGCCGGACGAGCGTTGCCGAAAGCGTATCCCAAAAGACGCGCTAGGTGCCTTGACTGGTGTCGAGAATGGGTACGTAAGTTCTGTGATGTGTGGCAAAAAAGACAATTCATGGCCGGTCTTGGAATCTGCGGCAGGACATTCTGTGAAGCTGTCATCATATTGGCTGCGTCTTTGGGGTCCCTCTCGTGGACGCGATGACTCGCCTTGCGGGGCTGTTGAACACTCTGTTCGGTGACCATGGCTATCTCGTGGCGCTCGCAGCATGCTTAGCAGGCAATTCCATTGGTACAGTTTGGGGCACTGGTCTCCATTGCCGTCGGCGTTCTGGACAGGCTGCGATGGCCGGGCATCACGATTTGACGCAGGAGCCTCTGCGCCGCCATCTCTGTCTCTTCTTGTTACAGAGGGTCCAGAGTGTCCAGCTACCCTGTGCCCCTCTGTATCTCCCCCCACGAAAGAGGACGGGGTGACCGATGACTGACACGAATTTGGGTCCGGTACCAGCGACGAGTCTGGAAGCTCATGTGGAGAACTGGAGAGCTCAGCTGGAGCCTCGAGATGGAACCCTTCTTGAACTCCATCCTCGGTACTGGTAAGGTTGGACTGGTTGGTGGAAGGGACATTGGAGAGTGTCCTGCTGAAGGCAGCTATGAGCTTGGAGCTCCACTGCGCCCATGACTGCTGCTTCCAGCCATCATACCTGTGCCACGCCGCTGCACCTTCCCGAAGATGGTCTACAGCCACGGTCCATTTTTGATTTTCGGTCCAGGCCTCGCGCATTGATATCGCGTTGATGGTTGCCACCAAGCTGTCGGCGTCGTTCCGGACCCCGTGGAATTCCGGTAGTTCGCAGACGGCTGGTGATTGTGAAGTGGCAGGTGGCAACGCAGAGATCACCGACGCGAAGCAGTCGAGCTGGTGTGAGAGCTCGATCAGAGAAGACCGAAGCTCCCTGCGTTGCTCCGGTGTGCTTGCCTCAAGGTCGCATGAGGCAGCTACATCCAACACGGCGTTAATGTCACGCAGTGCTGGCAACATTGTAGGAGCTCGTTCGGCAATTAACGCTGTCAGTTTGCTAGTCTCGACGCGGAGTAGCGCGATGGTACGCCGAAGGTCCACGGTGCTGTCGGGCGTTAAGCCTGAAGAGTCAGTGGTCGTGGTCGTTGAGCAAGTAGCAATTGCGGCACTCAGCTCGGTGAGGTCGACGAGCAGGGAAGCCTGGACGGCGTTCCGTGGCGGCTCGTTTTGAAAGAGTACCGCAACGGGAATGTAGGCCATGGAAAACGTGAGCGGCATTCCCAAGGGACAGGAGCCGGTGCGGATCTCTGCCGTGAAATGGTGGCAGGGTTTCAATCAGGTCATGGCCTTGAACCACAGGGGAGACCTGGACGCCGTCCACAGGTGGTCTGAAGGGTGGCTGAAGCGGCGGCAGATTGTTGACTCCATCACCAAAGAGGCGTGAACGGCGTTCCTGGATGGAGAAGCCCGCACTGCCGACGGACCACGAAGACACGTACCGGTAGCTTCCCGCAGAGGGTTCACTTGTCGGCTTGCGCTGATGGCAGAATCCTTAGCCAAGGACGCGTGGACGGCGTCTCTTGTGAAATGGTACTGGTAACGGGTACTGCAGCCGCCGAGGAGGCCTTGACGCCGTCCCCGAACGGTGGTGGCAGTGGCGGCAGGTGAACAGCTGCCGAGGAGGCCTTGACGCCGTCCTCAAGCGGGGCTTATCACGGCTGTCCTCGATGACGAAGCCGGGACGTAAGCCTTCTTCTTCGTTGACTGCGCCATTGTAACGGAGAGAAAAGAGACAATACCCGATCCTGGGCCAGCTGTTCTTATTCTGTTTCGTCCTTCTCTTCTTTGCTCTAGCTATTCGCGCGCCGAAGCACCAGCGTCTTTCTTGGTCATGACAGTATGTATGTATGTATGTATGTATGTATGTATGTATGTATGTATGTATGTATGTATGTATGTATGTATGTATGTATGTATGTATGTATGTATGTATGTATGTATGTATGTATGTATGTATGTATGTATGTATGTATGTATGTATGTATGTATGTACGTACGTATGTATGCGTGCGTGCGTGCATGTATGTATTTGAGTGTGTGTGTGTGTGTGTGTGTTCAAAGCCACACTCGAAAAATCTGTCCTCGCCTGGCAGCAGCTCCCAGAGGATAGCTGCTCGAAACAGCCCTGTTCTTCCTTTTCCTGTTCTGAGTCTTTTGTAAAATTGCAGGATTACGTATTTTCTACACAATCCTTGCTTTAGCTAATGCACTAATTTTAGGATTACATATTTTCTACAGTATCCTGGCTTTCGCTAATTCACTCATTTAAGGAAGTGCGTCGAGACCTTAAGTCAAGCTAGTGGGAGAGCACAAAAAGAAAGACGATAGACTATCATGCAGAGTTCATTATAAGATGACAAGTCAGGAGATAATTTCGCTCAATTTAAATAGTGTACAGGTCGAATGAAACACTGTGTGTTCTGCATATAACTACAAAGGCCATTTTTAATTGCGACATAATGGGCTGTAACAGGCTGTGTCTACGTACAAAACAAAAATAAGTGAAAGCCCAAAAAAGCGCCAAAGCGCCGAAAAGAATATCTTTATTATGATCTTGTGATAACGACTTCCTTTATAAGGGAGTTTCAGGAAATGTGCTTTGTGGATCGCAGCTGTATTAGTACTCATACTGTGGAATGTAAACGGAACAAACAAGAGAAGGGGAAGGAAAGTCAGGCACAATCAAACGCGCGTCCCGATCACAGAATGTTCTATGTACTATCATCATCCTCCTATGTTTATGCCAGTGCACGACGAAGCCTCTACCAGGATTCAACCAATTTTCTATAATTATGCAGTTCTTGACATAGCTATGGGGCCACCATATTTCCGAATTTCATCACAGCAGCTGGTTTCTCAACCACATGTCACTCCATCAGCGAAGTTGGGGAGAGGGGGGGGGGTAAAATGACGTAGCCCCGTCTCACACCTACCCCTCCCTGTTTTTTTTTAAATATTTATGCATATATATCTGCCCTGACACGTACGAAAACAAAATGTTGGTAAATATGTAAAGGGGGAAATGTGCTAAAAATATCTAAACGTTCTTTCATGTTATAGACCACGCAGTGTTGGCTATCTTCTAATGTTACTGTCCGACTTCATTTGAGCGAAGTGGTAACAAATCAAATGCTCTTCGCAACGATGCTTTTGTTAGGTTTCCCTTTTCTTGACGTAGCAGGGTGCAGCACAATCTTGCAATACTATTGGTAGGGACACCCTATCGTCGTGCCGTTCATACGGACGCTACTGAGCCTATTGCATATGTCTACTTCCAACGAAGGCTCCTAGCTGCTGCCAGTCAATGCTTCTACAATCTCTAGTGCAATAAGCAAGCTAAATAAAAACTCCTCAAGCAACGGAGAAGGAATCGAAGGAGGAGCACTTTGTATACAGCGGTGCGCCACGGCGCTGTCTGTGCGGTCACATGTGTCATCGGAAGCTCCTTGGTTTTCTAGCAGTTGAGGTAGCGAGATGTGGCGCCTCTCTGTGCGCATTCGTCCTTCTTCACCAGAGGCCGCGAGCCTCGTTTCCTTAGCCAATCTGAGCCGATTTATCGGCTTTACGTCCCAGGGTCTCCTGTAGCAATGAGTGGACGGCGGAAGCAGCGGAGAGCTCGATTTATGTGGCAGTGCCGCACTCTTTTCAAATCTAGCTATTCTTCCTTCCGTTTTTCTCTTTCCCACTCCTCTGCATCCCTGCTCACCCGGACTCCGATCGGCTTGCCTGCGGTTCTGTTCTACCGCTCTCAAAAGACCACCTCTCCCTGGCACGCTGTGGACATGAAAGAACGCGGAAGCGAATTGTTGACGGCGCCCAATAGATACCTGCTTGGGCTGCGCAGGGCGCTTACCAGTAGTATACTCTTACGTGTTCCTGAGCTACGTGAGAACTATGCTGATTTTCTTTATGAGGAGACTGCTTTCTTTAAGAGTATTTTCTTGAACAAACATGCTGTATCGTTAAATCATGAAACACTGCCTCAAAGAGTGTTTCGCCTAGTTGAATAGTCATTATAATCCAGACAATAAACCTTCAATGTTGCCTGACACTTTATAATATGCGAACTGACCATCCTATGATTTTTTTCACAGCAAAGTTAAAATAAATATTTTATCAACGTAAACGTGATGACATATATCATTACGCGCTGCTTAGTGAAGTGAGGGTAGGGCCACCTAGGCGTTTGGGACATTTTGCTTAAGTGTACTCGTTACAGCGAATCATAGTTCCTAGATTAAGAAAGTGCGCAGCTGTTCGTAAGAGTACAGAGAAGGAGTGTGTATCCTTTGCTTCGTTAACGTGTTTACAAAAATGCCTGCGACTATTTATGTACCCTAATCCTTGCTTTCCCACAATTCTGATGAGGATGTAATGAGGATGAGGAGAACACCGAGAAATAAGACACGTTGCTTTCTTTCAGATACGATAACGTTAACACGTTACTTTCTTTTTGTAAGTAACGTAAGGAAGTAACGCCTCCCTTTTTATTTGCTTACCGGGTAACGTACAATTACTTGCTTCGAACACAACAGTGTCACAGCGCATCTTCATTTGAACTAAGCGGATTACTGAAAAATATCACATTTTAGATTTTTTTCGAAAAAGTATTAGGATAAGTTCTATTTATAGTCTAAATGAAATGCTCGTTTGATATTGCCAACACACGCCGAAGCTGAATGACTTTTAAGTTCTTGAATGGTATTTTCTTTACAGACCTAAGTAAGGCTCTGACAACAAGCAAAGTTCTCGTGAGGAAGTCCTGCGGCATTTTGAAATCGAAAGCATGGAGTTTTTTTCCAATAAAAAATAAGGGTAGAAAAATAAGCATGCTTTGAACTCATACATGCTCCTTTATTAAGATTATAATAACAGTTGAACTTCTGAACGATATATATCAACCCATTTCGGCAGAGAACTAGTAGTAGTATATGGAGCAAGGATAGACGGGACCAATCTGGGGAGGAAACCGGAAACCGGAAGTAGAGCAGCGTGCCGCAGATAAATCGGGCTTTCCGTGGTGGCCGCCAGACACCTATTTATATAGCTGGTACTGAACACATGCTGCCGATATACTGGAAAAGTTATTGCTTCGACCAAAGCAAATGAACATACGAAGAAGGTGGGTCTGCGGGCGTACCAAGGTTGGTACGTCAAAGTGGGAACCGGAAACCTTGGAAACGAAAGATGAGAAATGTGATAATGGAGCGCAGGGGTTTTCGTGGTTCTTGCTTAAGAAACGCTTTTTGTGCATATCCTCTTTTTTTTTCTGCCATGAAATCTTTATCGCTACGCAACTACTTTTGCATGTCAGAAAGACTTTGTTCAGGCGGCTAGAGTTTTTTGACATCGATTTTCCTGTCATTGTAGACACAACCACCGAAAAAAAAAGCTTTGAATGAAACCAACTTCACAGTGATTTTCGTGAGTGGCAGTAGCCTGATACATAGCTGATACTGTCATTGTTGGGGAAGTTAGTCCCGCGTACCCAGCAAACGCAACAAAATGAATATTCGAAGTTACGTTTCAAAACCAACGCTCGAAGCTCGGTTCTTCAACTAAGCGATCAAATAATGGTGCATAATTTCTGCCCTACAGTTTTGTAGCGGGTACCTCGCTACTGCACGGAATCACTAATATTGACATATCTGGTACTTCCCTTCCTTACAAAATTACGAAGATTTATTACATAGTGGGTACTTTGCAACCGCACTTGCTGAAGTTACTTTGATATAGTCTACAAAGTGCTTCAGAAAGGCCATTATTCGAGCATTCACTGTTACTGCGCTGCATGCTCGTCAAGGACGGGGCTTTATTTATATGACCAATTTTAAAGACGATGGTCTTTCTTGGGGACCTTCGACGTAAAAATTTTGGTCTGTCTGTCTGTCTGTCTGTCTGTCTGTCTGTCTGTCTGTCTTTCTGTCTGTCTGTCTGTCTGCCTGTCTGTCTGTCTGTCTGTCTGCCTGTCTGTCTGTCTGTCTGTCTGCCTGTCTGTCTGTCTGTCTGTCTGTCTGTCTGTACAATTGTCTATTTGTCCACCTTGAACGGTACTTTAAACGGCACCAGACGACACCCCAAATGGCCGACCCCATCCACAGCGCCCACCAATATTGCTCAAGGTTCAGCGTTCATACTTGTGCAATTGTCAACTAAAAAGCAATTATTACGCATATCTGAGGCACTATAACAACATGTCAATATTTTGTATGTGTGTACTTTTCTAGAAAAAAGCATACGTAAGTAAATTTAAGGACCGTAGCGTTTATCACGCTGCGCTGACCATGCAGCGCTTGCACGAAAAGGCAAGTGTTTCTAACTATTTGATATAACGACACGGTGGAGGCACCTACCCGTCGCCTTGCGTTCTACAACTTATCACCTCCGAGACGGGCGTGCACGCCGCGCTCTTCGTCTTCTAAGATAACTGCCAGATAGCGGTGATGTTTCTCGTGTGACGTCACTTGATGCACTCGTTCACCTCTGCTTCACGCTCGAGGCACTCTAACGCAGTGCCTCCAGAATACCATTTACCAATTTTCTTGCGCAGAACATCAAATAAACGTTTTGTTCACTCTCTCCAGGCATTAGAATTGTCTTTCGACCACATTTGCAGTGTTACATGCAGATACCGGGCGAATTATTTTACGTTTACGTTTTTTGCACCACCAATCAAATTATCGATAAACATCTTTTTTGCTCTTAAAGAATACTTATGCATCTTCATTGCGACAAAATCACGAACATTTCATGCAAATTTTCACAAGCGCTATGCTTTTTTGTGTAGATTCGTGCTCAATTATGTCATATTAAGGTATCAAGGCCCCTCCGAGCCCGTTTTATAGTCTTGACTGATTCTTTCTTAACATCAACGGCTATTGAACATGCACCCGTTTCACCTTTGTTGTATCGCACGAATTAAGTACTTGAACCAATTTAGTCATGATCATTAGTGCGTATTTAATCCCTATGTTTTTTCTTCCATTTCTTTCTCTCATTCAATATACACTTAGTTCGTGGTTACACTGCTACACTCGCCATTATACTCAGTGTTTTTTGCCTAGCGCTGTTTTACATGCTCTGTCCCGATAATGCCCAATTCAAATATTCACACGAGTGACACATAAGCTATTTGGGTCAGAGTGATTAGGTCGTAGCACTGCAACATTTGTTCCAGCTATATATTGTGACGCTCATCTTTAGTAAGAATACGTCTCGCTGATCGATCGGCCGCCAAATAATTCCTCGTGTCTTCTTTTCAACGACATCGCATTTGAATGCCTTCTTTTTTTGTGCTGTTTACTTTAGTATTGCAGACATATTATCTTGCACGTTACGTTATTGGTCTTTATCTCCCCTCCACATTCACGCATTCACGTTTAGAATATTGACTCTGATGAAAGCAGCGCAACGAAGTTCGTGTGGCCCAGCAACTTTTTTCCCCCGCTCAACGTACAATGAAGGTTTCTGGCTGAACGCAACATAATCGTATATTTTACGTACGAACACACGGCTGTTTTTATTGCATGCAATTCGAGACCTTTATTTATATATAACGTGTTTTCTTAAAGGGGGGGGGGGGGGGGGACGCTATTTTCTGGCAAGAAGCGTTTTCTTCTGACAGTATCAAGAATAATGTGAACACGGAAAGTTCCGGTCGCTGGCATCAGATAATGGCTTTATATGTTGGGAGTGTATACCATCAAGAATAAGCGTCGTTCTCGGGGGATTTGGATGTATGTTTCCTCGTTAGTGGTTCATAGTGTGAACCCTGCCTTCTCACTTATAAAGTGTTAATCCCCAAACATTTCGCGACGTAGCTTTTTTTGTGAACAAAAAAAAACAAAAAAGACAGCGCTCGTAACAAGACACCCTAAAAATTTTGAAAACTTGTTTCCGTAATGGTACTTAAGCCAGTGCAGCGCCACTAGCTCTCTCATCTCTTTGTCGTAATACGCGATTACTCCAATCATCAGTGAGATAATCCTACTTATTGAATTCATCGCGCACCCGTAAACCACGGACAATGCATGTAATTAGCTACAACAAGCATATGAATTCCCGTTTTCTTGCCGGATATTTTTCTGCGTAATCAGAATATGAAATCATAATATTTGAAGGGGCTTTCTCACCGTTTTGAAAGTTTTAAGTCCTTATTTAAACAGCTCACGTCCGACGCACGTAAGTTTGATTAACAACGCATGCTCGCTTTTCACGGATATTGGCGCACATTAGTGATGCCCAGAGAGGACGCGAAAACTGAGCGAGTCGATTGAATCATCAGCCAGTAATTAATCGGCAGGTGTAAATACCGAGGCACTCGATGTCATTTTTTTTCAGCTAAACAGCGCGATAAACGAAGACAGAGTAGTAGAAAGACACATGACAAGCGCTGACTTCCTACTTTACTGTCTTCGTTTTTGGCGCTGTTCACCTTTAAAAAATTGCCCAATTTTCTATACTATTTAGCGCTCGATGTCACGTCTTCAGAAGCCGAACCCAATGAGCCTATATAGCGTCGACGCGAACTTGCGCACCTCAATTTCTGTTTAGGACTGCACAAACAAAACAAACACTTGAAGGGTATAACGATGAATTGTTTGGGTTATGGGCAAGACAATAGAGGTTTGTATTTTATGATTCAAGGCTCCATGCTAACAAATGTGTGCTCGCTCACTGCCACAGAAATTTCATTAGTCAGCATAAATGTCACTTCAGTCAGCATGGGCAAGCTCAAACAGAATATCTCAAAAATGTTGCTAATGCTGTAAAAGTACGCAGTAAAAGAAAACCCCTCCTCTATTGCACCAGTTTCTTTTGTATAGATCACAAAGTGAAATTGTGTACTCAGGATGGTCATGCGTAGTATAAAAAGCATTTTATAACAAACAAGCTCAGTGGAAAACGCAAAACAAATGCTTTGTAAAAATAAAGAAAGGAAGTATACAGTGTCTGTCCAAGTATCCCTAGGCTCACACTTTCTTTCACGCAAGTGTATAAAAATATAAAGAACCCTCTAAGCAAGCGAATCAAGGATCCATTCTGTGTAAAGAATTTTTTCACCGTAACGACGCCACCAAGAGGGGTAATGATCTGAGGAGGACGTGAGACGTGGGGCACAGAAATGTGAGACCCGTGCCTAAGCTGGTTGAATGCTTCTCGAAACCAGTGGCGGCAATGACGTCCTTTCAGTGTGATCCTTTCTTTAGTGGATGCATTCTCATCAAGTTAGTCGTTTGTTTTCGCAAGCAAGTGATTCTTTATTCACAGAAACCACGGTGTGTGACAGGAGCCCACTCTGCAGGTATAAAGAGCGCACGTGAATAAACGTTTTTCTACGTAAGGTATCCGGCATAATGGCTTGTACTTTTTAGGTGCTTCCGCTTATAAATACTTCAAGCATGACACTTTCTTTCGTCTCAAAATGAATTAAAATCTGTGTAAAATGAACAGTAAATGTGAATGCTTTTTTTTTTGTCACATCTTCGGAAATGAGCATTTTAATTCTGTACTTTTCTGCCTGACAAAAACGTGTGGTGCTCCTCGCCCCCAACTCATGTGTCGTGTAGGATTGCTTTTTATGCAGGGAATGATTCCATACGGTTGCAACAACTCTTTATTATTTACAATTACTGCAATCACTATTTCATGATTGCAGTAAGTGTAAATATAATAATAGTGTTTTTAAACTGAAAATAGCGTTTGTCGCTAATAGTGCCAAAAGCCTATACACAGAGTACGTACAGCTGAATACGTTGCACCGGTATCTACCAATCCCTGCAGTATTTTAGGAGCTAGCCTACTACACACTCGATGAATCGCTGCCGCTTACTAATCTTTTTTGGAGGCTGTGGAGTAGGTGGTCGGAGGCAAGCTATTCAGCTCGACTGGCCTTTCTTTCCTGCCAAGAAATTTCTCTCCCTCTCTTTCTTGTTTTATTGTTGTAGCGTTGTATTATCCAGACATTGTTGTATCTTACCGCGCACCGCGAACCGAAAGCACTGAGGCACGCACCACGCAGAAAACGAGCTTCTACGGCAACGTCGGGCCAATTACCAGCATCGAACCACTGGTCCGTCACTCTTCTCCTAACAATGCTGCGGTAGTCACGAACAACTTGGCTGATTGCCCAACACTAGCGGACTCAACCTTCAATCAACCTTATAGTCACAAGAAAAAGTACAAGTAAGAAAACAATGGAGGATAAGCAGAAAACGTGACAGAATCACGGGTACGAGAGGGCAAGATGGAGACGGGCGAACCGCGACACACTGTGAGCGTCAATGCGAAGTGAAGCGGACGTCGATTGCTCAAAGCCGTCGGAAGAACGAACGAAACGGCTTTGGTGACGCGCGCGAAAGCGTCAACCTCTGCGGCTCACGACGCGAGAGCACGCCAAATTCTCGTCGGGAAGGTGGTGATGGGGCCGCAGACCGCGACCGGCGGCTCTCGCTGCTCTGGCAGCGGTCGATGCCACGTGCTGCCGACTATTTCGTACAACAGTTTATCTTTTCATTTTGACCCATAAATTGCCCGCGGAGACGGAATTCCGAAGCCACCGCGACAAGAACGTCCACCGATTTTCACGAAAGACATGAACATCAATCTTCTTTTACCCCCTTTTTTATTCATGTTGCTTTTTTTAGATACAACAACTTGCATTGTCCACTGGCCAACTATTCGTAATCTGATTGAGTGATGCAATCATTTTGTGCAAGAGGCATTCCTGTTTTTAATTTACGTCTGTGTTTTTGTGTCTGACGGCCTCCTTCTCGGGTCTTGTCCAGGCGTGATGCAATCAAGTTTTACCAGTCGTGTAGATAGGCGTCGTTTTGCCCAGTTTTTCTTTGCTCTCTTAGATCTGTGATAGAGTCTTTATTTTGATATCGTAAAGTACATATAAAGAAACCGCCTACCGCTCTTGAAAAGTGGTACGTGGCGATGTGAAATTCTTCCTTGTGTGCACAAAATCTCACATGGAGTGAACAGAGGGAAAGAAATTTTTATGTTAATGTTCACTTTTTTTTCGCCATGCAAGTTGTCCCATTATTGCTTCCTAACGAGCAATAGCAAAAACTTCCGAAAGAAAGTAGGTTCTGCAAACTAAGTATGCACCGTCTAAAATACAAGTTGTCTACGATGGTATGTAAAAGCGCGAACGTAAAGCATGGAAGAAGAAGCGACACATATGACGACAGGTGTAGTTTTCGTCATGGGTCAGTTTTTCATCCTTCAGCCGATATGTGTTCTCCATCCTTTCGAAATGTGCCCATACTTCGTCCCTTTTTTTGTGGCTTCTTCGTCTCTTGCTTTACGTTCGCGCCGTTTTTACCGCTCTTCACCAACTTTCCCAGCAAGCTTATCTACGATATTCCGCTCAGCTGCACGATAGGTCAGACAGATGGGACAATGCATTATAAAGATCTTTCTTCAAGAGAGGAAACGAGCACAATATTTCTTTGAGTCAACACAGCGAAATGCATTTGTCGCGTTACTCCCAGTGAGGGAAAAAAAAGTTCGACCTGCTTTTCAGGTAGGCTAAGCTTATCAACCATGCAAAAAACTAAAAAGCGCGTGCAATCACTGAAACCTTTCATAGATTAAAATGCGGGCCTGATCAGTGTGTTAGGGAGGCAACTTTACACCTGTACAAGAAACCAATGAACTTTCTTAGCTTTCACACTATTATATTAGGATACTGCTACAAGTGACAGTTTCGCATGCACTTTGCTATTGTGAGAAAGAGGCGTCGCTTTCCTCTTCTTTCCTGTGCCCTGTTCCGACACGTAGCTGTCGGGTTTATAACCATTTTCACTTCCTCTGCAATTACTAGTGCATTCAACTTGTTCAGTGGTGCAGTGGTGTTTTTACAGAGGGAGGCACAGTCAAAACATTTTATATAAACAGCCCAAAAAAGAAAGAAAACAAAAAACAAAATTGCAGCATATCCACGGAGTGAATGATTATGAGTTGGGCGAAGCGCTGGAGGGTTTCATCACTAAACCGTGAACCATCCGCGAATATCGCCCGCTACATTGTCAAAGATGTGACAAACACTGTATATATCTATAAAAGAAATTTTATTATTCGTAAGTGGTAGCTATACGCCACTTCCGTTTCCCTTTCATTATAACGGCTTTATTGTCGGTGAAGTGGTGGATCGGTGGTGGGGCGTAGTGGTATGTTTGCAAGGACGATGTAGTGGGCAGTGTGCAAAGGTGAAACTATAGGCGGTCACGTACATACAAGGGATGGACAGACCCACGACTTTAGGAGCTTCGCCCCTAAAAGTGATCTCATATTTCAATAAAGCTCGTGTAGCCGATCATTAAAGGGGCCCTGAAACACTTCATTGTGCATGTTCAAAAACAGCTGCCGATTGGTAGTTGAGGCTCCCCAACACACGAGTAATAAATGTGCAATAAATTTACAATAAGTAAACGGAAGATCATTTTCTCTACTGTCGACAAATGACTCTACAGGTTCGAAACCACTTCGTTCCAGGCTTAGTACCAGCTATTGGCTGGTACTAGGCCTGGAAAAGTTTCTGGCTTCAGCACTGGCACATTTTGTGCAGCCATTGATAAAACATGCCGGTTTATTCATTAAGGAATCTTGCACTTGTGCAACCCGGTTCGTGAATGCCTATTCATGCGTCGATGTTGTGTTGTTTTGAGATTATTGACATCACAATAAAAACCATCATGTGAGTGAAGAGTAGCCGGAGTCACGCGTATGCATCATTCTCAGTTTAACCACATTTAATAAAAATAAAGGAACAACCATGCCGGTTGTATTATTTCACTAAGAAGTTACATAGAAACAATAAAGTATAAAGCACCTGTTCTTAACTATTCGTTCATGTTTAAGGTAGCTGACGGAATATGCACTTTGTTAAGTTGCCTCCCTTTATTTGAAATTTCCTTTATTGATCTCTATCGATGCTTATGTATATATTGCTGTTCTTTCATGTATAGGATCAACATAGTATGTACAATTACCTCAGTACGCAGCCGGTCTATACACGCCCTAATAACCGCACAACAAAGCATGACGCCATGAAAGATTCTTGAGAACGCCTGCCAGAACGCTCAATATTATAGCCCTGGCTCCGAGACGACGAGAGTCTAATGCAACGTTGACGTGTAAGAAGAGTGGAGACTGATAAGGAAGGCACCGCGGCTTTCTGCAAGAGCGCCCGTGACTCGGCTCAGATTCTAGCCTCAAAGGGTTGAAGAGTGGGAGCTCACGCTTCGAGCCACAACGCCGGCAACACCACCAACGCCGCCGCTGCCGCTGAGGTGTACCACGAAACAGGCGTCGCTCCTTGCGCTGGAAGCCAGGACACTGGGGCCCTTGGGAGCAGTAAACGTGCCGTGATAACTTCTGGCAGAGATTCACTCTACATTTATTTTCTCTTCTTGCGTCCGACGCACGCGCATGTTCATCGCAAGATAAAGCTTGAACTCATACGTAAAGACCGAAAGTACCCTTGTCTGAACACCCTTCCTCCTCCGTTTCGTCTCCACCGTACTGGCAATACCCTTCTGTTTGCATTTTTCTTTTCCGCACGAACGCTCTTTCTATCTCCCGAGCCAGAAGCGGCACGGGTTATCCTAACAAAACATGAGCGGAATAGAAGGGGAGCTGGTGAGCTAACCTGCACGTCTGCTGCAGCGGCGGGTGTCGGAAAGAGAAACAGTCCTCAGGTTCCAGAACGACGCACGTGTTCACGACCCACGACCCTTCCGAGCCACTCTCCCTCAACCACCCGAATTCAATATATCCTTGCACCTCTCCGACAAAACCCTGACGTCCCCGCGACTCGTTCCTCATTTCCGTACTATAGTTCACTTTGTTTTACTTTCAGCTCCGCCCTCCGATGCTGGCTCTTGGCAGCAGCAATGTCGCCACTGTGAAGAGCACTAGAATGCTGGGAAGCCGCTGATCCGTTCCTTAACGCCGGAACTGAGCTTACCTGATTGGGAATGCTGGGGCTTATGGCAAAGCACGAGAGCGTCTTATCTGTAGGGATAGCGGATTCGCATGCAAATGCTGTTTGTTCTGTCAATGAAAAAGGGGGTGAGCTGATGATCATTGTGCCAGAATCTGATTTATTGGTCTTCGCTTTCGAAAGACAAGATTCTCTTTACTTGTACGCCTGTTGGAACGCTTCAACTCGGCACTTTTGAAGTGGTGCCATTGCAATTCGTAAAGCTCCCAAGCCTGAGTACGTGTCGTGATTTATTATTTGAAATAATCAGCACACGAAGCCAGATGTTTTAACCAGCGCATAGGTTTGCGGTCACATGAAGAAAGTAAGGCGAATGGACGCCGCGAGAAATATGTTTCCAAGAGGTCTAGCTTCGAGCTTTCCAGATCAGTGGAGAACTTTCCGGGAAGTTCTCTAGGGGAACAAGCATTCCAACTAGCAGCTTGAAAATATACTAGTAGCAATCGAGTATTCTCTTCAAGGCGGTATTTAAAGTAAAAAGTTGTATCCATTCTTTCACTGCAACTTATATAGTAGAAAAAGCGAAAGCCAATATTGCAGCTGCTAAATATGAATTTACGGTGCACAGAAACTTCTTATACGAAATAGCATTGTTTACACCCCGACAAAAAATGGTATGCAGCCCCTGAATATAAACAAAAGCACATATGACTGTGGACCCATACGCGCATTTACTACGAAAGCACTCTACGTGTGGAGAATTTAGGTCCGATTTATTAAACGCATAAATGAAAGACAGTGCATGTGGCGATAGGAAATTCTGCTCTCAGAATATTTATTAAGCACGTACATCATAGCAAAACGATAATATAGCTCATGGCGTGTAAAAACAAAAGCACAGAAAAAGAGTGAAAAGAAAGCATATGCGCGGTGCGAACGTTCATTTGCAAAAAAAAGAAGAAAAAAAGTGGCATGATACACTCCGTGTATACGCCAGCATTTGATGAAAGGCGCATCCGAGTTATATCGAAGAAATACTATGAGCTTACATCTCCAGCACGCTTACCTTAAGAATAGAGCGACCCTGTCTGGAATGGCCGTTAATCGCACGGAAGACGCGTGTAAGAGGCCATGGTCCCTCTGCCCAAAAAGTGATTAACAACAAAACAGTAAAAACATAAAACGCCTAACAAAAGCAAGTGTTAGTAAGAATAAGATGAATCTTACAGCTGAGTGTGGTGCAATGTCCCGGCGAGTCAAGGCTTGTGATGTATGCTCAGTGAGAGAAAAAATAACCGTGCTTCGTGCCAGAGCGCCTTGTTCGTGGTAGCCCCGGGAAGCTAGTGTTGGCCGAGCTGAGCTTGCGAACATTTTGGCGGAAACATACGCAGCAGGTTGTAGCAACCTTGCACGCGCTGAATCACATTACTCCAATTGAAAAAGTCAACCTCGCTCGCAATGGCAGTTTTTTCCTCTATCGCCATTTGTGTTCATATTTATCATGGACTGTAACTCAACCCTAAGCATCGAGGAAGTGTGTGAGAAGAATGAAGAATAGAAGCAGACATCAAAGCAATATGCGACGATGACGGATAAAACTCTGAATAGTTGAGTATTGTTGTGCTGGGTGAAAAACCACACGCGTTTACGTTAATTAGCTCTATTTCTTCATGAGCTCACACGAAAAAAAGAGGAACGCCACAAGACATTTGACTTGATGTGCTTATGGTGCGTTACATTTTGGATTGTTTCTTAAATAAATGAATAACGGAACATTCGATTGACATGCAATAGTGTGAAAATTGTCTTGCTTGTTTTTCTCATTTTTTCAACACCAATTATCTTGAATAGAACAACCTCATGAACCATTAGAAGCAAAATATGAATGGCCGGTGTATCATTAAAAACTACAGAGTGATAGTAAAGCACAAAATTTTAGGGATCCTGGCAGACTATTTCTGTAATCTGAATTTACATGCATGGCACCAGTGACTTAAAACGTTTCCTAGTTTTTTTTAATATGTTTACAAAAATTACTCCCTTGGGCGCTGGGTAAAAGCGTCATGTCACTGCAAGTGTAAACGCTAGACTCAAAATTACGCCTACGTGACACGAATTGTAGATGCTGAAAAACAAAGTACCTGCATTCCTTAGCCCTACAGGTTTCCGTTTTAATCCGTGAGGACTGTATCATCACAAGCAAGTCGAGGATCTTAAGCCTTGAATAAGTGATTGGAGACGAATTGCGAACAGCTGTCAACAATGAGTGTTATTTGAATTCGAAGCGAGGAAACAAATTTATAACAGAAGCTAAATTTATTATCACCGTCCACATATTTCTTTCTTTTTTTCTACGTTTGTATACACTGAGTGGCACGACCATAAGTTAGGTAAGGCCTTGCATGAGAAAACGAGTTTTTTTTTGTTATCAAAAATAAATTTGGTGGGTGGTGCACTGAACTTTGTACGCGTAAAACCTGTCATAATGACATCTTTTCAAAATAGTGTGGCCCTGTTCTTCAATTTTCAAAGGCATAGTCGTAAGATAGGAGTCATGTTTATATACTTCTGACCCAAAAGAATAGCAATCATGCTACGCTACGCTCTTTCCTGCTTCTTTATTTTTTCACTCTTATTGCCAGTTCTTTTTAAAAGAGAGATTAGAAGCAAACAGAAAACTTCACAATTGTATTTAGCTATAAATGTTCATTAAAACACATACTTCAAAACAAAGAGGAATGTCTTTAGTTTACCTATGAATAATTTTAAACTTAAATAGATATAAGTGCTTCCTCGCAAAGAGGTTGTAGAGCAAATGAATGTTGTTAAACAAGGAAAAATAGAGTTCAACACCATTAAAGCTAAGTTGAGCTCATAGCAACAATATCTGTAACTAAATTTAAAAAGATGAAAAAAGAAGCAGAGATAAAACAACGGAGGGGTCATCATTGAAATGAGTAGACTCTATTAGCGCAATACGCGTCAGTGCATTGCACTTTTTGCAAGCTTATAGGGGTTGGCACTCGATTAAACAGAAGTTCGGCGAAGCCATGTGTGGTCCCGCATGAATCGATATGTGTTTCTCTCTTCATCATATGGTGGTTTTGGGACGTTAAACCTCACATATTATCATCATGAATAGATATGTGCTTGAGCATCATTTTTCTGGGCTAACTTTGGTCTTCCTAAAGAAGCGCAGGTGTAACACATGCAAATTGCTCCAGACAGAAATCGAGGTTGCAGAGACAAAAAGAAAAAAGAAGATGTAAAGTTTTGGAAAATGAGGCGCCTCAAGCCGATGCCAAGTACTCGCGCAAACAGCTCATTTCTCATATGTTTCCGGCCACCTGTTTCAGTGCTCTGTTAGCCATATTTAATACACAAGAAGCCACGCACCGTAGCGCCAAAATTGGCTTCTGAACCACACCTGCTTTGTTTACCGTAGTTGCCTCGTCTAGCACTAAAATGTTGAAGAGGTGAAACTTATGAAAGTTAGCTGGTAGGCGTTGAGTTCAAAGAGAGCAAAAGGAAAAATGATGTAAGATGCAATTTTCGGGTCGAGATGTATAATATTGTGAAGGTAGCTGAAGAGAAAGTAGCAAGGAAAAGACATAGCCTCTACTCATTCGATAAAAAAATTAAGAAATACCATCTTCGTCACACTTCTTTTGCATTTTATCTCATGCTTTCGAAAGTGAGTGCACCTACTAGAGTTGGGGGAAGGGGGGGGGAGAGGTGCGGCAAGCGTAGTGGTTTTTATTATCGCCTAGTGCCAAGGTGATTTTTCCATTTTGCATTCGAATACTGTGAATATTGAACTGACCTTTGTAGTTAAGAAACCGATACTCTCATTTTGTCCTCTCCGCGTCCTTTTTTTGTGAATTGCTAAAAAATTTGGAAGCAATGAACTGAAAATAAATGAAATACAGACCCATACAAGATTTTTGCTAAGATCATCATTCAGACAGACTGAGACCGAACTCTCTCAATTTTCTATGCTGTAGCCTTTCGTTTGATTAGTTATTTCAAAAATACCGCTTTCGAAAGCACATCGAACCACTCAACTGCGATACTGCCATAGCCGCAAACCTACCGTAGCCGCAATTTCGCTCATAATTTCCTGTTCACTTAGACAAATGTTTTTCTAAATGACACGATTCAGTAAGTGAAAGACATAGATAAACTGCTGAAGCGACGAAGTGACTCCGACGTAATAGCACTCGGAGAATGGTGGGAGGAAAAATGGGTGGCCCTTCATAAGTGGTGATAGCAACACTGCGAGAAAATGGTTTGTCAGCTGAGAGAGATGAACATAAACGTAAAAAAGAACATACGAGCCTGAAGTGTTCTTTTTCATCCAAGTGGATGAAAATATCTTGGCAAATCATCGGCCGGCGTTCGGTGTTGAGGCCTCACTTAGTTTATACTGCTTCCCTTTCTCTTCTTCGAAGTTTAGTTGCACTGATAGTGTCAGGCGTAATGTTGGTTCCTTTGTAAGGGCAAATGGCTGAGGCAACCCACCATTCAAATAGCTCGATGGAAAAGGAAGAGCGAAACCAAAGCAAGGATTCCAGATATCGCTAGCTCAATTCGTTTTCGTCGAAAGAATCTTGGCAGTGGAGGAAGCCGTAAACGTTTGAAAATAAAGAAACTGAATTTTGGTACCAACAGAAAAAATCTCTTTTGAACAAAAGCTGAATTCAAACATCCCAAGAAAAGGACCTACGATAGACACCAGAGGCCTTCCTTGAAATGGCGTTTAGGGGAAAGGAGGTTGTGGAATATAACACGAAGAGGAAGCAAAAATACTGTAGGCACATTTTTTTTTTGCCTTTTCTTTTGACAAATTTGGGATGAAGGTATATTGTTGAAAAAGCGTACCTTCACCAGTTTCACCCGCTTATATTTTCGGCCTTCTTACCGAGAGGTTTCGTTAAGTGTTATGTGCGTCACTGTTCCGCGTTTCTTCCTGGGCGTTTGTCTTCATATCAGTTCAACTTGCTTGGTTCGTATTTTCTGCTTCTTTGCGGAGCAGAAGAAAGAATCATAGGAAGAGGGGCACTTTAAAAACATTGTTGATCCCTCCATCATTTCAATCAGTATAACACGAAAGTTATGTCCTTATTAATATTAGTTGAATGTTTACAGTACATTCATATAAGAGAGCTTATGCAATGTTTATTGATGTTTGACAGGTACAGCACCGTTTAACGTGAATTTATTGGCGTTGACGCTTATTAATAATCCCGACGGCTAACGCCCATGGTCAATGATTAAACAGTCCCTTGTGGTTATAGACGCTTGTGGTGCATTAGCATGTTAGCGGTAAAAGCTGAATCTGAGAAAGAGGTGTGACAGCGAGAAGATTGGGACTGATCGGACGCTGAACTTCGCTGACTGAAGGGCGCGTACTCACGGCATGTTTGAGTATTAAACACTACTGCCCGACTACAGGGATACGGAACGTGCTTCGTGTCTTCCCTGTTGGCCAGCCGCAATATTTCACAGGGGAGCGTAGTGGGACACGCGGAGTTACAGCCAGGCGGAGCAGCTGGGCGTGTGTCGCAGATCTATTTTCAGTACAGATGGATGCAAGCGAGGTCGATGCTTGGGGTAAGGTCGCCACCTGGCGGTGTGTTAAGGCGTCGACAAACTTGCACTTCTCCAGTTGGAAAAGCGTCGACTGGGACGGATGTGAAGAAACAACGCGTTGAAGGAACTAATCATTGATGTCATGACCGTAAGGCGTTGCCCCATTTTACCAAGAGCACTATGAGAAAACAGTGTTAGATATAAAATACGGGTTTGTAAGAAAGCGGGTTCGTGTGTGACTGGAGAGCAGTGAATAGTGCACCCGGCATTGGTTGTCGTGGTCCGAGATTTTGGGATTTTGAATCCCGTTGATGACTCCTGTCGGACCGTGTGTAATTTGTACGCTATTTACGTCATGGAAATACGTCGCTAAAATCTTGGTGGACCCCGACATGAAACACTTTCATGATAAAACGGGAAAGCTGGAGGAGCCGCATTTCTAGTATTCGTTGCAACTCTCTTGGGGCTACTAATACAAGTACGCTTGCATGGTACCCACTGCTTAATTAATTGATTTGGGGGCTGAGGAAGATAAAACATTATGGCGGAGCCCTTTGTAATGGGTCTAAGCAGTGAACGACCTACTCGTAGTACAATTCATATTGTGTAACGCTTGGTTAATTAACTGGTATTTAGAGTCTCCTGGTTATTCCACTCTTCTAACACGTTATATTGCGGGCGTTGACGTGGTTGCTTCCCGAAATCACTCTTTTGTAGGGTCTTCGTGCACAGACATTTTCAGCACCACCTAAGGAAAATTGCTCAGTGTGCCATTTTTCATAATAACGAACATGTGTACTTTCGATTTCTCGCTTTTTCATTGTTTAGGAAAAACGTAAAAAAGGAAACATGTTGCGATCACCTTGCTTAAAGAAATGGCTGGTGGCGGTGAGCTTTAGGTCCGTTATAAATGCCAGATCTAAGATTGCTGGTTCTAGTTTATAAGCAATGCTTGTAAGGAGAAAAATTGAGTGCGCCGCTGTCAGAGGGATATAAAGCTGGATTGTGAGAAGAGAGAATGTCAAGTGACTGGCACAAGCCTCCAAGCTTTTGTCGTCTGTATCTGTTTTTCACTTCACATTGTCTAAGATTATCAGCTTTACAAACGAGAACAAACAAGCAAATATTCAGCAGGCTTTACGCCATGAAAATCATCGTACCGCGAAACTGCAAGTGCAGGAATCAAGGGTGCAGGCAGAAATTTTTTGCTGGGTTTCACCACTTTGTTTTGAAGCGGGGATTGGGCAGGCAGGTGTGGTCGATTTCTTATTTGCACTCTGTACGCTGTGGCGAAAAATTATGAGTGAAGGGGGGGGGGGGGGTACGGGCCCGGTAGGCCATGCCACCCCCTGGGTACGCCACTGGCCGAAATGTATGTATTACATGATTGATTAACATATCATAAGTTGTAAATCCGGTGACAAATTCGCACGCACTGACCCATTTCTATCAAGTCATGCATTCCAACCTTCGCTATCATATCCAGAATCATAGTCATTATTTTGTTATATCAGTTTTTTCTTATTTCCTTACCTTCTCCACCTTCCGTGCATGACGCCTACTGCTACCAGAACTGCTGTTGCTACTACTACTACTTGTAATACTACTAAAACTAGTACTTCTTTTATTAGTTCTACCACCACTACTACTACTACTACAACTATAATCTTCTTTACTACTACTACTACTACTACTACTACTACTACTACTACTACTACTACTACTACTACTACTACTGCTACTGCTACTACTTCTATTACTACTACTACTACTACTACTACTACTACTAATACTAATACTAATACTACTACTACTACTACTACAGCTAAAGTTACTGCTACTGCTATTAATGCAATTACGACGAGGACAGCTTCCCAGGGTAATTAGGATAGCTTCACCATGAAAGAAAAAGTGCCCATTGGAGGAATTTTCTTCGCCACATTTTTCGGCGTTGCCCACAAATGCTGTGGTTGCAGAGGTAACGACAACGACGTCTGTGAAATTCCTCTTTTATGACCGGGCAGAACGAAAGGGGAGAGCGGAATTGAGCGTCCTTTTGCCACTCGCAAGTTTCTCGGACGAAGAATGAACGAGTGGCTCGCGTATTACGGAACCATGAATGCCTTGCCTGCTCGTGTGTGTGAATGATTTCATTGCCTCACGCATAATTTTCGCACCGTTTTATGCCTCGCTCGGCTTCCTTTTCTAGCGCTTCCGTCGACCGTCTTTTTACGGCTGTTGTATCTCTTTGGAGTTGGTTAAACCCGTGACAACGGAAACAAAGCGAGTCCGAGCCCGTCAATGCAGACTTACGCTGTTACGGCTCATGTGTTTTCTTTGCACCACCAGTCCGCGATCAGTAGACAGAAGCGCAAAGGGAACGGACATTTCTCTACTAGCATTAAGGAGCTGGGCTGTTATGCTCGAGATATGACAGATAGAAAATTATCATCATCATGAGCCAGCACGTGTTCGGTTCATCTTCTGCTTCTCTCCCAAGATATATACACACCCTAATTTGTCCGGAGTGGGATGCAATAGCTTTGATGGGAGGTAGAACGAGTAAAGAAAGAGAGAGAAGGAAACAAAGAGAAATAAGGATGAAGAGACAAGTTCTTGACAAAAAAATTCTTAGCCAGACGAGATTTGAACCACAGAATCTATAATCTACACGGACAGCGTCGTAACCACTCGGTTACTAGGCGCGCTAGCGAAGCTTGTATAGCATACACTTTGATAATATAATGCAGCAAGTTAGTGGGAAACTATTGCGTACAAACAAAAAAACTAAGTAACAAAAAGAAGGAGCGAGAGATAAAAATAAGTATAACGATAGAGAATGAGAAAAAAGCTAGAGTGAGATACTAAGAGAAATAGAAAGAAATGTAGAAATGCAAGAAAAAGGAAAAAGTATGAGAGACACAGGAAGAAATAAAAATTAAGAGACGAAAGAAGAGTAAGGATATAGCCTCGTAGAGTATACCACTACAATGGGTGAGAAACTGGGCGCAAAAAACTGACAATCTACGACCATCTTGGTGCCCACCAGCTCTTGCACCACCTTGCGCAATTTAGTTCAAAGCACACTGATTTCCCGTATTTTACTTTGCCTAGATTAGCAGGCCTTTTCTGTTGAAAACTGAAAGCGGTAGCGAGTAAAGGATTGTTTCACTTCGGTTGCCATGATATGCGCTTCTTGGTCTTAAAGGTGACTATCTATCTATCTATCTATCTATCTATCTATCTATCTATCTATCTATCTATCTATCTATCTATCTATCTATCTATCTATCTATCTATCTATCTATCTATCTATCTGTCTATCTATCTATCTATCTATCTCTGTTTGTCTGTCCAACCAGCGTATACCTACTTACCTACCTACCTACCTGCCTACCTACCTACCTACCTACCTACCTACCTACCTACCTACCTACCTACCTACCTACCTACCTACCTACGCTACGACGGGCTCCTCTCGAGGTCAGCTGTTTGGCTTATTCTATATTAAAATCTACACAAGAGGGTATCGACGTAGGATGAAGATGGCTGAAACGTCATGACATGAATGATATGACAAGCTTGAAGTGCCATGCGACTCACGAAGAACGAAAACAAATATCTTATAAATTGAATGTATTCGCGATCTTAGTGCAGTAGACAAACGCTGAATAACCTGCTGCAACGACCGCAAGCAAGCACTCCCTGCAGCTCGGGAATGAACGGATTATATCAACTATTGCCGTATACATATATACGCAAAATAAAATAAAGCAAAGCTTGAAGCTGGCATGGAAGCATGCTCAGAGCGATGGCGCCGATCATAAAGCGATTCAAGGTTCGAACCACTTTACAATCTAGCGGTTACTACGTTGCCGCTCTTGGCACATCACTGACGGAGGGTGAGGCAGTAAACAGTGACGATAGTATCGAGCTCACTTTTAACGCTTCGTCTTTTAAGGTTGACGACGGCTCTGTTTCCTCCGTTGAGGCGGTTTTCTCGCAGCCTTGAGGTTTTTATTTTTATGGCTGCTCCTAAAACGCGTCCGAAGACTTGCTCACTCTCGCGTACAGGAGTGCTTTGTATGCTGGCTGGCGATTCACAGAGCACTTGCGTCTTTGGCATCTTATAGAAGGTCTCTTTATTTGAGATGACATCCGGAAAGGTGTATTTTCACCCACATGACTAACTTGCTATGTCATTAAAAGTTTGTCAGCGTAAGGAACAACGGTGATTGCGTGAACGGTAGTGAAAGAGGTGAGAGCCTTCCGGCTACTTTTTAAGGCAATACCCACGCATGCCCCAATGAATTCCCATGCATAGGCACCAACTCTTTTTTTTCCTTGTGACAGGAGTACCGTGCACACTCTCCGCTATATTTCACACCACCTTCTCAAGCGCGGGTGCGGGTTGTTCGAAAACCACGATGAAGGATTGGAAGACGCTTGAACTTCGCCTTGATAAGTAGAAGGATATATATATATATATATATATATATATATATATATATATATATATATATATATATATATATATATATATATATATATATATATATATATATATATATTGTTACGGTGCGATGGATGCCTTTATTTACAGGAGATGATCACTGCGAGAGTCCAGGGATCTGGCCGATCACCGCTCGTGCCAACCTCGTTCTCCTCTTCTTCCACGCGCATCCTCAGTATCGTAGCAATTCCCCCTCTGCAGACGGGCGAGTTAGGCTTCGTTGCGATGATGATAGCGTTTTAGACGGGCAACATGAACGACGTTGGTCTTGCTTGAGCGGCGGCCAGTTGACAACAGCTGAGATATCACGTACGTGACATCGCTTAGACGTTCCAAGACAACAAACGGACCGGTGTAGTTGGCCAGAAACTTTTGGCAGAGGCCGCGCTTGCGAAGCGGCGTCCAAAGCCACACCAAATACCCTTTCTCAAACCATACGTGCCATTGACTTCTGTCGTACCGTTTTTGGAGCGTTTCTGTGAGACGAAAGTTCGAAGACAGGCGATGCGCCGGGCCTCTTCTGCGCGGCAAATGGTTTCAGCAAGAGTAGGTTGATCAGCCTCGGAAAAAGGAAGAATAGTGTCAAGAGCTGTGCGGGGTTGGCGTGCGTAGAGCAGATAAAATGGACTGTATCTCGTTGTTTCGTGCTGTGCAGTGTTGTAGGCGAAAGTTATAAATGGCAAAATCGCGTCCCATGTTTTGTGTCCAGAATCAACATACATGGAAATCATGTTGACGAGAGTCCTATTTGTTCGTTCCGTCAAACCATTAGCCTGCGGGTGATACGGGGTAGTGTGACGAAAATGGCACGAAGCAAGACGAAGAAGGTCTTCAATTACATCGGCAACAAATTGCCGCCCGCGATCACTGATGATGACACGGGGGGATCCATGGCGTAATATAACGTGTGACAGCATGAACTGTGAAACTTGAGTGGCCGTTGCCGCAGTTTCGGCGTAACGTGTGAGGTGGTCAATGCCCACAATAATCCATCGGTTGCCGTTCGTTGATCGCGGAAAAGGGCCGAGCAGGTCGACACCTACGACGTCAAATAATGAACTCGGGGGTGCTATGGGATGAAGTAGTCCGGCTGGCGGAGTTGTAGGACGCTTGTGGCGTTGACATTGCTCACAGCTCGCAACGTATGCAGTCACACTTTTACGCATCTTCGGCCAGAAGAAGCGTTCTTGCGTGCGATAAAATGTCCTAGAAAAACCCATATGGCCAGATGTTGGGTCGTCGTGCATTGCTCGAAGTACGTGTTGTCGAAGACTTGTAGGCACAACTAGAAGTAGGCGAGGGCCTACGCCGGAATAATTCTTTTTGTAGAGAACGCCATCCTTTACGACGAAACCACGTTGACCGTTCGTTCCGGAAATGAAGAAAGAAGCGAGACTGTTGTCATTGCGTTGCTCTGCTCGAAAAGTTGTTAGGTCGGGGAACGGAGTATTTACTACAGCCAAATATTCATCAAAGTTGTCAGCGTCACACTCGGTTGTCGGAAGGGGAAGTCGTGAAAGGCAATCAGCGTCGGCATGACGACGACCGCTCTTGTAGCAGACTTCAAAGTCGTGTTCTTGCAATCGTAATGCCCAACGAGCAAGACGACCAGATGGGTCCCGTAGTCCAGTGAGCCAACATAAAGAATGGTGGTCCGTGACAATCGAGAATCGGCGTCCATAGATATAAGGGCGAAACTTGTGCACGGCGAATATGACCGCGAGACATTTCTGCTCTGTGACAGTATAGTTTCGCTCCGGCTTACTTAAACAGCGACTGGCATAGGCAACGACGTGTTCAGCAGCTCCATGGCGTTGGACCAATACGGCGCCAATACCTACACCACTGGCGTCGGTATGAACTTCTGTGGCAGCAGATGGGTCATAGTGGCGAAGTACGGGCCCTGACGTAAGAGCAAACTTGAGTTGCGAAAAAGACGACTCGCATTCCGCTGACCACCGAAAAGGCGCGTTCTTGTTGAGTAGGGACGTCAAAGGGTAAGCGAGGTCGGCGAACCTGGGCACGAAGCGACGGAAGTACGAGCATAGGCCCAAAAAGCTTCGCAACTCTCGTACCGACTGAGGTTGTTTGAAGCTGCTGACTGCTGCGACTTTCTGGGGGTCGGGTCGAACGCCATGCTTGTCCACCAGGTGACCGAGAACGAGAGTCTCACGGCTGCCAAAATGACACTTCTTAGAGTTCAGGGTGAGCTTAGCTCTCTCAAGGCAGGTGAGAACAATGTCTAGACGATGGTTGTGTTCATCGAATGTACGGCCAAATATTATAATGTCATCCAGGTAGCAAAGACAAACTTCTCACTTTAGTCCACGTAACACAGAGTCCATGAAGCGCTCAAACGTGGCTGGAGCGTTGCATAGGCCAAACGGCATTACACTGAATTCAAATAGACCATCTGGCGTTATGAAGGCCGTTTTCTCTTTGTCATTCGGGTGCATGGGTATTTGCCAATAACCAGATCTCAAATCCACGGATGAGAAGTACGATGCCGAATGTAAACAATCGATGACATCATCAATCCTGGGAAGCGGGTAGACATCCTTTTTAGTAACAGAGTTGAGCCGTCTGTAATTCACGCAGAATCGCCATGTACCATCCTTCTTTCGGACAAGAATCACAGGGGCAGCCCAAGGGCTACACGACTCTTGAATAACCCTTTTCTTTAACATCTCTTCTACCTGTTGAGTAATGACCTTGTGCTCCGCAGATGAGACACGGTATGGTTTCTGCCAGATAGGGTGAGCGGATCCTGTGTCAATCCCATGGCGAGTACGCCACTCGGGTACACTTATTTGCTCTTCTTTCTGTGCAAAGTCAAATATAGTAGCGTGCTTCGCAAGGACTTCGACCAAAGCTTGACGTTTTTCTGATGATAGCGACTTGTTTACCATACTCAGAAAGTTGGCTTCTGTATGGTACGTTGCACAAATAGGATCTACTCTCTCGTCACTTAAAGATGCAATGAAACTGGTCGCATTTTGTTCGAAGCGGGCGAGTCGCATTCCGCCGGGTAGCATAACAGGTTCACTTGAATAGTTCGACACCCATAAGGCCGATCGCCCATCACTGATCGACAGAACACAATGTGGAATGAGCACATTTTTCTTGGCGCAATTAAGAGGAATGGGCTCCACAAGAACATCAAACTTTCCGGCGTCCGAGGCAGAGGCGTCAATGCGTACGATTTCATCGAGTTGGGCGGCAAGACAACATCCTCAATGACAGTGATAGATCCTTGACAGCACCTAGGATCGTCAGTAAATGCCGATAGCATAATCTCGCCAGCACCGCAATCTACAGTAGCCCCGCACTCGCGTAGAAAATCGATGCCCAAGATGATGTCATGGGTGGAGCTGGTCAGGACGGCGAATTCAGCCTCGAAGACCTTGTCACCCAAAGTGACACTAACAACACACACACCGATCGGGCACAATGTCTCCCCGCTCACTGCACGAAATAATGCACAACTGTCGCAGCGAAACATCACTTTATGTCCTAGCCGCAATTTGAAGTTAAGACTCATCACTGAAACAGCTGCTCCAGTATCTATCAAAGCCATCGTAGGATGTCCATCAATAAGCACGGGGACCCTAGTTTGAGTCATAAAAACGGGTGGAGGCATAGGCGGATGTAGTGACAAATGTTCGGTGACCTCACCTCCATTGGCCGCACCACCTAGTTTCCCGGAGGCGGGGAGGTGACGCGTCGACCAGGAGATGGGGAACGGAACCGGCGTGTTGTGGGGGGCGTCAAGCTTTGCACGGAGGAATGCGAGTCGTTGCGTAAATTCCGGTGGAAATTGCGTCCTACATGTGTATCACTGTGGGTCGTTTGCTGGAAGCCGTCCCCAACGTACGCGTCCCGCATTGAACGCATACCACCGCGCCAGCGGTTTTGTCGAGAAGAAGGTGATGGTCCCTCGTAGTAGCGTTGCTGGGGGCGACGCCTTTGACCACAGAATCGAGCCACATGTCCACGGAAACCGCAGTTATAGCACACAGGGGCCTCACGCACGTCGCCAAACCTTCCACGAGGCGCCATGTGCCCATGATCGTCCCACGAAGACACCATTGTAGGTGGTTGGCGGGAGGCGTTCTGGAAACCACGGCGATGATGAAAGTTGTCGGTTGGGGGCTCTGGTGCTCTTGATTGGGGCTCATCATATAGCGTGGCATCAACGGCAGCACACATTGCGTCGTATGGCGGGGAGGTGTTCATAGCAGGTGCTCTCGGCGGGTTGACAGCATCACGTCGTCCAAGTTCTTCGCGTACGATTTGCCTGATCATTGAGGCAAGATCACAGGGGGATGTTGGAGGGACGTCGACACTTGCAACGGTGGTGACGTTGGCAAGTCTATCAAATTTGGGAGTGATGCGCCTAGCCTTCAGTGTCTCAAACGTGCGGCAGTGTTGTATTACGTCCGCTACAGACGCCAAGGTGTCCTTGCCGATGAGCAAATTGTAGACATCCTCAGCAACCCCTTTGAGAAGATGCCCTACCTTGTCATCTTCTTTCATGCATGGGTCTACAGACTTGCACAATTTCAGGATCTCTTCAATGTACGTTGTGCATGTTTCACCGGGGACTTGAGCACGCTGCATCAAAGTTTGCTCAGCGCGCTTCTTCTTCATCAATGGGTCCCCGAAGCAGCTCGCTATTTCTTTCTCAAACGCTTCCCAGGTCATTATTGTTTCTTCGTGGTTTTCAAACCACACCAACGCCGTCCCTTGAAGAAACAATCCGACGTTGGACAACCGGGAGGCCGCATCCCAACAGTTGTATTTACTCACACGGTTGAAGTGTTTCAGCCATTTGTCGACGTCTTCTCCGACCCTTTCTTAGAAGCTTCGTGGTACCATGTGCCGGGGCCACGCAGCGCCAGACGAAGAGTGCGTGGTGTCGCCGTCAGCAATCGGATCCATAGAGAGCGGTTGTAGACCAGCCAGTCGGCGGCTTCGGCGTAGTTTTTGAGGTAGCGCTTCCGTGATCGTTGGCCTTGGATCGCTCCGCTGTACCCCGCACCTTCCACCAATCTTGTTACGGTGCGATGGATGCCTTTATTTACAGGAGATGATCAATGCGAGAGTCCAGGGATCTGGCCGATCACCGCTCGTGCCAACCTCGTTCTCCTCTTTTTCCACGCGCATCCTCAGTATCGTAGCAATATATATATATATATATATATATATATATATATATATATATATATATATATATATATATATATATATATATATATATATATATTGTGAGCAATATTTATGCGTCCCATCTTTTTATCTGTACATACTCATCATCACCAGTCAAGTTTAGGTTGTGGGGCACATACTCGAGTCAATAAAGGAGAGTCTTGAGTGTACTCGACGCCATCTTACAAGTGGTGGAGAGTGCTGCCTGGTTCCTGCGTCCTCTCGCGTTCTCGGACACCCCAGCGTCTTCTAGAACACATCCCTGGAGCTCCGTTCAGGCCGCCGCTTAAACGACCTGGGTCTGGTAATGTCGCAAGCCGCCCAGTCCAGCGTGCCAGCTTCGCCACCGCTCCCACCGCCAAGAAATCCTTCTCACCTGGTCACCAGTCCTCAAAAGGATCCTCCGCTGTTCGCAGGGCTTCCGGGTGAAGACGTTGAAGACTGGCTCGAGGAGTATGGCCGCGTGAGTGTTATCAACAACTGGGATGAGCCTGCGAAACTCACCCACGTTGCATTCTACTTGAGCGGCGTCGCAAAAACGTGGTTTTTCAACCACGCCACAGATTTTCCGACATGGCCCGCTTTTACACGTCAGCTCCGCCAGATTTTTGCCAACCCGTCAGTGCGCTCGGATATCGCCAAAAAGTGGCTTGGTGCACTTTTTCAACGCCCTGGCGAGTCTTACACTTCTTACATCGAAGATGTTCTCGCCCTTTGCCGCCGCATCGACAACGATATGGCGGAAAACGACCGTGTGCGCCACCTACTAAAAGGAATTGCGACTGTCACTTTTAACGCGCTTGTGGTGCGAAATCCCCAAACCGTAGCCGATGTTGTCGCTACCTGTCAGCGCCTTGAGGAGCTTAAGACCACTCGGATACAACCTGATATGTCTGATCTGAGCTCAAGTTATGATACAACAGAGCTGCGTGCACTGATCCGCTCTATCATCCGCGAGGAACTTCATGCACAGGCTTCACTTCGCCACCTCGATATCCGAACGACGCCACCCGCTACTAGCTTACGTGACGTCGTGAGGCAGGAACTGGCCTTGATGACAAGTACACCAGCTCCGAGTTCACATCCCATGCCCAGTTATGCTCACGTTGCTGCAACGACACCTACGCCCCACCAGAGCCTGGCCTCGATGACTGTCACACCTGTCCCGAGCCCATATCCTGTGGCCATGCCAACGTATGCTCAGGTTGCTGCTAGGACACCAGCACCCCAGCAAAGCCGAATGCAGCTAACAGCGCCCGAAGTGCATGGTTCGCTCAACTCACTCGCACCGCGACCATCTTCCCAGCCTTGCAACGCCTGGCGCAGTTCGCGGCCGACTTGCTTCTATTGCGGCATTCGTGGTCATATTTCAAGGTTTTGCCGACGCCGTCAGCAAGACGAACAACGAAGCTACGATAACCTTGAACGGGACGACTTCTACGCGACTGGACCACCCTATCGTCGGCTGTATCCGAACAGCACACGTCGGTCGCCGTCTCGGCAGAAATTTGACCCAGTTGGCAGTTCCCGGTTCTCACGTCGTCGCTCACCTTCACCGATGCGGCGTTCCTCTTCTTCTCTCCGACCTTCTACCTCAATTCCCGACCGCCAACTGGAAAACTGAACAGTGCAGCTTCGGGAGAGAAAGCTGCATCTTTCGAACTGCGTCAAACTCCTCCGGACCGCCCATCGAATGTTTTATTGGTGTATGTTGAAGGTATACAGACAGAGGCACTGGGTGGACACACGTGCATCACTTTCCGCAATTTGTGCAGACTTTTGTGCCCGCTTGAAAAAAGTTAGGACGCCCTACGATGGTCCTCCCCTTCGTTGCGCAGATGGAGTCTCTATTCAGCCTTCAAGTGTTTGCACAGTCCGCGTTTTCATAGATGGCCTCCTTCACCACATTCAGTTTCTTGTACTTCCTTGGTGCACTCACACAGTAATTTTAGGATGGGACTTCCTTTCTTCGGCATTAGCTTTCATATCGTGTCGTCAGCGAGTCATTCAAATGTCAGCTACTGAGAATTCATCTGTCATCTGGATGTCGATCCATACAGCTTCCCTTTCGTTGCTGCCACTGATTGTTTCATTTCGCCAGGAGATGAACAACTTCTAACGATCACTTCGGATACTATAGTTAATGGTGACCTGTTCATAGCTCCATCAGTTCGCTCCAAACCTACGGGGCTTACCACAGCACCCGGCGTTGTGCGGTTTAACGACGGTAAAGCATTGGTCACCGCCTTGAATCCAACTTCTTCGCCAGTGATGCTGCCCCAGGGCACTGCTCTGAGCTGCTTCGCTGGCAGTGAGCCCTTTTCGCTGGTTTCCCGTCACGCAGAATCACCGCCTTTGTCTGCTACTACTGATATCAAGGCTACCTTAAATGACACCATAAGTCCTCACCTCACTGCCGAACAAAAGAGAGACCTCGTAGACCTTCTCCGAAAGCACAGCCTTTCGTTTGATGTACATTGCAAAGTTCTGGGCCGCACCTCCGTTGCAGAGCACAGCATCGAAACCGAAGGCAGCTCCATTGTATGCCACCGCCCATACCGTCTCTCTTCAGCAGAACGGCAAATCATTGAGGAAAACGTCGCCGACATGCTCAAACGGGATATTATTCGACCTTCATCCACCTCCTGGTCGTCTCCTGTGGTGTTGTTTCGGAAAAAGGATGGCTCTGTCCGCTTTTGTGTTGATTACAGAGCGCTCAGTAATATCACGAAAAAAGACGTATATCCATTGCCACGCATAGATGATGCCCTGGACTCCCTACAAGGCGCAGAATATTTCTCCAGCCTCGACTTCCGATGCGGGTATTGGCAAATACCTATGCGCGAAGCAGACAAGGAGAAAACAGCGTTTGCGACGCCTGACGGGCTTTACGAATTTAACGTCATGCCCTTTGGCTTATACAACGCTCCAGCAACATTCGAGCGCATGATAGATACTGTCTTACGTGTGAAGTGACTCTTAAAAAGGGAAAAGAAGAGAAAAGTGAGCCCCGTTATTGTCTGCTTCAGTGAGCGACACCGCCACAGCAGCTCACGAGGGATGGGGGTGAGGAGGGATAAAAAGGATAGGAGTAAAGATGTAGGAGAGCCGAAGAAGGAGAAGAGAAGAAGAGACGTGAGGTGGTGAGCCAGAGCGAGTGACGACAAGATGAAGGGATAGAAGAGATAGGAAAGATGAAGCACGGTCACTGGGGTCCGAGGACGGGGCGCACCTGCGAGAGCTCCTTTCGGCGTCGGTGGATGGCGTAGAGCAAGTCCAGTAAGTCAGAGCTGCACTGTCGTCGGAGGTGGAAGGTCGTCGGCGGCAGGAGGTGACGTAGGGCGAGCCCAGTCGGCCAGAGCCACGATGACGCCGGAGGTCGCAGGCGCGCGACCGGTCAGCCCGAAATCCAGCAAGCGAGATATACTGTCTTACGTGGTCTCAAATGGAAAACCTGTTTATGTTATTTAGACGACATCGTCATTTATTCTTCTATTTTTTCTCAGCACCTTGAGCGTTTGGACGAAGTTCTAACGTGCATTTCGACGCCATCTTACAATATATATATGGGAAAGAAGTGTATACCTAAGGGCTCGTTTTGCAGTGTTTTTTATTAACACTATATTAATGAGATATAACAGACAGTAATGCCAAGGAATGTACAGGGGAAGTTATTAGAACCAATGGAATGTAAATAAGAAGAAAGGAAAGTGAGTGGATGATAAAATAACCAGCCGTGAGCACACACACACACACACACATATATATATATATATATATATATATATATATATATATATATATATATAGAGAGAGAGAGAGAGAGAGAGAGAGAGAGAGAGAGATAGGTTCCACATGGGACCATGTATTCGTGTGCGTAGGTGCACACCTCACAAAAAATGGGCCGCTCTAAGCACCAAGCTTTGCGCAATGAACACGTTTCGACGTCTGTTGCAATTCTACGATTATTGCACACTATACTACATGCGTTTCGATAGAGACTTCACACGACATTAAATACTTATAGCGTTTTTATCAAAGCATCTGCAAGCTTTTTAGCGGCTTTGCAGAAGAATGCAACCTTGCCGATTGAAGGCGTGAGATGGATTCAGAAGGTTTCTTTATTTATTAGACGTGAAAGAATCATATGCTTGGGGCAGTGTACTTTCTGCGGCGTCCACGCTCATACGCTGCATGCAAAACAATATAAAACAATCAGGAAAATGAGCTTTCTATGAAACACGGGGAGCACGATATACCTAATTGAGCACATATATACATGAATGTTTGCCATTTACATTAAACCCGCAGTTCCACCCTCAAATGCCGAAGAATCCCTTTCCGACTACTCATTACACCCTCCGTTGCCCATCACGCCTAAAATCTAAAATTTACGGTGATCTTCGATGGCCCAGACCTTGACAAGAAAACGCACCCTACTTGTCTCATTGTTTGATATACAGCCGGCAGAGCACTTTTTTTGCACTGCTTTTCTCGCTGGCACCCAAGACATCGCATGTTTTCGTGCGCTCTCTGGCGCACCTACTTCTGTCAAAAATATGTGGTTTAATTGTCTCGTAGAGTTTCGTTTATTTTTCCGCTTCAGTTATTTTTTAAGTGCCTCGAGGTATGACGTCTTAATAGATATTATTGAACTTTATGTATTGAAGCGGGAGCGGCGGGAAATGCACATGCTAGATTATGTGCGGTACATCCAAATACCAAAATCTGATTTTCGTCTTTTTCTTGTAACCTTCATTTTCAGCACTTTACTTGATGTTCACGTCCGTTATTATTTATTATTTTTTACCTGAGGCTGCAATAACTTGCGGGGCCCCACAATGAGCACTTCGAAATCAGCCCTGTTTGTACATCAGTGTAATATTATAGTGAGTGTGGTACCATGATAGCTTCACCTAACCCAAGGTGACAACTGAAATAGGTGCGTAAATCTGGCGCAGATCTTAGTACGCATAGAACTATATGCCCTGTCTTCTTGTCATTATGAATCATGCATGATTGGTGCCATTCATTCTCACAGATCTTAACCTGGGAATTAACTTGCTGGACGCAGAGCCCAATTTACATATCACCCTAAAAGTGCCGATTTAATTCATCTCGACGAGTCCTCTTTAAAGCTTGAATTGAAGCGCGTTCGCTTTTCATTCGTACTTTCGCAATGTTTGTTCTGCTCCAGCTAGGAAATTGTTTTGACCGAATCGGGTAGCAACATAACTTTCCAACGACTGGAGTGAGCGCTGGGTGTTGTCGACTACGTATTCCCTTCGACCTAGATTCTCCTTTCTATGACCAACCTTCGAAAACGGAACTCTCGAACGAAACCGAAAGAACAACGCCGAACTAAGCGTAACCATTGCAAGGCATTCTTCAGCACGCGTGACCACTGGGGCGGCAGCTTTCATATTGAATTATAGCAACGCAAGGACGTGCAACCCGTCTTGGCTGTTACCGTGTTTCCTACGCCACCTACTTTCTTTTTTTTTACTTGCCGAGATATACACGCTTCGTCACTCCTTGCTAGGGCCCTTGTGCTCAACTCAGGAGCGCTGTGTCTTTTGCATACTTTTTATTCCGGGTCCTTTGACTTCAAATTTGCGAACGAAGTTTTCACTTTCAGAAATGCGTCACATCGTAAAATTCTGACTGGTCCCATGCTGTTGGGGAAATAAGCCTGTCAGTACGCTCATAGCAGAATAATATATGTGACATGGCATAAAGGATGGACGGCAGTAAAATAAATGGGAAAGTAGTAGAATGCAGGTTAGGGAAACTTGCACCCATGTTAATAAAAGTGGAGTAAAAACAAAACGGTTAAATAAATGCTAACTTGTTTGTAACCGCGCCAGAAGCTTAGTAACCGCACCATCAACTTAGCTACAATTAACCATCTAGATGTTTACTGCAACTTTTCTCATAAGTCTGTGTGCTTTAGCATATCATGTTAACTAACACAGCAAGGTTTGTTGTATGAGCTAGAAAATCCTATATAGAAAGTGAGGCGAAAAAAAAACAGAAATATATAGCAAAGTTTGTTAAACCAATTAAAAACAAATAACTTATTTAACTAATTACCAAAGTTATTACCATCACAACACGAATATTGAACGCGTCAAAACACGCAGGCACGCCTGCGTTTTTTTTCTTTATTTACCCTATCGGTAAATTTACGACTATTTGTGTACATACTTCGAAATAACACACCAGCAAGCAATAACTAACCAGTTGTATCGGTTATCACTCATGGGACTCAGAGAAATATTTGATAGACATTTACGTGGTATCTTTATCCCAATGTCTGCGTATACCTGTGCCATCACGTAGCAAATCACTGTTATTTCAGCATAAAATAAAAAAAGTATGTTTTGGGTAGATTTTGCATAAGATTATCACAAATATGGCATAAGGTACTACGGCATCTCTGAAGTAGATGACAACGCATTTATATTGGTAGAGACCTAATTAAAATATAAGGCCCCTTAGTAGTAACGGCGAAATTTATCATTAGCTCCAATGGCTGCTGGCCAGCAAAGGCATGCCGTGGTAGTAAATGCAGAATGCATGCATTTACTAACTGTTAATATCGTCTTTCTAATACAGGTGTACACTGAGTCAGGCCCGTAGTCAAGGGGGGTGAGCCCTAAGGGCCTGGTTCTGCCCCTGCCCTCCCCCTTTCGGTGTATTCCTGCAGAAGGATGTTTTACTGAAAATGAATAGTGAAAATAGGTGTTTACACCAAACCTTCAAGTAGCCCTCCCCCCACCCCCCTTCCGAAAAACATTGCTCGCTATGAGCCTGCACTGAGCACTGTGCGCTTGGGTACAAAGCCACCGGTCCTAAAAATAATCATAATGCATCTTCACTATACACCGTTCTTTAGATCCTGTTTTGCACTCTAAGGGAACTAAACTCTGTACCTAAGTTTTGTTTTAGAAGCCCATTGCCATCATACGAATAAACGAATCGTACACTCTTAATGTGAGTGTATTGTGATTTCCACTTTTGCATCACTTCACGCATAAACTGTGTTCTGAGCAAATTCATTCAACCGTGACATCGGCTACTTGCACTTGATTACCATGCCCTCTGTCTCTTTTTTCAGAATATATAGATCAGATGTTCGACGGAGACAGCGGAGAGTAACTGCAATGGTCCATTTAAAAGCCATGTCGTATCCAAAAAGTCACTCAAACCAAGCATGGTTATTTGTGACAGAGTCATTAGGCTGTGGCACGCCAGCGATCGTTCCAGCTTGTGCAGCACTTATCTTTATTGCTAAATACGTTTCTTACATTCGTCGGCCTCTCAGTAATGGCTTGCGTTTCGATTACATCTCTTGCTTTCTTAGCGTTGCTCTTTTGTCTCGGCCTCGCATTTCTCTTCCAGTTCCCTTGTTTGTCTTTGTGTTCTTTACATACACATTCTCGAATTTGCCAATAGCCTGAAGTTTATTTACAGGAGCAAAACCACCAAATTAGTTTCATCTAGGTTTTCTTGCGACTCGATGCAAGATACAGGTGGATCGGAGAACACACGCAAAGTATTCGATTCGGCACATGGGCATCGCAACCACATTTATTGAGTTCCAACTGCTGCGTTTTTAAGCGTTGCTTTTTTTTTCTCGATATTTGACAGGAAGCTCTTCTATTTGAAAGTTGAGGCTATAAATACCGTGTTACTAGATTACGGCAGCTTACACTCAGTAACGGCTTCCACCTCGGAAGTACACGGGATCAGAAAAAACACCATTCCAACCAGAATTAGGTTGCGGGTCCATTTTAGCTGATTAAAATGGCAATTCAAATATACGTATGGTATTCATGGTATTCCCGTATATAAAAAAAACTGGTGAATATTAGAGGGCCGATTGTATTACGTGTATTAAGCGAAGGAAGTGTCATTATGGTTGTATTTATTTTACGATTAATGAATTATAGGGCCGGAAATAAATGGTATGCTAAATAACAGTTGTGCGGCACTCTAACCATTGCGGACGCACGCTGCCAGAGACTTATTTCTAACGGCAGACTGTGTCCGCAAAGATGACATCATTGCCGGACTAAAACGTTTTATTAACTTTGAAAGGTTGCATACATTGTTACTGAACCAGACACATTCTACAGACATCCACGGTAAGGCTAACCTATTCACTAGAATTCTCCTGATAATTCGATCATAAAACTGAATTGCCCAATCTGTGTTCATTGTTCTAGGTTTATTCACATCAGGTTCCTTCACACTGTGGACAGTTGTCATTAAAGCTGCGCAAAATGTCACTATCATCAAAGTAAACTTGCTCTTGTCAATAACATTTTCAAGTAATTCTGCTTGGATGACCAAGAGCGCGTCGCCAAACTGTTCGCTAGTTTCAATTCCGCTTCTTCCAACTTTACTCTACCAATGAATGTAGTAACAGACAAATGTAAGCGTATGCTACAAAGTCTTCCCTTACGCTACTAACACCTCTAACGACTTCTGTCCGCAAATATATTTGACTTTTCTTGTGAATGCTGCTCCCTTGTCATATCGTATTAAAAATTGTGTTGTGCTATTCTTTTGCGGCTGTTACAATACCAGCCTTTGTATCCAGTAGCAGGAGCGAAAACAACAACAAAGAGAAAAAAAAATTAAGGCACTCATGTCTGAGTGGTAGCAACTCTGAAGGAATTGCGCTGGACAGCCTTCTTCAATTTTGTTCGCTTGTCACTTTCTTTCATCCTCTGTGTCCTTGTTTTCTACTTTCCAGTTTTTCTCCTTTTATCATTTCTTTCTGTTTATTCTTATATTTTTCCCTTTTCTGTCGTTTTTTCTCTCTCTCTCTCTCTTCATTTTCCTGCTTCCCTCCCACATCTTTCTAATTTTAGACGTGGTTTTGCGTGCGCTGCAGCAAGCGAGGACAACATACGACAGGCCAGGCTGCTAAGGCGCTGCGCACTCCAAATGATCACCAAAGCACTCGAAAAACAAGAGAGAACAGGCCTCTCGTTGGCGTGAGAACGTGATCCGTATGCTACGGATGGCTATGCTTTACAAGGTATTGCCAGGGTTGCGCCAAGATACGTGAGACGAGCACAACACACGGCAGCTCCGGCGTCTAAGTGCTCCACATATAATACACTTAAAAGCTCTGAGAGTAGATCATTGCAAATAAGCCGAAAGCTAAATGACCTGTACCATATCAAGATGTTAAAATATATCCGCACAAACTTGATTTGATTTTTTTCTTCACTCTTTCGCAGTAACAAAAAATACAAATTGAATAAATAGAACAACGAGTGGCAAGAGCTTTTCACTACATTTTCGAACAAAAGAATAGCTTTTGCTGCTTTAAATTTCTCTGCTTCTACGTTCCTTACTCCATCGACCATTAGTTTTACTTCCGTTAGCCTGTCTCGTCTATACGTGGACAGCGCGCTCAATTATTGGAGTTGACGTAGTGTTGCCCCTCGGGAGGGGGAGGAGAGGCGGGGGGGCTTAATCACGTCTGCGCCGCTTTCGTTTCTTCCTAAGAGAAAGTGAAGCAGTCCTCCTCGCCACTCTTCGATTTCATAGGCCTAACGCACCGATGCCCTCACCCACTCTGCACCAATATATCTCCGCTCACGTCCCCCCCTGTTTGCTCAGCAGCGAAAGAATCACTAACCGGTCTTACAGCGCCTGTTAGCGATCGCCCGCCTGCAAAGGGCTAACTCCTCTCACAGTCTGCGAGTTCATTATAATCACGACATTTCAGACAATGGCGCACAAGCTAATACGTGTGTGCACATGCTTTAACGATTCTTGCTTTCTTATTTTTCCGCTTCATTCTCTGTACTTAATATATTAGGCTTGCTGTGATGACGCAGTTTTTTTAGTTTTTTTGTTTTTTGCTGGTAGCCTCTGTGATAACAATGTCACATCGTACTCTGACAAGCGACGCTTAGGTAAAAAATATTTTTTTTGTGCTGGTAACTTTTTCCTGGATATAAGGAATCTTTACATACCTTGCCTCAGAAAAAGAAGAGGAACTCCAAAAACAATCAATCAATAGCAGTAGGTTGAAAAACACTGATTGTTTGACAAACTAGACTTTTCTTTTTATTTACCGGAGCGTTTACACCGACTATCGCTTAGACGGTGTTGTTTAAGCACTTAAGCGACTGCTCTTAATGCTTTCTTCCACCGTTATACACATAATATAGCTGCACAATATAATGGTACAATACAGCTGAAATATAGCTGCAATATAGCTGCAATAGTGACTGTATTTAGTAGCAAAGCTTTCGCACGTGCACTTATGTCCTAAAGACGAGCAACTTCACGCGTTTTCTAGACAATCATACAGTAAATAAGGCGGCACAATAGGAGAAACATAGAGAGATCAATTTCCACAAAATGCATAGATTCCGAGATATTTTCATTAGTATTTTATTCAGAATCAGTTATAATGCGCCTAATTGAATGGGTTCCTTCCTAGACAGCTGAGAAGCCTTGAGCTTTTGGTATAGTTCCTCGAAATATCCAGAAAAAGTACGCATTTTTTCTCATTTATTTTCAGACTACTCTCAAAACTGTTACGCGTTTTGCACGAAAGCGCTACCCGATCTCTTTTCATAAGTAAAACTCCGCGTGTGCTCTATTCCTAAACAACACCGGGAAAACCCACAGATGTTCGCTAACGCACTTGTAGCCACACGGACAACTTGATTGAGTGCAACATTTATTCTGCACACACAAAACGCTGAAGTCAAAACTTACAAACAACTGCTAGACATATTACATCGCCTTCATGCGCTTACAGCAGACGTCATTCCGGAATGCCGTAAAAGCATCAGTATGGTCGCGAGCACCCCTCCACGCATCATATATAGCAGATCAGTAGTTATTCTAGAAAGGCTTGCAGAATGCGCACGTCCAAGCATACCAATACTTTCCATTAATATTTCCCACCCTAACTCTGCCGTAATGTTGGGTCAAGCTAGGCTTATACTAGTAGCCCATGAGCCAACTGAAACTAGGCTACCGAACATAAGAAAACCCGTGCCTGTACGTGAGAAAGCTGCTTGGTTCGGGCAAACATCCAAAGACTTGCTGCATGCATCAGCCTTCATTATTGTATAAAATATTCAAAGTAAGCTTTCTGTTGCTTTCACGTCTTATGCCATATTCCAACCAGAAAATTTCAGGCCGCATATTTTATGTCAGGATTGCACCAGCCATGCATAGACGCTAGAGCTGCACGCAGAAAGCGTACGCGGACGCCATACAAACAGTACAAGTCAGGTTATTCAGTGTACAGCAGGTAGAAAACTCACTGCTAGCACACGCTCCCCTGGCAGACATGGCGGTTGCTACGCATCAGAGTTGAAAGCCACAGTGTGCGTGAGCGCAAGCTTGTTTAGATAAAAACTTGTGGTATCAAATGTGAAGCATTTCTTGGCGAGCTTCGGCGACCTTGAGCGTATCTATCTATCTATCTATCTATCTATCTATCTATCTATCTATCTATCTATCTATCTATCTATCTATCTAGCCGCTTACGTTTTGGTGTTCTCGAGGTCACCCCCTTAACTTGGTGTGAACCAAAATTAGCACGGGAGGTTAACATGATTTGACTATATGACGTGCTGGTCAAGACATGAATAATGTCACAATCCCGTCTCGTACGTCGTCAAACACTTCCCGCCAGACAGTGGCACATACTCACGGGCAGGTACGTGCCGCTAGTATGCGGGTATGTAATGTGCCAGAGGTGACTGACACTTAGTACCTACCCAGCAATGACGAGCACACATATGCACGATTTTAACGCGCGAGCGTTAAGAAATACCCGACATCGATAGTGTCGACCCGACAATTGTAAAGAAAAATGTCAGGGTCCGAGTTGGAATCGAACCCAAGCATTCTGCGTGGCAATGGATCATTTTACCACAAAGCTACGCCATGTCTCGGAACTACTTTTCCAGTAGACGCGCATATTCGTGAAACGTCAATAGCGGTTGCTGTGCTGCCTACCCAATTTTATAAACATTGATTGATTTGTGGGGCTTAACGTCTCAAAACCACCATATGATTATGAGAGACGCCATAGTAGAAGGGCTCCGAAAATTTAGACCACCTGGCGTTCTTTAACGTGCACCTAAATCTGAGTACACGGGCCTACAACATTTCCACCTCCATCGGAAATGCAGCTGCCACAGCCGGGATTCAAAATTTCATAAATATTACATACGCACTCCATTGATACATCCGCCAAGTCGGGTTAACGCTAATTGTGATTATGTGCCATGCGTTTGAGTTGATTTATGTAGAAGCAAGCACAGGACCGGGTTAACTGGCGGAACATGGGAGAGGCCTTTGTCCTGCAGTGAACGTAGTCAGGCTGATGATGATGATGATGATGATGATGATGATGATGATGATGATGATGATGATGATGTAGAAGTGCCCAAAGCGAGCATACTCGCGAGCATGAGCGCTTCATATCAGCTTCTGGTATTGCTAATGCGCATGTCCCAGTTAGTAATCGTTGCGCATCTGCAAACGACTAGTTATATAAACATCTGCAACTCTTCAACATATGTCTGTGCATGCAACATCTGTACACATATTTAGCGTCATTTCATGACGTGTCGCTCAATAAAAAGATTGCAACACGGCCACCTTCCCTCTGCATGCTTCGCATAACGTCGATTCCCAGGTACGTGGGATCTGCCGAATTTTCGATCACCAACTTTATTTGTTGCTTTAGTTCAATAATATCGACATAAGGCTCCTACAAAATAGCACTTAGTCTCCCCTTAAAAAAGTCTTTCTTTACCACTGTTAGGTAAGAAACAAGTGTTGAGTAGTGAAATCAGGGGAATCAAGAGAAGATCAGTACGTTTTTTCTTGTTTACTTGAAGAAAACCACAGCATTCGTAATGAAGTATGTGTAAAAAGATCACCAGGGTAGGAGACAATGTTCAGGTAATAGACTGAGCGCACTGCATGTATCATCTGCAGTGTTGTGGCATGTGTCCAGTTTGTCATATGCATTGTTCAAAAACAACCATCATCATCCGGAGTCGGTGGCGCTGTGACGTTCACTTGGGAAAGTGCATTTATTATAACAAAGTTGGTGAGCATTAATCAATGGATCAGCCTTCGAATAAATGTGTGCGTTGTAAAACGGACCTTAGCCTCATTTTCTGCAACAGGGAAAGTACCGAGTGATAGTCCAGACGTGCGAAAGGCCGAATTTCTTTAGTGCTGCAGGAAAAAAAATGTCTGGTGTATTCTTCACAATCTAGATATTAGACGTGATTATTGCCTCCCTATAACCCACAGGCTTGCTGTTTGTTGCTAATTCTATTGAGAAATAAAAAATTAAGGCAGCTTCGCACTAGGTGTGCCAAGTCCTCTTTGTCTCTCCTCATTTCTTTCTTTTTTTTTGTCTTTTACGTTATCTTTCTTGTACCTCTTTTTGTACCTGCTGCCTTCTATTTCTTTCTATTTCTATGAATGTACTTTGTCATTCGTGCTTTTATTATATCAATTTATTTCTCTTTACTTTTTTCATCTATCTTTCGCTTTGTTTTACATATTTCTTGCATCTATTTCTCTCAAATCTCTCTTTATATGTCTTTCTCTGTCCTATCTTTTGAGGCGTTAGACCTTGTTTTTCTCCCTTTGTTCTCTTTTATTCCTCCTTTGTCATTGCTTCCTTTTTGTTTATTTCTTTCTTCTTTATTTATTTGTGTATTTCCTTCTATTTTATTTCTCTGTTTCTTTATTTCTCCCCCTTTCTTTATCTATATCACGTTTTCTTTAGTGCTTACTGTTGCTGATCCATGTTTTCGTTTAGCGCTTGCAGCTGCCTTACTCAGCAGTGACACCTGTTGCCTTCCTTGTGACGCATATCCACCTTTTGTTTTTGTTCATGCACTAAAGTTCTTAGGGCCGGCTTACGACAGCTCTACTGTTAAAAACTTGCGCCGTAGCATCAAGCAAGGAAATGTAAAATAAAAACAAAGAAAGAAAGTAAGTAAGAAAGAAAAGAGGATATAAATAAATAAATAAATAAATAAATCTGAAAGAAAGAAAGAAAGACCACGTAAAGTCTTCTCATCGGCGGCCATTGCCTCCCGCGGGAACCAGCTGCGTAGATGCGATAAGGGGCAGCAGCGTCAAGAAACTGTCGCTGTTGCACTGTTGCACTGGCCGGAGTTTTCGTTCAGGATGAACGCTGAAGCCGAGAAGCGTGGCGAATTCCTTCGGGCGTTGTGTCGTTCCTTTTTGTGTGTATAGCATTGTTGCCCCTGTGTGCGTCTCCCCAAAACTCTAAAGATTTTTGGTGGTCTTTTTTTTTATGAGAATGCACTTCTTCGTCAGGATATGTCAGTCGTCCGGCAGCATCCGCGAGCCGGAATGTGTTATCTCTCAGCTCTCACTCCTTCTCCCATAGCAACAGCTCTGGGCACGTGTGCTTATCCTCACCCATAGCAACCAGAGAAGGTGGTGCGGGTGGAGTAGTGGAGAGTGAGTGGGCAGGGGGAGCACGCTCTGGCGTGTCAGGGAACTCGCATCGTGGGAGCTCGGCGGAGCTCCCACGTGTGTGGATGCAGTGTAGGGGAGAGTAGGTGCAGAGCTTTGCCACTTTTTCTCTATCCGTTCACTCTCTCTCCTTCCTGCGCCCCACTCTCCCATCCACTCGCTCGTACGTATATATAAATAGATTGAAGCCCGCACCTCACTCTCGACCGTTCACTGGCTGATGAATGTGTCAATGGATAGTTACTTTACAAATCCTCATCTCGTCATTAATTTACGCCATTAAAATTAGTACGCTAGGAGCTCTCAGTGCAAAACATGCATTCGCATATGCTCACGATTCCCTTTGGGGAAGTGGGAGCAATTTTCCACTCGATACGTTCACGTGCTATTCAAAAGAAAACGACTTCAACTTAATCAGTGTTTTAAATGCGAAGCATTTATTAGCGAACTTCGCCTACTTTGAGCGTATCTATCTATCTATCTATCTATCTATCTATCTGTCTATCTATCTATCTATCTATCTATCTATCTATCTGTCTGTCTGTCTGTCTGTCTGTCTGTCTGTCTGTCTGCCTGTCTGTCTGTCTGTCTGTCTGTCTGTCTATCTATCTATCTATCTATCTATCTATCTATCTATCTACGGCTTTTAGCTCTTTTGGGCGTTTCGATAATGGTATCAATACCAAACTTGGTAGGACATAACATCACTGTATGAAAAACATACTTGACAAGTTATATGAAAATCATGACATTCATGATTTACATTTCATGGTCCTGCAGCTCTTGCGGTGGTTTCGTTCACATGACATGTTGCGAAACTGGTATGGTATGACATGATTGCATGGCGAACACAAGCGACAGACCCAAACATGAAAATTATGACATGCGTTTCATGTAACAACGTGACTACATGCCCCGCTCATGATGCGCTCGCGGCTCTTTCGCTAGCGTCACATATACCAAATTTGGTATTACGGTACGTCAATAAATCACAAAGGTATATGACTGGTGCAAACATGATAATCATGAGATGCGTGTCATGTAACAACATGACTACATGCCGCGCTCATGATGCGCTGACGGCCGTTTCGCTAGCTTCACTCATACAAAATTCGGTAATACAGCACGTGAATTGATGACGAAGGTATGATACTGGTGCAAACATGATAAACATGAGATGCGTGTCATGTAATAACATGACTACATGCTACGATCATGATGCGCTCGTGGCCGTTTCGCTAGCTAACGTGCACCAAACTCAGTATTACGTGATGCGAATGGATGACATAGGTAAATGACACATCCAAATATGATAATCATGACATGCGTGTCATGTTACAACATAACTAGATGCCACACTGATGATGCGTTCACGGCCGTTTCGCTAGCTTCACATATGCCAAATTTGGTGTTTCGTGATGTCAGTGGATGATGAAAGTATGTGACTGGTGCAAACATGATAATCATGAGATGCATGTCATGTGAGAATTTGACTCCATGCCAGAGAGAGAGAACAACTTTATTTAAAAATAAAAGAACCCCGGTCCGGATCTACTAAAAGAAAACTATCCATCAGACAGGCCTAGAAGTTGCAAATGCTGGAGGAGTGTCTTCATCATGTCCGGGGAGGAGTCCGCCAGCCACTCCTACAGGGTCGCAGGTCTTAGGCTTATAGGTATGTGCTTGAGGCTCTTGCCCAAGGCTGCGCGACCACCCGGACAATCCCTAAAAACGTGAGCATTATCCACCACATGCCATGCAAGCAGGAGACCCGTCTTTTCCTTGTATGAAGTGTTGAATGTGTGGTGTAATTAAAGAGTGAGTTTGGGCATGCCTTATCAGGGATGCCTCGCGTCTCGTCTTGAAATGAGGAGGATCGGGATAAACCCTGTGATTGTTGCGCATCTCATCTAATCGTTCGCGCCTCTCTAAACGTGCCATTGCAAGTAATTCGGTGCGTTTCAGTGAATCCGGCCAGCACAGAGGAGGAGCAGGACATGGCGTGTGCCACTTCATTCCCTCTTATCTCCGAGTGACCAGGTATCCACTGTATGTGAACACGTAACGAATGGTGGTCAGCTAAGTGCTTCGTAAGTTTGTTGTAATGCGCGTCTGGAATGTCACCTGTCGCGAGGGCTCGACAGGCAGATTGGCTATCTGTGCGTATCAGTAAATTGCGGGCATTTGGAATGGGCATGGTAACTGTTTCTACTATGGCCGTGATTTCTGCAATGCATTGCGTACTAATGTTGTAGTGGAAGCCCCATGACAGTGGTAGTCCATCAGAAGCTATTCCTGTTCGAAATCCCTCGCCGGTATGAGACGAAGATGCATCCGTGTACAAGATCAACTCTCCTGTGGTTTTTTGGAGGTGTTGTACTCGTGATTTACGTCGTCCTGTTTGGTTATCTTGATCCATGTGCCGCGGAACTGGTTCGACGGTGATCTGGTCGAGCGTCGCCCAAGGGGGCCGTGTTGCTTCAAATGCGACAGGTGCAGATATGTCATAGCCTAATTCACGAAGCAGGGCGTATTCTTGTGCGAATCGTTTGAGGCGCGTGAATTGTGCTTAACGGTGAATTTCGGCCTACTCGCCGAAGTTTGGCAGGATCGCAGTTCCTTGAACCCTATCAAACTTTGCATAATGAGGCATCGTGCGAGAAATCTGACGAAGCAGGGTCTCGAGCTTCGATTTTTCGGTCTTGGTGATGTCAATATATGGATATTGATACATGATGCAGGGAGCAGGCTAAAACTAGGGTCATGCGCCTGAGTTGGTGTTCTTTGATGCCTCTCAACTTTCGCGTCATGCGTTTCAGAAGATGGTGTACTTGCTGCAACTGTTGTATTGTATGTCGGAGCCACTTCTTTGACTTGCCGTCATCTTGCAACCAGAAGCCCAGCACTTTGATGCAGGGCTTCCTGTGAATAGGGTCATTCTGTATGGAGAGTGTAATAAGTAGCCGGTCTTCGTGAATGTTTGGAAGCTTCCCATTTGTTACTACGATAAATTCAGATTTGGCACTGGAATGAGTGAGCCCTCTTTCTTCAACGTATCGAGACGTCGTGTCAATGGCCGATTGTAGCGTGTGTCGTATTTCTTATGGGGAACCCCTTCCGTCCCAAAAGATGATGTCATCCGCATATATTGTAAACTGAAGGTCTTGTATAGATCTGAGTTCTCGCGTCAGACTATTGAGAGCGAGGAAAAAGAGTGTCGGTGACAGAATTGATCCTTGCGGAACGCCTCGTTGGAGGCACCACGTGCGCGACTGTGCGGTCGGCAAGAAAATTTTTAATATAGTTGTATAGCTTCTGCCCCGGTTGGATCACCCTAAGGCCCCCAAGAACCGCTGCGTTGGTTGCGTGGTCAAACGCCCCCTCAATATCAAGGCCAACTACAGCACGAAGCTGAGACGTGCTGTGCACGGTGTACCCATCCTGCAAAGCAAGCATCGCATCTTGCGTAGACGTGTTTTCGGAAACCAATGACGCGCGGATCAACCGGACAGGCTCTGTCCTGCTGCCAGAGTAGTCGCGTTAATGCCATGCGCTCCATAAGTTTCCCTGGACACGATGTCATTGAAATCGGGTGAATATTCCCAATTTCGTTTGGTGCCTTATTGGGCTTGGGGATAGGAATTACAGTGGCCATTTTCCACTCTGCGGGTATATTGCCTGTTTCCCAAGCTTGGTTGATGGTGTCGAGAAGAAACTTCAGTTGTGTTTCGGGCAAATTTCTTATCATCTTATTGCTTATGCGATCCGGACCTGGCGCTGGCTGCCTTTTACAGGCATCGATAGCAATTCGCAGCTTTCCGATTGAGAAAGGTCGGTCGAGATATGAAGAGGTGTCGTCAGCTAATACCGGAAGAGGATTAGCGCAAGGGATTGTCGTAGCTGTTGGAAAGAAGTGGTCGGCCATTTCTTCTGCCAAAGTTTGCGAGTGAATCCTATTCTTGAGCTGTATTACCTCTAGGTGGTTCTTTCGTTTGGGTTGCCCAAGCAAGGTGCGAAAAAGAGACAATGCTCTGCTCGTGTGCAAGCTGTTGCCTGCGTGCTCACAAATATCCAGCCAATTGTCGGTGGCTAACTTGTGAGCATACTCTTGCGCTTCTAGCGTGATCTCTTCTATGTGGGACTTAAGACGATTGTTTGGTTTGTTCAGGTTCCATCTCCTAATAAGCCCATGCCTTTTGTCCCAGAGGGTCAGAAGGTATCAATCAATCTGTGGGTTGTCATCATTGCGCTGAACTGTTTTGGTGGTTTGTCTATGTGCTGTAAGGAGAGAACGGTTCCAATCGTCAAGTGTCGACGTTTTTACTTTTGTAGTGACCTTGCGAAAGGCGTCCCAATTTGTAAGCTCCAACGGTATTGAGTAGTACCCCTGCCTGGGACCTCTTTTTCGATTAGGTAAGAGAATTGTAATTTCGAGGATGCAGAGATCACTGCCGAATGTTTCACCTAAATTGCGCCAGTCCGGTGTCTTCTTTGTCCTGCCCCATGCCAAATCGGGATTTGTGTCACGTTGCACAGAATTACCGGTTCTAGTGGGCTTGTTGACATCATTGAGAAGCGAAAGGTGGTGTTTGTAGGCCAAATTGAGAAGGCTCCTTCCGGCCTCCAAAGAGGCATGGTAACTCCAGTAGGTATGACAGCTACTGAAGTCACCCGCCCATAGTAAATTCGTTTTTTCATGTTGCTTGAAAAGGTTGTGCCATGGGCTACGGCACATTTTCGAATTAGGTAGGCAATATGTATTGATGATGCTTATGTCGTACTGTCGGAAATATCTACATTTTAAGAAAATGCTTTCTTCTTTCTCATTATTCAGATAGTCGACAGGTTCCTGCACAACAATGTGTTGATCCGATACCAGCGTTAAGGTCATGATTCGGTACGTAACTTGTGCAGTTTCATACCTATGTTTTTGTGGGATGCTAGGAGCACTCTAGGTTGTATAACCTGGTAAGCAGATTACTGCTAATGTTTCCTGGAGAACTATGACATCCGGTTTGCGTGGAGATTGCGTAATGAAATGTAAGAGGGAGCTACGTTTCTGGCGAATACCTCGACAGTTCCACTGCCACACGATAATCCCCGTATTGGGCTGTGACGAAACGGGCTGCGAATCACTCAACGTCTCCATTATTATGATTGGTGAATTTATAAGGGTGTGCATCGTCACGTGCCGTACCTCGCCGGCACGTTGTCGCTGCATTTCTGAGTAGTTCAAGCGACTGCGCGAGGGCTGCTAGTTGCTTGAGGATCTCTACTTGTTGTGTCTGTATCTCATCTTGCTGCTTCTGCAGAAGATTAAGTTGTCTTTCTATTATTTCTAACCGCATATCATTCTCGGTCTTATAGGCGAGAAAATAATTCGGTGGTGCTGATGCTTGTGGAGCAGCAGAAGATGAAGAAGGGTAGATGAATGTGTAGAGGTGTTGTGTTGTTTTGTGGCACTGTGACCCACTGGAATAAAAAACGGACTCACCTAGTCCTACGGAGACTGCCTTGGCTGCTTGTGTGGTGGTCCTTCGGAAGGCGTAGGTGGCTTCTGGGATAGGAGGGCCTGTAAATAGCTAGGTGTTTTCGGTTTGGGTGGTGGTGGTGGTGGCATCGGTCGTTTCGCTGTGTAGCCTGGCAGACTGCCCGATCTGGGCTGAGGTTCAGGTCGTGGGTCCGGTGTGGAATCTTGCAAAACTGAAAACCGGTTCTGGAGCAGCAGTAAAGGGTAATTCTGGTCGTACTTCTTGGCTGGTTTGGTTAGTCGACTCTGGCTTGCCTGGCTCTTCTGAGGCTCAGCAGAGTCCGTAGGGGTGGTCTTGAGTCGTCTCTTGTCGGCAGCGATGCGGACGAGGTTGTCGTCCTGATGTTTCTTGGGACACCGTGGGTCACGTGCCCCATGCGGTCCCTCGCAGTGAAGCACTTAACTTTACATTCATGCGCTGTACGCCCGGGTTTTTGGCTGGCAGGGAACTGTTGACCACATGTTTCGCAACGAGTGAATTCATGTGCCGTGGGACATACATCGGCGCAGTGGCCAATGGTTAAACAAATGGTGCACAAATGGGCGAAACGGTTGAGTTTTTGTGAGCCACAGGCCCATCTTCACTTCCTTGGGTGCCGTGGCACCCTTCACTGTCAGAAGTATTGTCTCGGGAATCACCTATGAGACGTGCTGCCAGAATCTGCCGGTCTTCAATGGTAATGATGCTTAGAAGCTGGTCGTCAGGAATATCCTTTGGAAGGCAATGAAAAACGCAGCGTGCGTGTTGTGCTTCGGTTGCCACATAGGCAGTCACATCATGGCGTTCCCCGTCAAACGTCAGTGAGCGCAAGCCAGCGAGTTTCTGCGTCGCCGATTCTCGTCCACTCGTCGTTGCAACAAGGTTCCGTAGTTTCCTTACTTGTAAGGTGACCTCGCGCACCTCAGACGCTGTGAGTCCTGCAGTGACGCCGATGGCGTTGGTGACTTGGTAGGTCGGATACTTTGCAAGGTGGAGTTTTGTGCCCAGTCTAAGGATGATGGTCTGTGGGCTTACGTGGCGTCTCACAACATGCACGGGATCGGTTTGATGATCTTCACCTTGGTCTTGTGAATGTTCCATGGTTCTTGTTCCTCCATCACTCCGGAACGCAGGGCCGCTTTTCTCCCTGCCGCCGGGGAGGTTCCGGCGGCTAGGGTTAGCGAGGCTGCCACGTCGCAGATACGGAAATCAGCATCCAAAACAAGATTGCACTGCTCCGACGTACTCTATTTGATGTCCATGTGGCGCCGGAACACTGGTCAAATTCTTGAAAAAAAAAGCTCCGTGCCACAATCAAGGCGCCAATACGTTTTGACGTGACGCGGTGCGCGTGTTTGCCGGTGTTCATTTCGTCGCGTCACGCCGGCGATGCTACGCCAGGCGCCGGTCCTGCCATATACTTGCAGGCGCGCGCCGCGCTGCGTTGCCTTGATGCATGCGCGTTTCAGTGCAGGCGTCACGAGAAGAGGGTGACCCTCTATCACGAAAAGAGGGTGACGCAGTGTTGTCTGGGTAACGCATCGGCGCAAAATGCAGCATGTCGCATTTCGTGCCGGTTGCCGTCAGCCTGCGCCGAAGGACGCTGCCATGGCGGCGCCGGTCGCGCCTGGTGTCAGACTATAGAGTGCTCGCGTTTTGCTAACGTAGCATCGCTGTGCCCAGCGTATGCGCCGTCAACACTACATTGGAACTTATCAAGCCCTCCATGATGCGCTCGCGGCCGTTTTACCAGCTGCACATATGCCAAGTTTGTTGTTACGTGACGTCAATGGATGACAAAATATATGACCGATGCAAACATGGTAATCCTGACAGGCGTGACATGTGAGAATATGACAACATACCACGCTTATAGCGTGCTCGCGGCCGTTTCGCTAGCTCCCCATATACTAAACTTGGTATCGCGGGACTTCAATAAATGACGAAGGTAAACGACTCAATCAAACATGAAGTGATGAAGTGATGTACGGGATCATTTACCTTCCCCTTGTAACGTTGTGCTGATTTTAAAGTTACATATCAACCTTTCTCATTCGTGCTTCGCATGTCATCAATTCGCACTGTACATGGAATCTGCCATTTTTTTTAGTCCTCCAGTTTTATTTTTCTTTCAGGTAGCTTCTATATCACTCATCCTGCGTTTTTACTCTGGTCACTTGCGGCTAAAGGCTGAAAAAAGTTTTGATAAGGTAAATAGTGCTGAAAAAAAGCGCTTCATAATGAAGTTGGTAGTTAAGAATAAAATTGAGAAAAGTGATATTAGAGAGACCAATACAGGGGCGTAACATGTTATCACTTACTTTGTTGATATAATTTTTGTAGATATTGCGCAATCATTTCAAATTTAAACTCTTTAGGAAAAATGCTTTCAGAAGACGTCATGACAGGGAAATGCCCTTTTGTGGCCCTGCCCTGCTATCCGGTTTAATTTAAATGCCATAAATATTGCACATGTATGACTCCTCCAGCTATAGACAAAGGTCGTGCAAATAAGCCTTCGACTACTACGTATGATATATGTACACGATCACACATCCTACAGTGCTTTTACTAGCAATAAAATTGACATCTCTGCTCTCACGTGAGTGCCGACGTTACATTGGAGCACGAGCTACTTTTCACAGACTATAGTGTAAGCCAATGTTACTAATCAGGGCACCATAAGCACATGAATACTACATTTACGCAAAGGCGCCATACCTCGAAGGGTTAGGTTCCAAAGCAAAAATTCAGCATAGACGGTGACTGCTTACTGGTTCACGTGATATTTATCCGCACGGTGCGAAAAAAATCTGCGAAATTTTGTCTTCTACTTCACTATATTTTCCCCTGTCATCGTTTATTGTGGTGAAGGCCTAAATGATTAAAAAATGACTGCCAATGTTGGCGGCAATGGCGTCAACATCAGTGGTGCAAAAGAAAAAAAGAAGAAAAAAAACGCCAGGCCTGCGCAGAATGCGCAGCATAATCACTGTGAAAGCTAGAAAGCTAGAAAAGCTCAGTCGTTTCTAAACATTTTTGGGTAGCTGCTACAACTACACTGCTGTGTACCAACTATGCCATAAATAATCATAATTTTTGTGTAGTAGGCCAACATTCACTATGCTATCTTTCGTCATGTTTTGGGGAAGCATGGTATCCGCTACACATTTGTTCGAAATTTTGTGCAATTTTTTAGCCGCAGTGGCTGACGACGATCAAGATTTATGCCTGAACTGGATATGCGCCAGAGTTAATTGGTAATGAAGAACAAGTTTTATAATGAGTTGGAGCGTTGTACGACACACTCGTTACGCAATTTGCATTTTCTGACGCCGAGTGGTTCCTTTGATGTTCTTGAACACTTTATTACTCACAATAACGCCATTCTTTTCCCGACATCAAGCCTGCCTAAGGCCAGTTTAGAAATGAGTTCCGAGCACTGGCGCGACTCAGTGGTGGTATACCGGATTGGCACGCAGCGGACCCGGGTATTTCGTATTTTAGCGTATTTCGTTTTCTTTTAGAACGCGATAGACCTTTTTCTTCAATACGCCACCTGACGGTGACCTTTTCGTCAGTTTCGCTTCGCAAAGGAGCGTGGGATAGCTAGCGCCATCATGAGGGCATGCAAACCGAGCCGTAAAATGCGTCAGTGCTGTGATGTTTGTGTTGGCGGCTAGTTCTTCGTATCACTCGCTGCAATCGCTTCGCTTTCTAGCTTGAACGAGCTCTTAGTACTCTCCAAAGAGCTTTCTGAGCTGCTTCCACTGCACATTGAGCAATATTTTGTACCCTTCAATGAGTTGCACGAGCAGTTTGGCTTGTTATGACGGGAAATGCATGGATCATGGACCCAGCCTGCAAGAGACTCTCATCGGCGTGCCCTCCCGACACGGTCCGCGTCCTGCAGGAACGCAAGAGGTGTCTGTGTGCACTGCAAAAACGCGCATCAGCGTCGCTGGGACACACAGTCCGCGTCGTCTGCTGTAGCACCCTCACAATGGCTGCAGACTGTAGTTCGCGTCCACGGTACAAGAGGCGCCCTTTTACGAAAAGGGTCTATAGTGCTTACAGACACCGATGGCGGTGGCGGTGTTGGAAGCGGGAAACTACGGCACCACTCTTTGAGCTCATAGGAGATTTTGCTGAGAAAACATCAATACAAAAGGAAAGAAGGCGTGCTAACCATGTCAACAAGTTTATCAAGTACGCTTGCGAGGGATTCAGAAGTACAGGCAAATTCAATGAACAGTCTGCATCTCTTGTCAAACTTATCATTTTAGGGGCGAAGCTCCTTATAGCGGCACCCGTTCGTCCCTCGAAGCCGTTGTAGTAGTGTGTAACAAGTATAACATTTTGACCTCCAAGGTAGTGCCGGTGAGAGATTTTTTCTGTGCGTTGTTGAACAATAAAAGATAGTGCTTAATGTACATGTCAATGGCTGCTAATGGGGAATGAGAGACAGGAGAACTCGGCTTTTAGTTAACGCGCACGCTGCGAAATTTTTATTGTTCAACTTGGCCGGCAGCTTGGTCTTGGCCGCCATCTGAGGCCACCAAGACCAAGCTGCCGGCCAAGTTCTAATAAAGTTTCCTCTCTCTCTCTCAACAACGCACAGAAGACAAGAAAGGGTTGCTACGTTATAGTCGCTGGGCGTAACCTCCTAGGTTTTAGAAAGGTTTAGTGAGCGTCGGGCCGTAGTGCCATGAATACAGTGAACTAGTATATACCATAAACTCGAGGTGGTTAAAGGTGGGAAGTAGACATGAAGCGCAAGCCGTAAGAAAGTGTGCGTGTGCCTCTTCTCGTTCAGTCCTTGGAATGTCCGCTGGATGGCGGTGCATCTCTATGAGGAATATATGATGAAAAGATGCGAGATGGCGGTACTTGGAGTGTTGAATAGGTGGGCGAACGGACACACAGACAGATGCATGGACGGACGCACGGGTGGCGGCACGGACGGATGGACGCATAGACGGACGCAGGAGCGGATACATGGACGGACGCAGGGATGGACGCCCAGATGGACGTGCGGACGCACGAACAGACGCACGCACGGGCGGCCACACAGACGCACGCATGGATGAACGGAAGCAAGAACGAATGGACGGACGGATGCTTCGCCCCGCTATCCATCATTCACTCCGTGGATATGCTACCATTTTTATTTTATTGTTTTGTTTAACTCCAAATTTAAAAAATAAAAACAAATATCAATGAGCAGTTTATCTGTGAAAACGTTATTTCCAATGGCGCGTGACAGCGAACTGCCACAATAGTAGGCCATTTGTTCACGCCTAATTTCTCGTGAGCAAAAGTTTCAAAATACGGATAGAATCTTGTTCCTCTTTTCTCGAGCTTGAAATAAAATAACAAATTTTTTGTTTGCTTGTGTAGGGCTTGGAAAAACAAAACAAAAACTGTTCTAGAAAGTACACCTGTATTTTTTCATATTTTATTGCCACTATTTGCATTGAAAAAAAAATGAATCACAAGACTCCAAAAAAAAATACAAGCATTAGAAATCCGACGAGTAGATACAAAATAATAAATGTGTCTTACCACCAGAGGATGGAAAAGCGCACGAGCACAATTTATGACTGGAACCCCAAATAACGTTCCTTATTTTCTAAAATTAGGTGGTCTGATAAATTATGAGGTTTTTTTAAGAAAAGAAGCCGAAATTGGCGCACGTGCAGTCTACAAATGCAATGAAATCAGTGTAGAGAGAGCAGTGGAACAAGAAGACGGACTGCGATGGCTGGCTTGCATCTAGTTATCCCTTGCGATAAATAAATTTTTTGTTCACTGAGTCGATTCCTGCTTGTATAATATGCTTTTCAAAAATGTTGCTATAGAGGATCTAACATTGGGAACGACTACATCAGCGGACAGAGAAAAAAATATTGCAAGAGGTGTGTATGTTGAAATGCGCTGCTTTAATATGAATGCAGGACCTGTCTGTTCGAGAGCGTTATTCATGGACGCCAACTCTGGCAATATTTTAGGCTGAACGGAGCCTCATTTCAAGTGTACACTGATTACCGGTTTGGCAGAAATGGCATGCCAACATGTAAATATGCAAAATGTACATATTTATGTTTTATTTGTGTCTCTTGTTTACCTTGAAGTATTTTTTGTGGTTGTGTTTGTGTGAACCATCGAATGTACATGTTCTTTCAACGTCATCTCATATCCATGTTCATGTAAATGACGTCTGTTTTGTCATCATCGTTAGAGTATGTCTAAGAAGGAAATGTTCTGTTGAGTGTTATTGACGTTTGTGGCAATAAATTTTTTCTAAACACCCCTAGTAATTGACTTTTCGGTAAATTCTGTTGGACAACAGCTCACAAGGCTTATTGCATGCATATAGCCCAAGACATTGATTGATGGCGAAGTGTCCACACAAAAAAAAAAAGCTTCGTAAATGGGGCGACACGAGCAGATGCGAAGTTTTCGCCGAAAACACTCATTTTCTCCTGGTATCTTTGCACATGCTTGCTACAGCTCTGCCATCCTCAATTCACAATATTTAATAAGCAGAAAGAAGCCCTCTGAAACACGCTCACCAGCGGATGGGCCACGCCTGCTTTGTTTGGCATAGTTATTTTCGCTGGTAGTGTGAGATTAAGGAGGCACCAACCAAAAACATCGGCTGGGAGACGTTGAGTTTGGAGAGAGCCCAAACCCAGATAATAAATGGAGCGTTTTTCGAACGAAGAGCAGATTCTTGTCTAGGCGGCTGGCATACAGACATCTGAGCGAAATAGAAAATTCATAGACTACGCGTGAAAGGGCGCGCTTAAAGGAGCCTTTCATGCACATGGCTTTTGTCAAATTTAGAACTCATTCAGCTTCGATTTGCGGGAGATTGTGGCCATGGAGTGTTTGCTACAGCGTGTGCTAATTGAAACTCGCCTTGTGATGGGCGCAACAGCCGCTGTTCAAAAGAGTTTCCCATGCGCAACATGCAGGTGATAAAGACAAATGCTCAGCGTAATCAGCAAATCTTGTAATGGGAAGCCAGCAATAACTATAACATATCTGTAACTACGAGTAAGAAAATGTGAAAGGAAATCAAGAAATCAGTTCTTAGACCGGCGAAGTTTGTAACCTGCATCTGTGTCTGAAACCGCGTGAAGCGCAGTGCTTATAACACATAGCGGCGTTCCGTAAAAAAAAAAATGTCAGTTACAAGCCCTGTCGTGTATGCGAACAGAGCTTCCCTTCGAAAAACGAAGTGGAAGCCGAATGAACAGTCCGAAGATGGTAGTGAAAGCGTGCGTTCTCACAATAAATGTCAAAGATGATTAATTTTTGTTAATTGAGGGTAAGAAAACTACTTGCAGAGAGGATGAAACTCTTGAGTTTCATTTCTAATACAACGGGCCCTTTCCTGACTTCTTCGCTCCAGCCTCATATTGTCCTTCAGCGCTCTGTCTCGTCTCTTCTCCTGTCCCCTCCTGCCCTGTCGTTTGCGCTGGTAAATACTCTTTATGATGTTATACCAACAGGCCCAATCCCACTGTCTCTTGAGTTTCATTTCTAATACAACGGGCCCTTTCCTGACTTCTTCGCTCCAGCCTCATGTTGTCGTTCAGCTCTCTGTCTCGTCTCTTCTCCTGTCCCCTCCTGCCCTGTCGTTCGCGCTGGTAAGCACCCTTTATGATGTTATACCAACACGCCCAATCCCACTGTCTCTGATGAAGAAACTTCTTCTCTCGAATGGCTGACATCCACGAATAATGAACCTTCCTTTGAACAGAGTTATTAGAAAGTACTGAAAGGCCCATTGTTTCAACTCATGGCAGCTGAGCGCGTGAAGGTGTATCTTAGACTCGAGTAGACCCATGCAAGCTTTGTTAAAGTCAAGTATAGAGCAACTACACAGACGTGGATGCGAATATATAAACATAACTTGCATATGAAAGGAGTAATGCCAGTTGTTCATGTTGTTAAAAGTACAATGATTGATCGTTTTGAGGCACCACATCACCCATGCATTTTAAACTGATCACTAAGCTTTATATTGTGAAATCTATTCATAAAAAGACAACCATTGTAATCTTAAGAAAAACCGTACAGCTAGCCTTCATCGACCACAAAAAAGTTTTAGCTCATAATTTGATAACTGTTGCATACTTGCCAATATTAACCTTTCCAGGGCAACTTGTATACTTTGAACTATGGATTCCATGCCCCGCACTAAGCAGTGATAGAGATACTCGAACACAATATAAAGCAGTCTGGGCCGATGCCCAGGCTAACACAAGTAATTTATGACTTAAATACATGTTTGAATTCTCTATAAGGCAGCAGTATATACGTTCTTATGCTCACCTCATCTCCAGTCAGCTGACTGAAAGTCTTCAGCTAACATTTCTTTGAACATGTAATAATATTGATGTGCTTGTCAGAAGTCAGTGTGCTACGTCTGTAAGTGTGTTTACAATAACTGTAACGTAGCCTTCAATATAAGGCAATGTCAGGCGCAGTAGAATCCATGTAAAGATAGGTACATAATCGATAAAGAGAAGGACCCATAGAGCTATTATTCGTATAGTAATAGCTCGTCTTCCAATGGCGTCCGCATTTAAAGCAAACGATGCGCCTGCGGTATTGCTACGCCACAGGCATCTAATCTAAACGCACGATTGAATTGGGATCTTTGTGCATATGCAGGCCATTTGCGGAGGTGCTTTCCCTGTACGATGGGTTGCATGGAAAAAGAAGGTAGCGCCTGACTTTTTGAGAAACCGAAGAGATAGCGAAACCATAAACTATGCTTTTCTCCCCCCTCCCCCGAGAAAGAAAAGGCTTCGACCCAACAAAACGTAGATCCCAGAATACGACGATCACTTTGTTGCTCTGCTTAGATCAGTACTGCCGGCGGTCATTCCCTTTGGCCGGGGCTGTTTTCTTTATGAAAGGTTTCCTCGTTAATGCCGACCATTTCTCGTCCTCATTGCTTTTCAGTGAGTACGAGCAGCATCCTAGGTCCACCATGACCAATTTTCCTTCCATTGCTTCGATTTAAACTCGGGGAGTCAGACTCGCCTTGAGAGGTTATGTGATACACCTGTGCACGTGACAGAAAGTCTGCGTTTTTCGTGCGAAGTTAGATGGAAAAAGCCACTTTAGAGGCCTAGTGAACCATTATGACGATTATTATGCTACAGCCGAAGACGCATGAAGGCCCTCAGTGGTGTAAGAAAGTGAAACGAGCACAAGTTGTCAGAGGAAAAAACCCTCACGAAAGGCAACAAAGATCTTTTTGTAATCAGCTGTTTGGCGCATGGGCTACAACTATGGCTGGCGTGATGGCTGCTTTTCATGCCTCACTAAGATGATGTTGTATAAATAGAAACCGGAAGCATGCATGTAACTGAGGATGACTGTTGCACTTCCAGCAATCACCACTGTTTACAACCATACGCGCTTATGTATTAGCACATGGACCACTTGCTATTTACCGGGAATACGTTGTTACAACCTTCAATCATGGTGCATTTCTCTAGCGCCGTTTCACCGCAGCACATTTGTATTCCAGTTGCATTCACTTTTGAGCTGTGTTTTTTCTTCATAAATGAGTTTTGGATTTTTACAGTTTTATTTGATTTTTTCGCTTTATAGACTTATTGCTACTATTGGCAATCGTTTTCCTTAATCGCACCTCTATGTGAAGCAAATAACTCATGCGTTGGCCTCACTTGTTGCAGCAGAGCAAGAAGCACAGCACCCTTTGCAGGAAAGTCAGTAAAATTTGCAATGGTTGACGAACCCCCCTCCCCTTCCTAAAAAACAATAAAGAAACAAATCACAGGCTCGTAAATACGAAGTTGGGCTGGGCTGTAGTGTTAGCCATGTTCTTTATTCCAAACACTTCTTTCTTTGTTATCTTGCCCGGATACCGTCTAACTTCTTGATAGCGTCCACGTAAAAACTTATAACTGAGAACTTGTTTTTTCTCTTATAAAGAAAAAGGACCATCACTATTTCTAAAGAACTTGGCTTGAAAACTTCGGGTAGAGTCTTTTTGGGTTGAGAAGTTGTGAGCCTGTCGTACGAAAGTATGCAATGCGCCATAAGCGAACAGACACTAGTAAAAAAAAAAGATCAGATGGATTCGCAGTTCTTGTTTTCTTTGTACGAACACGAATCTTCCATTTTCTCTTTACACTAGCAATGCATTAGCTCTTGCATGCTTCATGACGCTTCCATCTGCAAGAATTTATCTGATGGATGCTCATGGCAATACATCCTGCGCAGTGTACCAATCAGTTATCCGCACTAACGAATGAACACTTAGCGTCTCATACGAAAACAACAATAGTGACAGCAATCATACCACCAATCACTGGAAGCACATCTGCTCTGCCGCAGATTTCGGATCGAGGTCATCCCTTCCAGATCTCGGATATGCACTGGATCGCATCACGCCTCGTATCATGGGTGATGTAAATACAACTGCGTAACTGAGGTCTGGAGGTCCCATTACTGCAGTTCCCGATCTCTCAGTCGCCTAATTTTGCGGCCTCGCCAAGACCCTTTTCTGCAATTGCGACATGCGCGAACATCTCTTATAAGCTGCGTCTCGGTATTTTTTGAAGTTTTGGGTCAATATATGAGCCCCATTTTGGTTTGTAGCCTTAAGCACTGTATTAAGCACAAAAGCACATATGTATTACCTTATCGTTCCAAAGAATATTATATAGCTGTCTCGAATGTTCTTGATTTATAGATGGTGTAGAACGAGAAATGACTTCTTGCGAGTTGCAACTTTCTTCTGATATCTATTCAAACACTCGTGCCTTGCTCCTCAAAGTACGTCGATAGGTTGAAGCACGTTCATAAAACAACTGAATCACATAACGGGCAATTGTCAGTTGCATTATGGAAATAAAAAAGAAAACAGGATGCGAGGTTATTGATGGCTGACCGTACAGAACACTGGGCAACGTGAAGTATGAGTTTGATGCAAATCCCGCTCGCGGCATGTTGAATCGGTCTTACGAGATGACATACGGCCACTTTTCTTGCTTTTTTAATTTCCGCGGGGGAAAAGAGCACTTTTTTGAAGAAGAAAACGCGTTTCTTCTCTAGCACGCACAGGTATCTGCCTCAAGTTTTCGTTCTCACCATCTCAATTTGTTTTTGCTTGCCTTAATCGCCTCGCTTATGCGAAGTGCCTTACCGAGAAATGGAAACTGTCGTCCCTTTTAATGTAAGAACTTTGCACCTTTGTGTGTCCAGGTAAGATAGAACACGAGGTTGCAGTCACAATTCCTCATTTTGATGGAGTCAACTGTATGCTTTGGTATTAACCCCCGAAGAATGAATTAAATTTTGGTTGTATGAAAAAAGTGGTTTGTTCGCCTGCAAAAAAATAAAATTTGACAAAAAAAAACATTTTACAGTCAGCTTTGCTATTGCCGAATTTTATGCACACCAAAGTAAAAAAGGAAACAGTGCACTCATTGGTCACCATACTTATACCTTTCCAATAACAGGTGAAACACAAGTTTAGGGGCCTAATATTTTTCTTAGCCATAAAAAAAGTTAAAGTAAAAATATCCCAAGCAAAATAAACCACACAAAAAAGCCTATATTTCAGGAATTAATGCCTGCAAAAACCCCCAGCTGAGTATATAAAAAAAAAAGTCTTTTCATTATAACATTGATAATTACGCTTCTTTTAAATAGAAATATTCATTTTACGGCACTTGTCTTTGTTTCCCAATTCGGAATAAACTAAGTGGTTCAGCTGAACAATTATATTCGAAATAATTTTCTCAAAAATACCTTTTTTTAGTTTTTTAAAACCCCATGGCTCATGTCAAGGACCTTATCTACCATTATCTGTAAAAAAAAACAACGTTGCACTGTTTTGATAATTAACAAGTTGTAACGTGTCCCACGTGACCATGTCGTCCTCACAGCCGTGCCATTCATTATCTGCTAGAAATGAGAAATAAGTGGTTCAAAATAACTGAATGCAATATAATCACAAAACAGGAGCTCTACACACACAAAAGCGCAACCAGGTTGCATGGTACAAGAAACTTTGTTAAGTGATCATCCGCTTGACGAATCCGCGGTGTATTTTTTCTACAGACAACTTCTACGAGAGACTCGAGCCATGTACAGAAGAGGTTGAAATCATGGTATAAATAACACTGTTTACTGTGCGCGTGTTCTTTAATTTTATTTCCTCGGACATTCATCATCATCATCATCATCATCTTCGTCGTCGTCATCATCATCATCATCATGACTACGTTCACTGCAGGACAAAGGCCTCTCCCATGTTCCGCCAGTCAAACCTCCCACATGCATACCTCTTTGGACAATATCTGTTCTCAAACATATAATGAAACGAGTCAAACAAGCAATTTCGATTTTATGAATTTCTGATATTTACTCCGCAGAAAACATTTCAGGCAGTGGTGTCGCGACAAATACTTTAGAGAGAACAAGAACAACAAGGCCAAGTGTATTTACCCTGTAGTATACTTGAGCGGCAGCTGGGTCGTTTATATATGACACCCAAAAGTGCAGTGTTCGCACAAGGAACAAGTGCCTCAAAGCTTGCAGCAGGAAACGTCCGGTGCGAATATTTCTACATAGTGGTGTCGTGACAAATACTTTAGAGAGAACAAAAACAACAAGGCCAAGTGTATTTACCCCGCAGTACACTTGAGCGGCAGCTGGGTCGTTTATATATGACACCCAAATGTGCAGTGTTCGCTCCAGGAACATATCCCTCAAAGCATGTAGCAGGAAGCTTTCTACGCGAATCTTTCTACTTCCGAATGCGCTAAAACGATTGTATTGCTGTTATGGAAACCACGGCTTCGAACCACGTTGAAAGCTGGCATCTGTGAGATGTAACGCATGAATGAAAGCAAAAGTTCAGATGGCGTTAGGGAAGCGGCTGCGTTTCGTGACCCGAATAAACACGGGCGAATGCGCGTAGTTGCTCGTTCGGTAAATAGCATACAAGCCTCCTCCGCATCACATCAATTGTATCCGATCGAGCACCCACCCAGAGTCGGATCACTAGAATTGCCTCATTTCATTTTCTATTACCGCTGCGAGACCGCACTGCACTTCGCTCGGAAAAGGCAAGCTAGCGCTTACTTCCTTAGATGACTTGTTCAATAAGATTTCTGGCTCTTCCATGTGTGTTGGTGTGTTGTACGAAACGGACTCTAGGAAAGTATCATTGCTCTTGCACAGCACCACGCAGAATTATGACAATGTGCAATACTGTTGTTGTAACAGTTTAGCAAAAGTACCGAGTTTAATGCAACAATAATAAAAAAAGTTTGACTAGTGCGGTAATCTGTCCATGACGTGTTTCAATAGATCAGATAGTTTTACGGTTTTACTTGACGTTGCCACATTCTATATTTTTTGTCACGAAGTTTTCTGGCGTATCTATTTGGTATCATATAAGTCTTAGCCGTCGTTGTGTAATTTAATAAAATAACGCTAAACAGCTCATGTCCCCACCTTGGGCATTCACAGCTCTATAATCAAATAATTAAGTGCCATTACAGAACCCGCTCATTCAATTTCCTTTATTCAACATTGCCGACTTTTGTCCCCTGATGTTTCAGTTAAGCTATTTATCAGACGTGGTATAGATATTGTAATTTTTTATATTAGAAAGGCCGTGATGAATATTTCTCTCTTATCATAATCGAATATTTTCGTGAATCGAAGCACGTTCTATTAAAGAATAGGTGTTCGTGTTTTCCGGATAACTCGAATTCCCTGTATATTTGAACAGTCGATTGATTTGTATACATGGCCTAACGTCCCAAAAACACCATGTGATTATGAGACACGCCATAGTGTAGGGCTCCGGAGATTTCGATCCCCTGGGGTTCTTTAACGTGCACCCAAATCTGAGCACATGAGCCTACAGCATTTTACCTCCTTCAAAAAATGCAGCCGCCGCAGCCAGGACTGCGGATCACCTATTTGACATTGAGATTTTCTGAATATGCTAAATATTCGAATTGAAAGTTACGTTAAACTTGCTCTGTTTCGCCTTATTCTCTAAACGTGTTTTTTTTTGTAGATAATTATGTGAAAGTGATTGTATCGCTCAATATGTAGACTGTAGTATATAAAAGCTAGTTTGTGCATTTATATGTGCCTGCCCCACAATGGTTATAACGCGAAAGTCTTGTGCTGACAGTAGCACAAGGAGAAAAATGAAGGAAATAAATCTGCTATCACTGACTCTAAGAAAAAAAGTGAAACCCAACGCTTGATGGCGTGGCAGTGCTGTGAAAATAACGGTCTGGTCAAAAGAACAGCAAGATCACTCGAATGGGTGCGTGTGATTTGCCACACCTGCTTCTGCCAAGTTGCAACAACTCAAGATCTCGGTGGCTTCCCCGATGAAAACGTTAGTGGCACGTTTTATTTTCTAAGTCCGCTTTCCTTTATTTAGTCCATGTTTCTTGATATAAGATCATCTGGTGTCATTTTGTGCCCTTTTACCTTTGACAGAGTCCAGATGCTTTCAAGCCACCGCCATTCGATGTATTGTTATTTTGCCCTGCCTTATCTCCTCTCATTCTACTCAACGCTGCCATTTGTTCTCCGTAAAAGCGCACGTCCACCTTCGGCACTTCTTTTCAGCGTGTTGTGTTACGTGGCCGATAAGAGCACCAGAAGCTGTGGACACTGCGTCCCCGGTTTGTGCGATGGCAGAAGGGAGGTGAACTGTCAGAAGCAACAAGGTTAAGTGTACTAATTCATGTGCCCCGAATAGCCTGGAGGCCCCAAATGGAACCCGAAGTCACTTACATGTGCGCTTTCGTAGAGCTTCATTGTAGGCCTTCTCTTGCAGAGTCGGAAAGTGATGGTGCACTCAGAGGTGCTCCTGTAGTGACATTGTCAATCCGTTGTTGAACTGACTTTTTGCTCATTGGATATTAGTGCAGAGAGAAGGAACTTCATAGTATACTTTAGTGCCGTGTACGTTTCAGACTTTTTTTTTTTCGGGACGACGTTTTGCTATAGAACTGCGCACATCACACTGGTGAAATAGGTCGTATGAGCCATCGCTTGGCGGAAAGTTGCAGCTTCCCAAATATTGCAAAATACCCGCTTCTCAGTAGAAAGTAAGCACTGTTTGATTCAAGGTATTTGCAATCACTGTTTCCTGCTTCTATTGACGTAGCTGAATGATGGCTATGAAGAACTTCCGCGCCATTGAAATCCACAGCCGAGTTGCAAGCAGTCCCGGTACAACACAATATTTACTAAGTGTGCCTAATATATTCAGAAAAGGAACATCCCAGACGTTCTCGCTTAAAAATAAAAGCCTTTATGTGGGCGAAAAAACTATTTTCTTTTTTGTTCTTGCGCTACAGAACTTAGAAAATTGTAGTAGTTGAAATCATATAAACGTCAACCTCTCCACAGCAAGCCAGTTAGAACGGAACATAGCAAACATTGGATAACGGAAGGAAATCAGTCAACGCACTAACCTTAACGTCAATTAAGGCTGAAGATGTGGACTGGATAATCTGCAGCGTGAAGAATTGCAGATAGCAAAAAAGCAGGAACCCAGACTCCCAGGTACATTTATAGCAACAATAATACAGAATATGAAATATACTGAAGAATGTTGTCTCAAAGAAAAGCTTTTATTAGGAAAAAAAACCTACATTTTTTTGCGTTAATATTATATATGCCGTACTTTAAAATTGTAACTTGGGAAGCTGCCTAAGCAAACAAACGAATGAACGAACAAACAAACAAACAAACAAACTAAAAGGTCATGATTTGGTGAAGAAAATGGCTTATTCAAGCTTTTTTATTTTATTGGTGTCGTAAAAAAAGAAGATTTATTAGAAAAGGCTGTGGTGACTTAGCAGTCAGAGTAGCACCTGTCCGAGAGGAACGCAGGTATCGCACACAGAAATTCAGGTGCCAGAGCGTATCTTTTTTTTTTTCTCTTCTCTATGATTACCTCCGGGAGGCAACACAAGCCATCTTTGCGTCGTAAGGCGTAGCCAGTGTCAAGAGGTCATAATATGGTTTAAGTCTGCATTCTTGAACCATGTCACGAGCGCGATGTCTGAGGTAGTGGGATGGCGTCATGGGCTCATCATGTAGTTGACAGGAGACTGCGTACTTTGATGCAGTAGGGGCCATCGCAGGGTGCGAGAAAATTGCTTTAAGGCCAGGGCTGTGAGGTGGTGTCCACAACCAAACGAGAGAACTAGTCGGGAAGTCTAGATAATCAACAGAGTAAGGCGCGTCATTGTCAAGTCGCATTTTTTTTTCGCGGCACCCAGCATCCTTACCAGATGTCGTATGACAATTTATCAAAAAAAGCAGTGACGACTTGGCAGTCAGAGTAACACCTGTCCGACAAGAATTCACATCTATAGCACACAAACAGACGTCCGAGCGTGTCTTAATTTTCCTTTTCACTACACTAGGCATAATTGATCGATATGTTTTGTGAGGCTAACGTCTTAACATGGAATGAAAGCACATTTTTTTTTGCCGCAGTTACATTTAAAGAGCCTTTATTACTGGGCGTTCAATATGAAGCAGCAATCAATAGATCCTATTTATGGAGGCACCATCACTATCAAACACAATTGTTTTTCCCGAAAAAAGAGGGCGATTTTTCACTGGTGGCAGTAGTATTGATTGATGCGGCAAAATATAGAGAAACGCCAAATATGTGGTTTTCGTTAAAGAAGTATAAACCACAGCTATAACGTATCCATAATAAGCCAATGTTGGAATAAAAAAACAAATATATGCTAAGTAGCTAGAAGTCGTACCGAAAGCCGATTTAGTTCGTGTAATACTGAACGGCTCATATTTAATATTCGTTCATTTGTCGAGAAAACAATACCTTGAGAGAGGGAGAGAGAAAGAGAGATAAAGATGCAAGGAAAGGCAGGGAGGTTAACCAGACGCACATCAGGTTTGCTACCCTGCACTGGGGAAGGAATGAAGGGATATTACAAAGCATATGCGGCTTGTGAATCTTTGCTAGAACTGCAGCTTTGGCAAGTTGATTGATCATTAAGATAGATTTACCAGCGGGAAAAGATGCAACACTTAAGAAGGAACAGTCACACGCAGCGCTGAATTCACAACTGATTGATTATGACTGCGAACGCAAGGCCTTTTTCAAAGCACACATCGTGGAAACAAAAAAAAGAGATAACATAATGAAAAGAAGCGATGAAAAAACTAGTGGCAACTGCTTGCCGAAAAAAAGACAATCAACCAAAGGAAAGAGCAAAATCCAAAATTCTTAAACCACCAAGTACACCCTCAACATACTAAATAAGTGAAAAGGATAGTTCCGGCAAACATCTTGAAGCCAGAGAAGCCAAATCAGCCACTCAGGAAAGGGTAGGAAAGATCTAAAACATCGAAAAGTGAAACCGAAATACGAGAAATGTATGAAACACGGGATAAAATACCTATTGAATAGGCATGTGCTATAAGTAGCTCACATCCTTTTTGAAGACGGAAAGAGAGGGCCTGCTGACACATCTCTCACGAAGCCTCTGAATTCTCTCAAACATTTTTCTCGCCATGAATAAGACAGTGCAGACCTCTAGATATAGGTAATAGCCAGATAGCTCCTGCACTGCATTGCGGAATGACTGCAGGCGACCACTGACAGATTCTGCTTGTGCTCTTTGAGATAAACATCGAGACACCTGCCCGTTTATCCGACATAGTACTTGCCACGTTAGAGTAGAGCCGAGTACACGACTCCTTTCTCACACGACACAAAAGGATGGCGGTGCCTTCTTTCATCTGGGAACAAAGGCACGTCCGAAACAATGAGGAAGCAGACTACGTACAGTGCATGTCTATTTCGTTGCTTTTTTTAACCCCGTGCTTCATACATTCTTTATATTTGTTGACGACCACCGCATCCTTACTTCCAGCCTTGCAACATTTATAGCATTTTTTTTGTGAATGTTTCTCCTGTAATTGTTTGTATTTATTTACAGTATCAGTCTTAGATTTTTTATAGCATTTTTACTGCTCTGTACCCGCGCCCCGCCACGGTGGTCTAGTGGCTAAGTTACTCGGCTGCTGACCCGCAGGTCGCGGGATCAAATCCCGGCTGGGGCGGCTGCATTTCCGATGGAGGTGGAAATGTTGTAGGCCCGTGTACTTAGATTTGGGTGCACGTTAAAGAACTCCAGGTGGTCAATATTTCCGGAGCCTTCCACCACAGCGTCTCTCATAATCAAATGGTGGTTTTGGGACGTTAAATTCCAGAAATAAATGCTCTGTACCCGCTCCTGGGATAGCCCTCTAACCGAGATGCAGTATGTGAACATAAATAAATAAATAAATAAATACCGCCGCATATTACAGCATACGAAAGCTCAACTACGTCAAAAGGCCCCGGACCTTGCATAAATAACATTAAGCTGTGCCAGAACCCAGTTTGATGATGCATTAAAAAACAAGCAAAAATAGATACCCCAAAATAAATATTTCACGTGCATGATAATGCTCTGAATATGCAGGTTTACTTCTATGGCGACATCACTTATGAAATAAATTACGTCATGAATCTTCTCTGTTTTAGATGATTGCCTTTACGAAAATCTCCTAGATTTTACATCTGCGATGGAATCACGCCAGTGTAGTCTTGGCGAAAGACAGCATGAAACACCTTTGTGTTAACAAAAAGTACGAACTGAAATAGATGTGCACGAATTCTATAAATATATGCGAACCTTTATAAGGTCGACACAAAAATTACGTCGAAAGAATACGCCCAGAGCACAAAAGGGCGGAATGTCCAAAACAGTACCAATGCGGGTATTGCACTGTTGCCGCTTTTCGGACGAAGAGGAAGGCAGTTTAGCAGCCGCGGCAACATAAAATGCGCTTTTATCGCTTAATTTCATAAGGATGACAACGGTTTTTTTATTTTTTTCTATAGTCCTCTCATAGCCTGGAGGCATTCATTTTACTGCTGCTCCTGAATCGCTTCCGTGAAGTAGGTCACACTCGCTAGGAGCGGTACTTTCATGTTAGCCGTTTGCTAACAGATCACTTCCTCTTTTGACACTTCCCACGACTTTGAAAGGAACAGGCTTTCGCAAAGCCGCGCACAACACTATGAAAATTATATGTACCTCGTAATAAATATCTTTTAACACCAAAGAAAATTTGTGACATAATATAACGGGAAGGGCGCGAAACGACAAATTAATAAAAAAAAAACTTCTCATGGATAAACCTACTTCACACGCCCGCCTGCACAAGTGCGCATATAAAGGCTTAAGGTTGCTTTTTATCTATATATAACAAATGGTAGTATCTATTAGCAATACCAACTATGACTTCATGAGTGGCTTCGAGAGCCGAAATCCTAAGCTTTCATTTCTTTCATTGATATAATGCGCACATAGATTACCTACTGCATACTCATATGAAACAGAGAAGTATCAGAATAGAACCTAACAGGTTAAGTTAGATGACTTTGTTTATGAATTTGTTTGCATGTGACCACCCTATAACATAGAATATAAAGGGCACATCGTTTTGGTAGCAAGTGCCAGTCCCATTTTAATTTGGTAAGCTATATACAAATTAGGTTAGATTAAGCTAGTGTGCGTACTGTAAACCATCATTGAAGATCTTTACGAAGACTAATCATCTTAATAATGCAGCACTTTGATAGGGACGCTAAACCAAGGTCTTGAGGCGGAAAACGTAAGAAGCAGCTGGGAATTTCCGTAACAAGGAACCTGATTGATTGATTTGTGGGGTTTAAGGTCTCAAAACCACCATATGATTATGAGAGACGCTGTAGTGGAGGGCTCTGGAAATTTTGACCACCTGGGGTTCTTTAACGTGCACCCAAATCTGAGCACACGGGCCTACAACATTTTCGCCTTCATCGGAAATGCAGCCGCCGCAGCCTGGATTTGATCCCGCAACCTGCGGGTCAGCAGCCGAGTACCTTAGCCACTAGACCACCGTGGCGGGGCGTAACAAGGAACCTACTTTTTGATATGATTTCTTGAAAGAAAGACATATCTTAGGGATGGTAATGTTTTAACGCAATAGCGTTGGAGACATCGTGTCACAGAAATCTCACCGTCGGCGTTGGCACCGTTGGGTGTGAGTGAAAAATCGTCAGTGAGCGAAAACGCAAGTTACAGAGGACGCCGCGGGAAGCCGCTACTTGTTCACGCGTGCGCGCGCGATCACACTCAAAAGCCGCGCATTCGTAGAAAAAAAAAGTGTTCAAGGTAACGAGGCGTAAGTGACGTAGTTTCTTTGCCCCTGCCACCCCTCCCTGCTTAGCTTCCAGCGCTTTCGTCGGGACCAGAGAAGAGAAAATGCAATTGCAGCATACGACAAACCTTTGTAACTCCACTCGCACTGGACGGATTCTTAAAATTTTTGTGGTGTTGAATTCGTGAGGCGATAAGCTCTTCTAGCGAATTCATTCCATGGCTACATAAAAAAATGTTTGAGGGTCCCTTTAACGCATTTTGTTCGCCAGGTGTCATGACCAAAACGAGCCCATTAGGCGATAATAGCACGCGCTGGTACAATATACTGCGTGCGTGTGTGTGTGTGCATGCGTGTGTGTGTGTGCAACAAAACATGTTAATAAGTATGCACTTAGTGATTGAAGGGTGCACCAGGGACCAGATATCGCTATCGCATTCAACTCAAGGCAAATGCTTAAGGATCCCCCAATTTTTCGCCGTTTCCTAGCGGCAACTACTTAGGCCGGACGTGACCGTTCCCGAGTGGGCCTAGTCTGGTGACGCAGAGTTTACTCGTGTCTGTTGTGGACCAAACAAAGTTGCTCTGCACGCTCGCTCGCTGACTCACTTAATCACTCACTCACTCACTCACTCACTCACTCACTCACACTGCGCATAGCTGCGTCCTATGATGCCGTTATTATTTATTGCAACCTTATCGTTAGAAGTTCTCGAGTTAAAGCAGGTAGATTCTGTTTTTTTCTCCCTAGCAATATCTTACACTAATGACTGTCATAAATAATTAGAAAATTTATATACAATTAGGTGGTCGTTGACAAAAGCCACAGAGGACTATTATAATGATTACTCTAATTTAATAATGAAAGCGAATACTTGAAGGCAATATAAATAATGATCACGGTAGACCATTGAGAAGACTCAAAAAAGTTAAAAAACGAGAGAGTGTAGTCGCACAATAAACTTCTTTTGCAGTGTAACGGGGGGTCTGAACTTACAAAATGGTTTATTGTTTTTCATTGTGGAATAGAATTTGGTATGAAGTAAGGACTGAAAAGTTTGCGTTCTTTTCATACAACACCGCATTTCGCGCCATCGTCAGTGTGCAGCCGAATACTTCAATCGATTGTACAACACTTGTTTGCTGCTTCTAACAGAACCAAATTACAGTACGTAAATTATCATAAACTATATACACATCTTGTGTTGTGAAGGTACATCACAAGGGTAATTGGTTCTTGAAATTGCATCTTGCTCACGCCTTCGGCATGAAAAGCCACGCAGTTGTTTCTTTTCCGTTTCCGCATAAAGCTTATCACCCTAAAGTGCGACACACCATCTGCATAGAGATGCTCGTAGACAGTAATACGATCATCAGTTCGTCATCTATTAGCGAACCACGCAAAGATCCCAATGCTTCATACTGAACGGTTGAGGAGCCCTGCTTTCAAGAAAATAATCGCTAATGATATATGAGGTTAAGACCAATCAAATTGAAGATATTCTTTTTAATACATGTCAAGAGAAGCTTTTGTGTAATAGCTGAGTTCATGAAATCTTGCATAAGTAAGTTTGATACCGGTTGTGGTTGTTTTCATTCCACGCGGCGAGGAATGTGATGAAGCAATAATTCGCAAGCAACGCGCTTGTTACAGCTTCAATGTCATCTAATGTATATATTTACTCACTGCATTGTTCTTACGTTATGCCGCAAAACGAACCCCACTTGAGATCATTAGGTAGCAACAATGCACGGAAAGCTTTTTTTTTAAGCAATACTGCTACACAGAATGAAGAGCCGTCATGCACATAAAGGGCCCGTGAAGGAAGTTGCAGCGGTCTTTCAGATGAAGGATGAGGCATGTGCGTTTGGTGTGAAAAAAATTACAGATGACTACAACCTTACTAAGGCAATTGAATTATTAGAATAAAACAATACAGTAATGTTATATTTTGACGCAGTAGCACCCAACTCAAGCAACGACTCTAAAAGTATCCAACATCTATTAAATGCCGGTGTAGGTGGTTATTCCTCAACATTCCGTTCACGTAGAAACCCTTGCGTATTTTCTCTTATTTTAATGTATTAGTAGATAATGCCATAGCATGTAATTATGAGGCAAGTTGCAAGAGGAGGGCACATAGAAATAATTCTTGACCAGCGACGTTTTCAGAACAGATACGATACCCAAGTATTGGAGTTCTTCATTCATAGCAGTTGCAAAACGGCACTCCAAAACCCGAACTTCTTTCCGCCAATTCTTCGTTGGGTTTTCAGATTTTCGCGCCATCTGAGAGCAGCAAAAGAAAACATCACAATGACGCCTGACTTGCTTGCGCTGCTCGCAAGCTTTTCAGCGCACGCAGTGTGATGCGTCCTCGCGAGAGTTTATTATTTTGTGTTAGGTCTACATTTGAGTCCACAATCAGCGGAGTCCCGTGATTTCAGCCAAGTGAAAGCTCCAATTTCTATACCTGGGTCCTATAGAGAGTTTGACAACTTGTATGACTAAAACACTTTGCTTAGTACAAGGGCGTTATTGCAGTTCGCTTCGGAAGTCGAACCCGTGTCCTTGTGCTAAGCAGCGCGAGGTCATAACGGTAAGGCTACTAGTTGGATACCTGTACTGTAGATATAACTTGGGCGAGGTGTGTCGGCTGATCGCGAACACCAAAGAATATCAGCACAGAAACTCAGTACACAGCCAGAGCCACTTTCACGTTCTCTGATTTTACGTTCTGTGCATCAGGTTTCTCAACTCATTATAGAAAAGACCAACCATCTATCTCTACAGATGCTCGGGTAATTCAGTTGACACCAATCAGCATTAAGCTAGGTCAAGTCAAAACATTGATGAGGCCTAAACTTGTTTCTCTGCTTATCTTTCTCGGCGCTTTTTTTTCTTCTCAATTTCCCTCTCTCGCTTTCCCTCCCACGAAAAAATAGAGCTATTCAACACATCTTGTTCTTTAAGTGAACCTGCGCTATTACCATTTTGCGTCACAAAAAAGAGGTTTGCACTTACCAAACTTTCAAAGAAACCCAATTTACTTTCTCAAATATTCTAGAGATATTTCTGTTTATGATGTAGGGCATTTTTTCTGAACCATTCTTCGAAAAGGCGAAGCCGTTTCAGCGCTCACTTGAGCTTCATCTTCAGTGCTTCGGAGCTTCGAGCTTTTGAACTCATCTTAATCCTAAGGACTTTGCTAACCTAATTTGTAATCTTATATAGATGTTATTGTATTGCGTCCTTACTGTGTACTATGTTTAAGCACATTGCAAGCTGCTGACGCTTACAGCCCAAAAAAACAAAAAAACAAAGAGGGACATTTAGGTGCTTTAAAATGAAGTATGTTGACTTTAGCCTTTGCCCGCACGAGGCAAATGAAATCAGTTTCGATGTACAGCTTTCAGACAATTTCTGCGGAGCAGAGAAGCCTTTGTCGTCGCAATTTGTCTGCCTTGAAACAAGTACTCCCAAACATACTTAGACCCTTCAAGATGATCGCTGAAACCTTATTTGCTTCAGTGACAAGGTTAACCCAGGTGAAAGGCTTCCTTAATGCTTTCGTATAGCATTAGGATGACTACATGAACACACAGAAAATGAATATCCGTCAACTCTTGTACGGTGATAGTGGCTTTCTGAATCTTTTCAAAACATTATTAATGATAATGAAAAAAGCAAGAGGTTGCTTCAGTACAACTACTGGCGGATGAATTTAGTTTTGTGATTTGCTCTGTATCAGCTTGTCTGACGAATTTGGAGCTAGTTGGTTGTTTCATAGGGCCAGATCAGCGCATACATTACAACTGGGCACATAAGAGATACTGCGATCTACATTAATGCCCTTTATGTCGTGTTGATACGTGCTGCATAACTACGCCTCCAAATGCAGAATAAGCCTTTAGTTGCTAGTCAGCGCCTGTGTCTATTATTTCTTGTGTCCGTCTTTGTTAAGTGTGCGCTGTTTCGGCCGATTGAATATTAGTGGTGGAGTATGAGAAGTTTTCCACCATAGAAAACTGCTTCAGCGCCGCATCATCAACTTTTGTATTTAATTGTTCCTTTTTTATGATATATTTCTTGCACTTCATCGCACGAATGAAGTAAAGAAGACGGTAGTACGGAGCCGTGTCATATAGAGCCATGAATACATCAGCGCCACCTACTGCATGACGAAAGCACAATCATAACTTCAAGACTAACGTGAGGAAAATCAAAATTGATCAAAGAGTCTTCTGACTAATCAGTTCGCTGCTCAGCAGTGCAATAATTATGATCGAGAATTATATATTTCGTCAACAAATAGTACATAAAAAGTTAACTAAAGTTCAATGCACCGATTCAACGAGTTGAATATTCTTTAACTTGGTAGAGATTTTGATAAAAGCCCATCTGGTAATGAGGCCATTGGACATGACTGCCCTAAGAAGAAACTAGAAACGGGCTGCTATTTTTTGTGGTCGGTATTCTTATTTATACTTTTTGGTTATTGCTTACCGCTTTTTCACTCTTTCAGATGAGGAAAACGAAATGCAAGGGGGTGAGTGTCTTTTTTTTTTGCTTTTCTTCTTTGGCTAAACATACGTAAATGATAAGCGATGCGTGCGAGCTGATTCCCTTTCGTCAATGTGAAGTGATAAAGAAACAAGGCTTGCCGACAGAAGCAGCATTAGCAATTATGGTGCTGCTTGGCATTTCTGTCTCGTGCAAAAGCTAACAGAAAATAAAAAAAATATGGAGGAAGCTCATCTCTGGTAGCTAACAACTTCGCCTCTGGCATTTCGATGTTGCTAAGCAGAACGCAGTCACCGTCGCATTCTAAGCGCGAGAAGGGAAACATTTTAAGCCTCGAGCTTGCTTACGATATTCGTGTCCCATTAACCCTGCGGCACCGTATTTAGCAACTATGACAAGTGGGAGTTACATAACGGGCAGAGAACGCTTCTCATTTCCGACGTCACGCACTTAAGTTTCGTCAGCCCGAAGATGGCTCGAAGACTCGTCTTATTATATACGTTGGTCTGTAGGCAACCGTGACGGTACCACGAGGAACACCTTTTCACATCAAATGTATACAAGCTCACGTCATCTAAGACGCGGTAATTCGATATTATTCCTGAAGTATAAGTAGGCTAGCGGTGAGCTGCTCTTAGAATATGCGTGGTGTGGTGCCCTTAATGCCAGAGTGCAGCTTTTCAAAGATTAGAGTGAAGTCGTTATAAGGCCGTATACGAAACTTGGATACAGAAATCATACAAATCACATATCACCAATGTTGGGCTGATTTTTTTTCTTTTTGCCGATTTCGCGCCTATATATGCTTACTTTACACGCTTACAAAACAGTCGCCATCTTTTCAGCTTATGTTCTTAAATTATCTGTGTAAAGTTTATGTAAGTGTCCAAATTTTCTGTAAAAAAACTTCTCTGCATTGCAAGAAAATCTGTATGCCATCTTATCTGAATATCGGAATGCCGCAATAGAACAGTTTTGACTTGAAGCCCTGATAATGCTTCAATATTGACTTGGCCTTATACGCCGGTGTGTCTTGCTGAACGTCGAGCACGTCCACTAAAGCATGTGAGTCATTCGATGAATACCCGACTGGAGGCCAAACTGAGAACCCGTTAGGCTTACTGAAGTGACAGAGGCAAAACACTAAATACCTTTACGCAGAATTTGCGTAGCTTACTCGCCTATAGCCTCGCAATTGAATTAATGTGAGCTGCTAATGAACAAACTAATGCAATGCAGCTATACACTCAATTAGTTCGAGTGGATTAGTGGAAAATGTATATAATTATGAAAAACTTTCGCATGGCTGAACATAAAGTTTTGCCTTGAACATGGTCGCGGTTGCAAGATATCTGGAGAGCCGGAAGAGCTGCGCATAAGAAAAGGAGTATAAATAAGAAAGTCTGCGTGCCTGTGTTTATTTGTGTATGTGTGCGTTCGTGCGCGCGTGCATGTGTGAAATAGAGGGAGAGAAACAGAGAGATAGCACATTTTAAGAAAAGCGCATGCACAACGTTACAACCCTCTTTCTTTATTTTAATGCCTGAGGTGTTACGTTCCAAAACCAAAATATGAATCTGAGGGACGCCGTATTGGAGGGATCCAGAAAAATCTAGAACATCTCGTGTTGTTAAACCATGCACCGACAATCCCGGTGCATGGGCCTCTACCATTAACGGTACATGGGCCTCTCCATCGAAATGCGACAACAGCGGCCGGGACCGAATCCTATACGGGTCGTTGTAGCAGCTACACCACCGCAGTGAGTGAAGTGCCCTTCTCCTGTTTCCCTTCTGCATAACTTGTCGCCCTGACTCCGCTTAAGCAACGACAGTGCCGGAAAACGTTGGCACTATGTGCTGCTTGACTTTCCTAAAGGGGAAATGAATTGCTGTGTGGTGAGAAAGGCGCAATGCGGCGACACGAGGTCAGGGTTAACGAATAAATTTGCGCGCACGACGCCACCAGCACGGCCGGAGTATCACGGTGAAACGACACGGGGAAGCGGAGTTCTGCACGATAGCTCAGCGCGCACTTGGCCACTAACTGAAAAACTGTAATACGCACGCGTTCCGCAATTCACAGTTTGACGAGATGATCAGTGGCGTTTTGCCATACTGGCTTTGCTCTCCCGTTGGTCGGCACTCTTGAAGAGGATCGGGCTGACCCAACTCGAGAAGGATGAATGACACTATTTTTGGGTGAGTGCAGATTGCTGCTTAAATTGGCGCTTTTCAGCTCGTACGTATAGGAGCCACTGACAGAGCAGGCAGCACAGGTTTGGGTTTTTAGCTTTGCACGTGTGTATTCGCGGCGCGCACACATACTAACGGAGGCATGAACATACACAAAGAAAAAATTCTTGCTCCGGGTAGGGATTGAACGCGGATCATTCGCGTGGCAAACTGGGTGTTCTATCACACAGCCATGCGTCTGCTTCTGCATATGAGGAAAATAACATCATCTGCTTCAAAATGCAGTGAAAGCAACTTTATGCTCAACAAAAACACGCATCCTGTATATATGATTCACAATACAGAATGAAATATTGATGTAAAAATGAGGGAACCTTACGTTTCGCTATCAATAGTTGAACTCGATAGCGATATCCCGCCCCGAGGGCGTACTTCAAACATTTAGTGCATGAAATTTTTTGCAACTTGCTATGCAGCCCCGCCACAGTGGTCTCGGGGCTAAGGTACTTGGCTGCTGACCCGCAGGTCGCGGGATCGAATCCCGGCTACGGCGGCTGCATTTCCGATGAAGGCGGAAATGCTGTAGGCCCGTGTGCTCAGATTTGGGTGCATGCTAAAGACTTTTTAACTTATTGAAGCACAGACAGGCGCATTAGGTGACAGTCCATACTTTTGCTACAAATGCGGCTAAACTTTCGGTGAAGCTTATGTATTCGTGGATGTGAAAGGTATTTCAGTCTACAAATCCAAGGCAGCCCAAACTGGAGCAATTGTTACAAGTAGGTTGGTTAGTAAAACTTTCACTTGTGTAGTGAAAGTTAGTAACTCCCATGCCCAAGTGTTGAAAAACACGTGTCCGCTTACAAAGGCGAGATGAAGGAGAACACCTCTTGTCAATTTCCGTGGCCATGCTTGACTGTACTTAGGTGATTCAATCAGATTCCAACGTCATGAAGTTCGTTTCGCTAGTACTATTCTAGCATTGGGAAAACAAGCATGCATATTAAAAAAAAACACGCGTACGCCTAAATCAGGCTTGTGCTCGTGGAAACGCCATTTGGTTTACGGTCATCAAGGTTGCATGCTCCAAGAATCAAAGCGATTTATTGAAATCAGAATGAGTTTTAGTTTTTTGCTCGGAGAGTGGGAATCGTCGGGGAGAGATGACTTTAGACAGTAAAATGGGTGTAACTTATACTGGATACATTTCTAAACAAATAATTACTCACCTAATGTTGAGCTGTTATTATAGCTGCAATGCATTAATTTGCCCACGCATGAAACTGATACAGTTATTCAGTACAATTTATGCACGAGCAATATAAACCCTAACCAGAAAACGGCAGAAGAAGCGGCATGGTTTGTGTATACATTTTTATTTTATTTTATTTGTATTGCTACATACTGCAGCCTCAATGAGGCTATTGCAGAAGTGAAAAAAAAACTAGAACAAATCAACATTCCTACAGGTTTGCGAAAATTCTTGAAGTGGTAGAGAATGAAAACTTTCGAGCAGCATCTTCCAGGCTTCTATAGTTAAAGGGAAAAGCTGTATCTAAACATGTCATTGGGGGTGAAAAAAGTTTCAATGTTAAGGCCATGGTCACTGCTCGTAGATAAAGATCTGGAAAATTTCCGATATGATTCTAGAGTGCCGAAGCAAAAAGAATTGATTAAATTGGGCAGAAATTTCAGGCATTCAACATGGTGACGTTTTGCTAGTGTAGTGAGACCTAGCTGGGGCAAGAAATTTATTGAAGAAAAATCCCTGCCATATCTCTTTCATATAAAGCCCACAGCTGTTTTTGAACGTATCCTTGTTTTTTGATGACACAGTTCTTAAGGATATTCAAAGACACACTACTATATTTAATAGTAGGGCAAATATGAGTTTTGTAAGTAAGCAGTTTGGTGTCTTGAAGTGAAAGACAGACCATTATTCTTATTTTAGGGGCGAAGCTCCTTATGACGTCGCTCGAGCGTCCACATCGTCACCACCTCTCGTTAGTTTTTGAACCGGCCATAGAGGGCGGTACTTGTAGTACACGCTGAAAAATGCAAATGACACGACACATAAGAGCGCTACTTGTAGAAAAAGAAGATTGACGTCGCACGTACGGAAGAAGAGAGGGAGACGATCGCGTGTTCTTCGGCAGCGCCGTACGCCAGGGGGCACTCTATAGTACAACAAAAGCGCCATTTTGTTACACGCACGCATTCAGAGGCTCGGCGACGGAAGATGAACAAAGCTGCTGAGTGGCGTGCGCGCAGGGCGGCTGCGGCTGGCGCTCAAAGAAGGGACTCCGACGTGCGGGCGGGCGAGGCAGAAGCGCGCCGCGAGGACCATGCAGTGCGACAACGGAAGACCAAAGCGGCGCGGAGCGGCGTGAGGACCCAGCTTCGCCCCACTCTCCATCATTCATTTCGTGGACGTGCTGTCATTTTTTATTCAGTGAACAAATTTTTTTGTGCTTTAAGGAGCCGTCTCACCTAAAGAAGTTTAGATTACGTAGCGTCATAATTGAGACAGAGTCGTTAAAGTACATTCTCACTTCGCATGCACTGCTTTGCTGTCAGATTTTGTTTAAACGATCGACTGAGAAACGTACGACTCTGGAAATTAAAGGCTGAGTGCACTCTGTCATTGAGAACGATTCAAATGAAGTCTGGTGGTGTGCGTTTGTCACTTCACTACACTTATTGCTTGTATGATTATTATTCGAAGTCTAGTTATATATATCCAGTAAATATCAGTATTGAGCAGTTATTGCAATTGCCTTGGTCATGGCTTTTTCGAGAAAAACAATTGGTGTGTACTTATTGTTGTGTCAGGCAAACAACAGATTTACAAACAGATAATTCCTTAGATGCTTCATTAAACGCCAGAATTCACCGTCGACGTCAGCAACACGGGTGACGCAAAGAATTGTCACTTGATGACTTCACCATATGACGGCATCATGGCGTTACTGGAGGGTACATTAAGAACGTCATTATTTCAGAAGGGTGTCCCGAAAAGCCACTTAGTACATGATACTACCGGGAACAGCGCGCTGAACAGTGTTTTTTTACTCCCTTTCAATACTGTTTTCGCGCTCTTCCTTGCTGATGTCATGATGACGTTACTATAACGTCACGTGAAGTTACATCGCATGACGACCTAATTAGAGTTATTCAATCATTGCAGTTGCGAAGCTGCGTTCAAGAAGCCGGACACGGAATAGGCTAATGTTGCGGGAATTAGCAGACGGTCGCACCGTGGGGGAGCGAGAACGCAAAACACAAAATATTCATTTCACAGCTGGCAGGCAGATCAACAGGTTGTGCGATGGTCTTCAACAAACTCCGGACTTCAGGGCCAAGGACTCGTTTGGATTTCGACACATGGAGCCTATTCGGTGTTGCTATAGGCTCCAGTTCGATACATGGAGCCTACTGGGAGCATATGAGAAGCTCATGTGTTTGAATTGACGTATTCCTGTGGGAGGTAGGGGCCAGATACTGCACCAGGGTGGTCAATTATTCTCTGGTGAGGGAGTGCGTTACCAGTGGTAGTGACCGGTGTGGCCGCACCCCAGGCCTCTTAATGCAATTCCATCATCACGTGGATAATTTTTAAAAACCCAGTTGGGAACAGCGCAGCACCGGGATTTGAACCACGGACCTCTAGCAATCGAGGCTGATATTCTAACCTCTATGCCGTCGCTGCTAAATAATTCATGATTGAATTACTCTAGACATCCTCACATGACGTCATCACTTGGTCAAAGGAGGGCCGATCACGGATGCCATGTAACAAGCACGTTAGCAGCCGAAAGCTGTCGTGAAGGGGAGGATCAATAGATTGACTGTGTAGAAAACGAAGTCATACTACGTGAATAAATAAGGGACTCTGTGAGTGTATTTTTCTTGCACCCGTCAGCTTGTGTACGGCCACCGTTCACAACGCTGTACAGTACTAGTGAAAATGGAAGTAAGTACATCAGATCCCTCTGCACTCTCCCCAGCCGTCACTCAGCGAACTGCTGCGGGGCCCAGCGTTTATGAGCGTCGACGCGCTACGTGATTGATGACTCGGTCCCTGCCGTTCGCTCAACGCGGGCCAATTCTTCTACCGGCGGTCACGATTGCGCCGTAAAGCCACTCCCTCTACCCTGCCCCAGAAATTTGCCGGCGGGTCTCGGCTGGATTTCTGGGACGCCGATTCGGTGCATGTCTTGAATGTGCGAGTTGCGTGCGTGCCACTAAGTTTCCACGCGTCCCACATCGAGGCCCACTAAGTTCAGCTTCAGCAATTTTTGAAGGCAGTTGCATACTGCTGGCATGAGAGTGTGCTTGGCTAGAAAATTTTGTGAACTTGCAAAATATTCGTGCTATACAGACGCTTAAAAAATTACCCGTGAATATATCCATTACAAAGGCAATGAATGGTATACACCGTATTCAGAGACAAAAAGATTACTACTACTACTACTACTACTACTACCACTACTACTACTACTACTACTACTACTACTACTACTACTACTACTACTACTACTACTACTACTACTACTACTCTCCGCCGCGGTGGTCTGGTGGCTAAGGTACTAGGCTGCTGACCTGCAGGTCGCGGTGCGAATCCCGGCTGTGGTGGCTGCATTTCCGATGGAGGCAGAAATGTTATAGGCCCGTGTGCTCAGATTTGGGTGCACGTTAAAGAACCCCAGGTGGTCGAAATTTCCGGAGCCCTCCACTACGGCGTCTCTCATAATCATATGGTGGTTTTGGGACGTTAAAACCCACATATCACCATCATACTACTACTACTACTACTACATAAACAAAAAAATAAACAGACGTATATACAATGACAACATATATACCGGCGAAATAAAGTCACACTAATACTTCACTTTCCATAGTTGAGTCTTAACTTGCACCTTCCTACGAAAAAAGAAAAAAAAGATTCACTGGTAGCAAGCAGTAAGTGAAAAAAAAAGAGCTCGGTACACTGGGCTTTGGGCACTTCTTTTTACACCGATATTTGTCAAAATTGCTTGAACATAGAATATTCTTGCGCAGAAAGGAGTGGCATCCGTGATGGCACTTACAGAAGTGTCGAATCAACGAGAAGCAGTGTGGCATCAAGTTCAGCCTCGTCGTCTTTTGATGGCCTCTCTGTAGCTCATGCCAATGTCTCGTTTTGTGCTTAGTCGAGACACTGTCCTCGTTTATTATAGCGAAAGGGCTCATGGGATCAGCACAAGGGCTAATTTTGGCGCCGTAGTTGTCTGCCGCCGGTGTGCATAACCACTGTAGCACAAAATAGGTTAACAAAAACTTACAAATTAAAACATACCAAGAGCTGAATGGAAAGAAATGTAGAAACCGATCCCTCTGTGTGGTAGCCCAGTATACGTTAGCATAGATCTATGTCGATATACATCTTTTAAGCTTCAAACTTGCTTGATCGCAAACTGACGCTATGCAGGCTTATTCCCTTAATATGCCTAATGAAGCGGTTTAGAACTGTAATGTAACAATCAGGTGTCACAGTATGCGAATTGCGTAACGAAAGAGTCATCGAATGCTCCAACCCAGTACAAAAGCCGCGGGCATAATTCCTCATCTTCGTCTGCTACAGTGTCCAACCAATGCCTATAATTCCTTGCCAGAGTGTAGCGGGTACCACGTTTTCCCGAAGAATGACGAATAATGGTATAGTGGATGCCTTCCCACTACTAAAAAAGTTATGATGATTTATGGCATAGGGGGTACCATGCTTCTGTGCTTTAGTAGTTGCCCCAAGAGTGGTTAAAAAAAGAGACTCTAGAAAGGCCACTCTTCCAGCTTTCGATGTGACTATGCTGCGCGTTCCGCGGACGTTTTGCGTTTTTTTTTTCTAGTACGCTGCACAACTTTCTCATACTACGTGATAGCGAACAATTTCGAAAAGAGTGTATTTCCCGAGTCAGTTATATACAGCTACAAAAAAAAAGAAAGGAAAAAAGGAATCAAACATAAATTTAAAATTTCTGACTACGAAGGCGGTGCTCAATCTTTTTTTTCAGCTAGGTCTCGCATTCAACACTCATCGCCCCACCGATACCACGCCCAACGAGCCTTGCCTTACAGGGTGTAAGTACAAGGAATGAAGGGGCCGGAGCAATCACACGTGTAGCTGTTTCGAGAGTAACATGAAAAAGCGTGCTTGGTTGCTGAAGGGAGCGATAAAAGAATGGAGAGAGTGAGGAAGTAGAAGAAGAGGGTGAGGACGTGGTGGCTGACCAGGGTATCACCATAGCCAATCCACTGCGTGGCTGAACCAGAAAGTTCCGAGGTGCAACATAACAGGAGTGTGGGGGAGGCGTAATTCCCCCCTTGTCGACAGAACAAGGCACTATCTTATTGTTCTGTTGGACATGTCCTTTTTTTCTGGCCACAAGGAAATATATATCAGATATTGAAAACAAAATGCTGAAGTTGGTGTTTGAAACAACCTACACCACTGCCACTTACGCGAATCCCACCTTTTTGAACTGGTTGTCACTCCCAGCTGCAGTAATTTCTACGTTTGTTTTCGGCTGCAGTCCACGAAACGTTTCTCATGATGATGACTGTCGTTGATTGAACTAAGTGCTCAAAGAAGAATGGTTAAGAGTTCATAAATAACCAGACGTGTTAAAGTGGTAAAGACATGGAAAAAGCAATGATGTCACGCATAAAGTGTGCTTATACTTTATTGCCGGTATTGAAAAACAACTGTTACGCTAATACGCTTATTGAGAACTGGCGACTATAAGCTGAGGAACTTCAAGTGTGAAATTATATAAGGAATCATGTACTTTATAAAGCTTATCTTGAACAATACCGAAGCACACGTTACTCAGAATCACTGTGGTCTTAAGCACTGCAATTAAAGCATTCCGTTAACTGAGAATATCTTTGCGTCAATTTTTCGTGCTGCATAAAACTATGAATGACAGAAGGTAAGGTGGATGAGCAGAAAAGATGTTATTGCGACAGCACGTCATTTCGCGTAAAGGTGTTGTTCCGAACTTTATTGGGGTAGGAACATTTTGATTTGAGTGATTTTGTTCATCGTGGGTATAACTTGAACAGCTAGTCAAACACGGGGACAACAAATGGGAAACGAACAAGGACAGGAACATCGTTGGACTACTTATTGAAAAATTTTATCAGAGACTATTTTTCTACCATGTCCCTGAAGCTGGGAAAAACCCCCTTATTCGTGAACAAAACATTTAATCTTCATCAATGCAATAACTGGGCCGGCATACGCTCTCGTTGTTTTCTTGTCGATTTCCGCTTTTGTTTCTAGGAAATGTTTGCCTATTTGTACAGCGTGGAAAGCAGTAACTAGCATGAAGGAAACACAAAAGAGTGAGCGAGAAATTACGGGGGAAATATATAAAACGACATGCAGACAGAGAAAGACAGTTACAGAAACATACAAAAAAAAAGAGGAAAGTGTAATGTATACGGTACAGATGCCATTGACGTTCTTTCCCTATGCTCCACCTTGGTTGTGAGAACTTTGTGCGACTCGAACGAAAGTCGAGTCGCACTATAGTAGAGCTTTCAACCTCTACTATTTCTGCAAAAAAGCTTCTTCCACTCGCGGAATGGTTTAGGTACTAGCGGCCAGATACTTCTAGTGCAGTATGCGCCAGCACGAAGCCCACCTGAGGCTCGTGCCTGCATTTAGCCCGAATTAATCTCGCTGAAGTTTTTCGACAAAACAATGCGACGATTCTGAGGTTAACACACTTCTACCATGAACGTGCGGAGAAACGGGACAAGGGAGTTGGTGGGAAATAGGAGATGCACCTCGCTGCGCCCAGCTCTGAAAGAGCCTTCATAATCTGAAGATGTTTTTTCTGGAACTGGCTGCAGATGGTCCATGGCTTGCAGAGAAGAAATAGAAAGAAATGAATTGCAGGTGCATAAGGAAAACAAGGTACATGTAAAGCGAAGGACTGTTGGGCGTCTTAGGGAAGGGAAGGCAGAAGAGAGATGAAAGGGCTGTCGGTGTCGAGAGCGCAGTGGAAAAACAGCGTTGTCGACAGCGTAGTATGGCACACTCACTGCAGCGCCTGCAAGAGTCACTTTTTTCCTCGTCTCCCTAGCCGGCTCTCTTGCGTCGGCGCTCGAAGTGTTAGTAACGGTGGTATGTTGGCACTCTCCATCCGCACGGTGGCGTTGTCGTTCGCCTTCCATTTGGGGTTCGCTGAGCTTTACGACATGCGGCAATCTAATCCGCGGCACCTTGCCAGTACACTGTGTGAGGCGGAAGTCGGCAACAGAGCAAGTATAGGCCTTTTGCAATATATATATATATATATATATATATATATATATATATATATATATATATATATATATATATGGTACGATGTATAGCAAAGCAAGGAAACGCACCTTTACTGTTTTTGTTTTTGCTTGTGCGCTTGAGCGAGAACATCGAGGGTGAAGACATGCGTTCAGCATCGGGGGTGTGGAGCCCCGCCGGTTGAGTGCTGCCATCTACAAATGACGCCACCCCGCCGTCTATACAAGCGTCCCCTTCCATCCACTTCTCCCTCCTCCTCGTGAATATTTCTCAAACGCGTAAAACCAGACGCTCGCAGAACGAGATGCCCCGACATTTGAGAGAAACGCGAGGCCTTGATCGTGTGAGTCATTCGGGCAAGCGGAGGTTCTGGTCTCCCTTGCGCATAAATTGCAGCGGGTGTGGTAGGTGCGTGGTGTGGGGCACGTCAAGGCAGGCGTGTTTGTTTAAGGTGACCTCCATCCTGAACAGAAAACGGTGCTCTTACCACTTCGAAGCATTTCTTTGTGCTTATTATTCCACCCTCATTTTTGATGCCTGCGCTCTACGCAAGCCGTGACTTTGGTTCAGTTCCAACCTCCCGGAAGTTGTTCCCGTGGCGTTGCGCAATTGTCTGTTTTCTCCGCGAAGCGACGCTTGCGGGGATGCGCTTGTCAAGTTGTAAAGTTGTCGTCTGGTCGACTTGCCGTGAATGACGGTGATGGGAAAGTGGGAAAAGTAGGCACCTTTATACGACAAAAAACAAAACGAAATTTTCTTGAGGAACTCACAATTGAGCGAATAGATAAATTGAAGTGGAAATGCTACACGATTCTGACTAAATGATTCTCGAGTGTCCTCCTTTTCAGTACATTGCCTTCCCTGAACTAGCGAGAGACTTCGAAATTACATTCTGATTAAAATAATTTTAAAATTACAGGATCTCCCACTAAAGCTGACCATGAGTGCATGCGATGCAGTGCTTGGGTGGGATTAAAGTTCCGTTCATCACAGGCACCTTGCCCGATGTTAAGGCGTCTTTGCAAGTGGGGAATGTCATGAATTCAATGTAGTTCATGTTGCTGTTAGTCGTCTCGAACCCTTCCTTCTTGGAACTCGCCAAGGGGGTTCATCGCTACGCCACGTGGGAGCACATGGGTTTTTCGCACATGTACAGAATCTCGTTCCCCAATGACATCACGCGATAGTTGAAAAATTGAAGTATGTCAGTTTAGATAAATAATCATTTCAAAAATAATGACATGAGAAAAATTCCACAATAAACCTCTCTAGGTGATTTATCGCGCTGCGTAAGGCCAGCCACGTAATTTTGTGACGTTTCTGTAAGGATGTAATCACTCTATAAAATAAACGATTTTCCCCCTTGTCACTGCACGTCAGACATCTCATTTTTTTTTCTCGTCAAGAAGTCTTAAGCATGATTATTGGCTCTTGTTTTTTATCGGGAAGGATTTTAGAATAAAATTCTTTTAACTCCGTAAGCCCAGATGAGTTGGACCAACGCAATATGTACCCTTGAAAAGTGAGTCGAAATGTTTCAGAAATAAAGTTCCAGAAAGGTGCCTCTTCTGATATTCGCAATGCAACGGCGTGTTCCTGTGAAATAACACCGCAGTGTGTTTAACGCATCACTTTACTTTTTCTTTTACTGCTATTTTTGTGTCTCCTCCCAATAAACATCACTGCCTGTGCGGCCTTAGAATGCATTTGAGGCATGCGAGAACACGAAAATTGTCTTTTCGCTCTACTGCCAGGGGCGTGTGGAGATATGAGCGAGTGCAAAAGCTACATTATTGTGTAAGGAGGGTGGTTGGTACATATGTCATGTGCTTTTAATGCAAGATTGCGTTAAAGTTACAGAGGGCAAGCAGTTCACTTCTCTCACCGCAGCGGCCGCGTTTGCGAAAAGAGCACACTGCTCTTTTCGCAAAGGGGTAACAACTGTGGCCACAGGTCGGCAAATATTGTGGAGCTCACTCAGACTCATTCATGAAATATGTTTTGCACTTAGTATGCACCGGGACTCAAACTGGCTGATATTTTTCCTGAGCCGGACTCATTCGAACTCACGCTGAGGAAAATTTTCTTCAACCGGACTCACACGGAATCAAACCCACTAAAATACTACTTACCCGGGCTCACTCAAACTCAGACTCACGGCTTGATCTGAGTCTAAGTGAATCCAAGTGAGTCGACTCATGCGTCACTTTGCCGAGCTATGACTGTGACAGTTTTTAGTTTGCACTACTCCTGTGTATACTTGTGCGTTAGTATCGTGTGCCTCTTCTGTGTTGAAGCAGTGCGCTTCAAGTGTCGAGTTTCGACAGTATTAGTTCGCGCCAATCCTGTGCGTGTTCTTCTCGTGATTCCTTTCTGCCCGGCCAATGCACTCGACCGACTGGACAACCAGACTCCTTCGGAAGGAAGAATCCTGCGATACCGCCAGGACTCTAGGTCACAGAAGAAGGCTGTGAAGGTGCTCCTGCGCTTTCCGTGATCAAGCGGTCTCTCCAAACGACTATGATTGGAACGCCCTGCATGTGTGTGCATGTGTATCTCTTTCCTCATTTATTTTATCTCTCTATATCTCTATCCTCTTTTCGACCCTTGTTTTCCCACCCCTGTATAGGCTAGCAAACCAGTTCATTTCCCTGTCTCTTCCTTTTATTTCTCTCTTTCTTCTCTTCTGTAGCAGCACGCTGTGAGTTTCGAGTCACTTGCTACTTTTCGCGTGACTTCCCCTTACGTTAGAATTTGTTTATATGGCATTCATTTCATCTTGCCGTTGTGGTGAAACAATGCACAATAAACGTTCCCCCACCTCAGTGAAAACGCCTTTTACTTTCGTGGTATGCCGATTCGTACGACAGCACGATCAGCCATGTTTTTTGTGTGCGTGTTCGTGTTCGCTATCTCCAAAAGGATACATTCACGCACAAATAGCAAGGCATATTTTAAGCAGTGCACTGTTAAGTGGGCTTCGTGTTTGGACATTGCAAGCATCGTAACTAGCGTAATGATTTGTTTTTGTTGTACTGAATCATCCCGGCAATTCCGATTGTTAGTGTGCCCAAGCAAGTTATCCTTGTCGTGTTTGGATTATTACACGTTTCCTTCGCTTTATGAGGATTCTTTCTTAGGAGCCCGCGATGCTTCATTAAGCTGCCGCCGCATCTCGCATTTCCAAGGAATGGTTTGAAAAGACAATAAAATGCAGTGCTGCAGTTACTGGGACAAAACAGTTCGGGAGAACACACGTTACGTAGTGGACGCGGAAACCACAACTTAATAACTGAATTCAATAAAAACAAAATCACAACATATCCATGAAGTGAATGAGGATGAGTGGGGCGAAGCGTCCACCAGTCCATCTGTCCGTATGTCCGTCCGTACGTGCATGCTTTCATGCGTCCGATCAGGTTCGAGATTGATGACTGCGCACGGGTAATACCGACGAGACGCAAGCCAAGGAAGCCGATCGCAAGCGTCTTCAACGCGCCCGCCACTCTGCTTCGTCAATGCTCTACCAATGATCCACCACGTGCGGCGACTATCCAGGAGACTGAGAGAGGTACTCGTTCTTTGCACACTCAGACAAGCGTGCGCAGCAGCCAATCGAAGAGTAGCGGCAGTTAAGAGATTACCGGCAGAGTAACGTCATCTAGGAAATGAGATGAGAAATGGTCATCCATTTCTTTTGCCTTCTTTTCTTTCTCGTCTCTTCTTTTGGTTATGCATGACCGGTGACAAGGTTAGACCAAGAGGAGCTTCGCCCCTAAATGCATGAAGGAAAAGAGTTGAACACGAGGGAAGGGTATGACTAGTTTACGATGGGGGGGAGATGACTATCTTGCTGAACTATGTGCTGGTGGTATACAAGTGGATCCAGTACTTACGCGATATGGCGATGACTCATAGAGTCCTTTTTTCAGTGTGCTGGCTTAATTGCTTCATGTTGCTTTGGATACATTCGACTTCAGTCAGGGATAGTTTAAAGATGCTAGAACTTGTGCATGCGCTTTGCTGGTTCGATACGCGAAAAGCTTCTCAGATTTCTGGTGTGGTCCTAGTATTTCATTATGCCAAAACTGACTTTCCTTTTTTTTTGAGCATTGGGCTACAATTACACTCCATGACGTACATGGAAAGATTGCCTGAAATAACTGTTTGCTGGCATGCATAGCGATGATCTTCGAGCCGTTGGTTGAAGCATCTTTCCGACTGCCCCACATTTGGCTTGCCACATGTCAGTGAGATGGTGTATACAATGCCTGTTTCACATTCAACGTATTTACTGGGCATGGCGTATTTGAAATTCGTTCTCCGCATTTTGATCATTTACTTTTTCACATTCCTTTCAAGTTACGTGGAGGTGATGATGTAACATTTTTATGTTTTTATCTTCTTCGAACTATAGAATGTATAGGACCACTACCAAATTTTTGTTATGTCTCGTGGGTAGTATATTTGCGCCAATATCAATTTTTCTTTTTATTATGTATACAGTTAGCAGATGTACGGTTTCAATTACGCCTAATACGCATAGCTTGTAAGTTTATTGAGACTTGTGGAGGTTTTACATACCGAAAGCAGGATATGATTACGAGAGACACCGTATTGAAGCACCCAGAAAATTTCGACCTTCTGGTGTTTTTTACACAACACATACACAAGTTGACGCACAAATGAAACACATACCAAAACATTCAAATGGAAACAACAAATGAAAACGCAAGTACACACCAGCGGTGCCTCGCATCTTCGCATGGTTCCCTTTAGTGGGAAATGCAATTTTTTTATAACGGTACAGTTTTGAGCGTTATATGCGAGCTACGAATGCTTGCAGAAAATCGCGTCTTTGAATGGGCCCGAAATCGAGGTGTAAACAGTACGTAGTTTAAATTTGACATGTGCAGACGGGACGTACGAAGTAAGGTAACCCCAAGCAGTTACAGAAATTCAAGCACCTTGGCGTTCGGCTTCGCTCGCTGACAATAAAGCACAGGTGAAGAAAGCAGAAAAATAGATGTGGTGGAGGGGCCGAAGCTTATCGCATCTCGGCAGCTGGCCGTTCCAGAGGGCCGTGGTGGACAAGCAAAGCCGAGCATTTTTTTTTTTCGTGGCTACGGACGCAAGAAGGATGGATGAGTAAGCGTGGTAAAAAAAAATCGTTCTCCTTTTTCAGCTGTGCGTGCTAAATTTCGTTTCTCCTTTCTGTGCGTCCCCCATATAAACGCAATGTGAAGAAATATCTGACGTCTACATTTATATTTTCTCGACTGACAGTGCAGGAAAGCTCAGGCTACGGTGAGGCACACTGTGTTCATTGTCAGATTAAGTTCATAATGTTTGGCAAGAGAAAAAAAAAGACCTGCCTCTAGAGAAAACAAGATTTTTAATTTTGACTGCTCTTGCGCCCGGCGCTCGATGGCCTTCCATCACCATTTTAGCCAGGGTACGTTAAGGACATTGTAACCATTACTTTAAACGCAGTGACATACCTAATTACTTGTTACGGGCACATGCTGTAAGGAATAACAAAGACAATTTGATGCAGAGTAATTCGCCTGACTGTAGCTTTTCGGTTATCTTCCCATTGTATTGCTATTTTCTTTATTCATTTTTCTTTCTTCATTTGAGCGTTCCTTAAAGGCCTTGGCAGGAATTGTGAAAGTTGGAAATACAATGTGGCACTGCCACCCAACAAGCATTATCAGCATTAACGCGAAAGTAAATAAAAATGATGTGCACAAAGTGCACTCAAAACTAGCGGGACATTATAGAAGCTAACTCATCCAAACATGGGTAAAAAAAAGTGTAGCGTTTTTGTTAAAACATTGGTACAAGAGGAAGCGAAACTAAACGTGCTATACTAGCCAAAACAGTAAAAAAAGATAAAAAATGCTGATGAAATAACGCTGCCCAGATGAAACTATTGCTATATCATATAAGAGTGCACAATGAGAGTTAATAATAAGGGGAACTTAAAATTTGTAGACAACCTGTATTGAAGAGCTGAACTGTCCTGCTGATGGGTATAGAGTAGTGCGTCTTATAAAACTATATTTTGTATTTAAGGTTGTGCACACATCAACTAACAAATTCAGCTTGACCGGAATAAAAACAAAGTACCTGACAATTCCAGCTTTGATGAAAAGCATCGTCGACAACCAAGAAAGTGATGCGCACGTAACTTTATTTGTAAACAGCCCCGAATTATCTTGCTCTACAGTTTTGATCTTCTCTTATACCGATGAACCGACGCTCTCAATATTTTCGATCAGCCCACTTCATCCCTGAAATTTCTTCACCCTGCGGAGGATAGCAAACAATGCGAGTGTGAAGTTGAGGCTAACTTTGTTCCCCTTTTCTCTTTACTCGTTCATCTATGCGCACACACGTTTTGTAGTGGCATATTAGCCGAACGCGCAGTGCCAGCAGCACAGTCTGTTTTGTTTAAACCATATTGACATATTTACCATTCTGCAATAAGTATATGTTAGTGTTGATCGTCCTTGTTTCAAGTTATTACAGAATTAGTATGGGTGCGAGCAACATCTCGAAATACTCATCAGTGTTTAAATATTCTAGTGAACGTTGAATATAAATGTACGCCCATTTCACATATCTGCGTGAACACGCTTAGTTGATGACTTCTCAAGTTCTGTACGGTGTCAATTCTGTATCTCTCCTACTCCCTGCACTATCGGATGACGTTGATGAGCTCTGCGTGGCAGGCCCCTGTATTTTGCATGGTTTGTCAGAGCAAAAGCAATCACTGTTGTGTGACGGCGCGGCTAGTTTCGTCAGCTTGCAACGGCAAGTCAGAATGTTGCAGTGAAGTTGGTACGACGACATAGCAACGGCAGCTCTGATGTTAATGAGACGCAGTACGATGTGCAGTGAGTGATGAATAAGATTCACCTCGTTGAAACAAGCTATGTTAATCCATCTGGTCTTGACGAAGGAAAGAGTTCAGTTGAGTAAAAAAAAATGATAAAGAAATGAAAGCGACGGTATACATGCAAAGAGGTCTTCCACATAGACTGCAATCTACGGAGGAAGAGAAGCCCGTGTTAGGATACTCCTTGTCATTGTATGTTCATGCGTGCCTGTTTGTGCTTGCGTGCGCGTGCGTGTAAACAGTATTCAAGGGCCTGGGGAAAACACGTCTGGCTGACGCGAAAAGAAAAAAAAAGAATACAATAAAAACAGCGTTTATTCTTCCTGAAGGTGACGACCTGTATATACGGTGTACGGCAAAACATTAGGTGCGCCAGGAAAAATTCACTGGGAATGCAAAGTTTATTATCACGCGTACAAAAGCCTACCGTACCGTTTATAATGAGGTATAGTGCCGCAGAAGGGGGGCTTGCATTCTCTGACATATGCAACGATTGAGGGTGAACCGGAAATAAATACCGTGATAATGCAACATGCAATTATTGGGCCCTATTTCTTTGTCACATGTAATAACAATTTCCGCTTGCTTATTTATTATTCAAAGAAATCCCCTTGTCGAATAGGTGTTTGCTTTGTGATAAATTCAGATTTCTTTACGTTGTTTAGTGCAAGAGAGAAAAAGAAAGAGAGAGAGAAAATACTGGGCGAATAACTATGTTGCACTAAATTTATTACCCTACCGAGGTGAAACAGTAAAATCAATACATAAAGTTAAAAGGCAAGATCGAACAGCCGATGCGCCCACACGCATAGCAGCGTTTGCGACGCATGTCTAGAGGGTGGTAAACAACGGACGTCTCATATTTCGGTTCGTTGGCTATTTACGAGCGCGTTTAGATATGTGAGAGTGGCTGGATATGTGAAGCCCCTAAGAATACTTTAATGACTTCAGAAAACAAACATTAGGAAAAACACAATGCACGTGAAATAAATATGCCGGATTCAGTGTCCAGGTTTCATGGTTTCATCCTCTTTTCTAGACTCAATTGTATCTACGGCAAAAAAAAAGCCAACGTAACTGCAAGTTTTCAAAAATGTACGTAACTAAGCGGCCATCACCTTCTTAAAAATAAAAGAAAAATTGTATATGCGCGAGGACTACTACGAAGAGGCTGTCAGTATTGAGAGTTGTGACACTCTAAAACGGCGCGAAAAAACAAAACAAAAAGCGTTAAAACAATCCCTTGAACAGGAAAAAGTGTTGGATCATAAAACAAGCGTGCAAAAACTGCACTACAGTGGCGTACTTAATCCCATTTCTAGGCAACTTGTGGACCCAAGTAGACATTTTCTTTTTGTTTACTCAACAAGGAACCCTATTTACACACGAGGAAATGTTTTTGTTATGGCTCTTCATGACATTACCGTCACTGTGAAAACCGGCAATTCAGCCTCGTAATATTTATTAAGCTTTAGGATATCTTACGTATGCTAGTTCATGTCATGCAGTACGTACCTATGTCATGTGCGGAAATAAATAAATAAATAAATAAATGGTAACACATAAAAAAAGTTTTGTCACCCCGACAAAGGTATCGATACGTGTAAATGGAGGTTGTGTTTCTAAACTGGATGTATAGAACCAAAGCCTACTTATATTATTCTATTTTTGCTATACTTGCAAATGAATACTCATTTTTCTTTTTGTGGTGCTCCTATATATCTGATTACGTTTGCGGCAGGTGTACCGTAACTTTCATTTTCTTGTCTGAAATAATTTTAAAAATAGAAAAAGCGCAAGCTTGTTCAATCACTGCGTGGTCACAAGTGAGCATGTTGGTTTGGTGAGGTGCACTTTTCACGCACAACTAATGTACTGAATGAAGCAATGCTGAAACGAATGCAAAGCACAGCGAAGCATAATAGTGATATATTTTTTTGTCGTGTTCCCACTAAGCATGATGGGTCAATAGTCAGATGCGAAAAGCTATAATCAAGGTGTGGACAATGTTAGGAACGACTGTAACTATATATTCAAACAGAATACCGAATAAAGAGCCAGATTTTAAAAATACGCTAAATTATGAGAAAAAGGAATAAAATACGCAAGGCTTCTCAACCCTACAGCTAGCAGATCTGTTATAATTAAAATATGTTCAATTGATTTCCCTCATACGAATTGGTGTAAAGAAGCCGTTGTAAGAAAGGTCGATACTGCAATTGCCCTAGTTTTTCTTTCATTTATGCAATATATGACAACTGAATAGATATCCAGGTGAATATAAAACAGAGTAGCGGCTTGAAGTAATGAAGTTACTCGAACCTTATTCCCTATTTTCGCTAAGTATAGCACTGGGGAATATTTGCAAACCGGGATTACTGAATGGTACAATTAAAGCCAAATGGTGGGGCTAAAATTTCATATGCATAAAACTATGGTAAGGTCTCGGGCAGAGCAACGGTTTAAGATAGGTAGCGAGGAGCTGAAGTCGGTGAAAGAATGCGCCTGCTTAGTGCATGCATGTGTACACCTGCGACTACGATAGAACAACTGTTATTTATGCTGATTAGGGAAGTACACTTAAGCCAGGTATTCTGGGAGCTGCATCCGAATTTCTGGGGGCTTGAATGTTAGCCTCAGGAAAGTATGAATCCACTTCCCTACTGCTTCCACTCCTCCCCCCCCCCCACACACACACGCACACGCACACGCACGCACACACACACACACACGCACGCACGTACGCACGCACGCACGCACGCACGTACACACGCACGCACGTACGCACGCACGCACACATGCACACGCACACACACACACACACACACACACACCAAAAAACGTACTTTTACGTCCAAAACTGTGAAATACTGGTGCTGTTATCTAAATTTCTGAAGTAGTGCTTTATTGAGTTCTTTTACATCAGAGTTTAATCTGACAATTTTTGTATTCCGAAGTTTAAAGTTTGACGGAAGCCCGTCTGGTTGGGATGATACATGGTTGAAGGTGAAAAACCCAGAGGCAGTGCGTCGACCAAAGTAAAAGATTTCACTGTGAATAAGGCTTAGATGAGGAAGCCAAAACGTCTTTTTTCTGTTTTTTTTTCTTTTTAAACTTTTGCTTTGGTTGGCGCAGGTCCTCCAGGTTTTTCACCTTCAACCATTTTTGTATTCTCGTACATAGTACGAAGAAAAAAAAATAAGGAACCATTCATAGATGTTCGCTCGGCAACGCTTTTAGTACAGGATATATGCGAGAAGCAGCTATAAACCTACACGTAATAAGGGGGGGGGGGGCGTTTGAACCAAAAAAAGATCTCGTTTGTTTTATAGGCTCGTAGGGTGCCTGAAAATTTTTGTTGTATTTTCTCAGGCATTGGTTCTGATGACTTAGATCTGAATTACGCTTTGTTTCTATAGTAAGCATTTCGTTTAGTGCCTTTAAGGCACTAAACGTTGAAAAAGCTCAGGCTCTTTTGCAGCGTTATTAATTTAGGCTTTCTGTTGCTTTCTCAAAACTGCTGTGTACAATATTATTAGGTTGTTTTTATGTACTTTTGGTTATTGTCATTTTGCGAAACGAAACGACAACATAGCTTCATAATTAAGGACAATGGAATGATGATGTACGCTGTGCAGAAGTAAGAATACGAATATTTCGGATACGTGAGAAAAGTACATGCACGTAACGGTGCCCTTTCAAGCAGGGGAAATCTAGTGTTCCCACAATGAAATATTAGCGCCTCAATGTGTTCGCTTTGATTTTACGTTACCTCACCAAAGTTACCTCAACTTAGCCACTAGACTACCATGGTGAGGCCGTCGCCTAGAAGTCTGACCACAAACAGTTGTCATAATGTATAAACACTGCTGTATGATTGTGGCCTTGTACACTCTCTACGCCCTTGCCCTGATGTCCGCAAGCATTAAAAGAAGGGGGATGTGGGCTGCTCAGTTAGGTTTTCCCGTGCACGAGCTTAACGCTGATCACACTGATTGTAATGGTATATCCTCCACCCAATAAAACAAATGAGTGGACTAGCACGAATAACGACCCATAAGCGCGCGAAACGTGGTTGGAGAACAGGAAAGGTTCATAAATAACAGCGGCGCTTATTTACTTTTAATGTTCTCATTGTACTGCAAGGTTACACGTGCGGAATACAAATGAATGCATGAACATGCAGCATTCGCTATTTACGCGCTAAAAGAACTATCGATTTTTTGGGTGTGGGAAGGCGTGTTCGAAAACTTGAGTAGCTGCCGCAAACTCCCGCGCTAGAAAACGCCTTACTGTAAAAGTTCAGGAGGCGGAGGCTGAGGATATAGGCCGTGGCGTGCATGCATGGAAGCGAAGTGAGAAACAGCGTGGTACTGCCATCGCGGGAGCTTTAACATCAGAGCTGTTATGCTCGAAATATTCCGTTTGTCGTACAGAAAGATAATAAACATAATACCGAACTGGCATGTGCTTTCTTCGTACACTTCATTACGCACGTCCTGTTATTCTTCACTTCTTGAACACAGGCGTTCATTTGTCCAACGTCAGATGCAATAGCTTTATGAAGGAGAGAACAAGTACATGGAGAGGAAGTATGTGTGTGCGTGAGGCTCTTCCCTTTCATCACTGCTTATACTTCAAAACAGCGCGTGTCTTATTTTGAAGCACTGAGATGGGCTTTTCTCTCGGTGACTGCCTTGAAGATGTCTTAAAAATGTAAGGTGCGTGGCTGCGATTGTGCACACATAAACAACTCTAGCTTGTTGAACAAGGTTTTGTGAACAAAAAAAGTTTAAGCAACAAGCAAGCAAAAAAAAACTTTAAGCAAAGTTTAAGCAAGCGAGGCCCGCACCTGGGCCAAGGTCGCCACTTTGCTGTGTGTTAAGCCACTGAAGAAATTGCACTTTTCAAGTTGGAAGAGCCCCAAATGGGACGAACGCATACAATGACGTGTTGCGCGAGATAATCACAGAGGCCACATTCATTAGGAATTAATTTCCTTCAACACTCCCACAAGACAACACCACGCTTCGGACCTATAGAACTGATAGAGGAAAGCGTGAGATATAAAAGACGCGTTTGTAAAGCTTCTGGAGTGTAATCGGGGTGCAGTGGGTAGCGTGCCGAAAGGTCATGCGGTTGACTCCCATTGACTAAACATTTTTTTGTTCCCATCCCATCGTGTCGGTTTTGGTGACGTCGTTTCCTTGACGGAAGTACGTCTTGAAGTTTTGATGAAGCCTGAAATAAAATATTTTTGGCTTAAAAATGAATATTCGTTATGCGATCATAAAACTTCAACACCACACATTCAAAAAATGCCACTGAATCATTTACCCTTCGAGAATACCGGTGCATACTTGCCCTGCACTGTGCAAGCACTGAATGCTCTAAATGTTATGACCAAACACTAGAAAACCTAAATCTAACGAAAACTAACGAATGCCCTAAGAATGACCTAAACGCAGGAAATAAAAATACATTTTTAAGGAAGCAGTACTAGGTGAGCAAACAAGAAATGTATGACGCTGTAGAAATGTATTCTATGTGATGTCCCGGTTGGCTAGCTAACCCTTTATCAATTATTTCGTGGTACACATATCTATTCTAAACACCGAGGAGGTCTCAGCAGGAACTGTGCGCTGCATTGCGGAAATTCATCAAGAGACGGTGCTCACTGAAATACCGTGATCGTACCACAATTAGGAACCGAATATGTTTTACAAGTGCAGATACATTGACCCAAACATTACATGAGACTTGTGTTCTTTTATTTATGCAGTCTTCTTCAGTCTCTCTTCTTATAACTGTGACACATTTTGCGAAAAAATATAAATTAGCCAAATATGAGTCCATGCTTCCAAATGTTTTGCAATAGCAGGAATACTGCGAATCAGATATGCAAAATTATACTTGATAATACCAGCACGAAAATGATGCTATTGCGATTAATGTAAAAACCTTTGGGTAAGCAGCCTTCATTAGAGTGACAAGATGATATCCTCGTCAGCTTCACAAATAAGCTACATGCTTAGAATTTTATTTCTGAATTTGCTCCAACAATATTTGTCAAATTTGGTGCAAAAGAAGCTTGTTGTCTTCGATATACAATTTATAGGTAAACAATAAGATACCATACACATGTATCAGATTTGAATCCAATAGAATTAAGGAATCAGATAAGCAATTTCGAAAGTTAGCGTTACTACGAGAAAGGTAGCATGCCGAACGCTGTAGAAAGTATTTCAATAATGCAAAGTCAGAGTTATTTTTTACGTAAGTTAGCACTTGGATATATTAATTTGAAATGACTGAATAAAGTATGGGATAATCTCTTACTTCATCCGAATTTTACATCTCTGCTCTAGTATTTTTCACATTTATCTATTTTATTTGCATCGTTCTCGATTTTTCGGTCACGCATAAGATGACGATTTTTCGCTCACAACCAATGACGCTGACAACGACGCTGACGCCAGAATTCTTGCAAAACGAGCTTTTTCACGCTGTCGCGTTAATCAACGTACGCACTAAGTGGTTGAAGTATGCCCAAGGAGCAGAATATAGCTATGGCATGCAACTCTTAAAGGCGAAGCTTAAGGGTCCCCTAATTTTTTATGTCTTCAACATGTCTCAGATGAGTACGTGATATGAAAACGAGTCGCTGTAGCGACTCGCGTATAAAACGTTTTTTAGCTTTTCACAAGTATTGCGCAACATAAATAGCAATAATTCGTGCTTTTGCTTAGTTTGTACTTGAAAGTAACTACGTGGTCATATTTTCTTGCTTTCGTTTGCCCTCTTTCTTAATTAATTTATCTTGCCGAGGTAACTTCAAGTGATCGAAGTGCTGTCGTAATACAATAGCTTAGTTTTGCTGCGTAGTTGCGGACCAAAAACCAATTTATTCATCGTATGAAGCGAACACTTGCGGAACTGTTATACTTATCTCTTTGAAGAAAGTATAATGTACTCCAGAACCGTAATGCAGGGTACTTGGTCCTTTATTCTATGGAAAGTAAAACCAGAAAAATACAATTAATTTGATATATCCTAGGCGAAATATGGAGTATGAAAGGCTAAACTTGTGTGGGGCTTTAAGCATAGAACTGGAATCATGCGAAGCGATCCGGAAATCTCTATCCCTGTATTTCAAACGCACTAGCTGTGTTGAGAATAAAAGCAAGGTATGAAGAAGAGAAATACATAAACAATGGAAAAACCAGGTTCCGTTGGCGAACCGTAATTCAAGCAAACGCATTCGTCCTTCTTTTTGAAACAATGCTAGCGCCATAAGAAAACACATGGAATTTGCATTAGCGATTGATAGGCAGAAAGGATGGAACTAAATTACAACGGTCACAAAAAGCCTTTACTTTAACTATATGCAGGCAGGAGAGATGATTGATGAACGGCGTCCAATTTTATATTCGCGGGAAAATGAAGGAAGCGAGCAAATACACTCATCTCAGGCAGGCCCCAATATCACCGACATTAGGCGCTTGTGCGCCAAAGCACAGTAAAAATCACGCTGATAGCATATGCAGTAAACCACATCGAATAAGCTGCATATTTCTTCAAACACGACGGGCTATGTATGGGACTAGATGACAGATTTCTTTCGTGCCACATTGAGGTCTTTTGAAAATATTTTCCACCAATTGCATCCTTTTTGCACACAATCAATGCCTGAAGAATGGCCCACTTTTCAATTTTGTTGATTGATTGTAGGACTAGGTATATAAACGTTGAGACACTCGATCGACAATTTAGAAAAAATAAACCAAAAATTATTCTTTGTTGCACAATGATTTCACTTGTTGCTTTTTGCTCAGTGAACTATTTAGAACATTTCTATATGTATTCTGTATTTTTCAAGCCAAGATGCAGTGGCTGAATTCTCGGGATCAAAACAGATAAAGGTTGATAGAGAGGCAGCCGCGCCGCGGTGGTCTAGTGGCTAAGGTACTCGGCTTCTGACCCGCAGGTCGCGGGTTCAAATCCAGGCTGCGGCAGCTGCATTTCCGATGGAGGCGGAAATGTTGTAGGCCCGTGTGCTCAGATTCGGGCGCACGTTAAAGAACCCCAGGTAGTCGAAATTTCCGGAGCCCTCCACTACGGCGTCTCTCATAATAATATGGTGGTTTTGGGACGTTAAACCCCACAAATTATCATGATAGAGAGCCAGGGAGGTTAACGAGAACATTTTAATCAATAGGTGCTGATGCTTTCCACACGTGGACTTGCGAATCTATTCAAGGCGCATTGATCTTGTGCAGGAATCGAAATGCAAAGGAGAACTTTTTATCAAACACAGAAAGAATGACCAACAATTTCTTCCGTCATGCATCTACCTTAGCGATAACGACGAGAGATATGTGGTTGTGGAAAACGTAACAATGCAGCGTGACTAATTTATTAATTGTATGTATTGAAAGAGCAAACGGCTTCGTGCAAAACATTAAGTGAAATTTAGCGTTATTTTTTCTATGTATTAGACTTAGATTGGAAAGTATTTCACCAGAAAACAAGAGATCGTAAAACAGCTACATGACCTTAATTAAAGGAGCAACCAACGCGTGGAAATGCCTTGAGAATGCTGAACTTGCAGGTTAAATACCCTCCAAAACTAATTTGCCGGCTAAAATTAATTCTTGGGCGCCTCCTAGTTTTCAATATTTTTGTACATACTCGTACTTTATTCTTCTTTGAAACAGTTTATTTTTTATGCACGCTTTTTTATTTTTGTGTAGCTGTATTTTCAAAAAAGCAGTAACATAATCTACCGCATGAGTTACTGAAAAAAATGAAAGGATTTCTGAAGAGAAAATATAAATTTTATTTCGGGAAATTGGTCCATGCTGGTCACGTGCACCGCTGAATTTCGAGACAGGTGCCTTGTACGTTTAGTGGAGAATGAAGATATGACGAAAGTTATGTTTTAGGCCCAGAAAGCTGAACTTTCAAGTCATAGTAGCCCCATAGCGACCGGGGTACGCCAGACATCGGTGCTGAAACACGTGAACAGATGATGCTTTTCGGGACGGATACGCGAACGCGTGAGTGGAGAGTACTCGATCTACCTGCCCGGAATGACCAATACATTATCCTGCGATATTTTGTGTAACGTAAGGTAGTTTTGTGTAACGTGGGGGGTAATATCGCTTTTTTAAACCAAGGTTTTCACCTTGCTCGGTCATTATTGTCCAAAAGTGGCCCCGTGATCTCTTTCAATGCGACCACCATGCAACTGGCGTCAGCGAGACAACTTATAGAAGGCTCGCAGCAGGCCCCACAAACAATGCCGCTCCCCTGACAATTGAATTCGCGAGTACCCAGTCCCGCCAAGAGAAATCCGAAAGTGGAGTTAACTCTATTCGACCAAGTAAAGAAAATCGTAAAACAGTGGCCCGGAAACACGGGTTCGCTTTCTCACTATAGGTGTCTGACTGAGCATCGCTTGCAGCCGGGGCTTTGAATTGGACAGGATGCCAGAAAAGGTTGGCTAGGCCATCGCAAACGAAAAAGTGGTGGCTGGGAAGGCGAGAAAGGGGATTATCGTGCACCGTGCCATTAACGAGCACTTCTCACCTCATTAGTACGTAGCGCTAAGTCACGCTTTGCCGACTGCGGCGATGTAAGTGTACTTTAAGGGTGTCTCCAGCTGGGCCAATCTCGTTAGCGTCCCAGTAGAGCTAGCATATAGGGAGACCAAGTCAACGTAGTTCAAGGATGAGAGGCATATCACACCCTTTCTTCTTGCTGTAAATGTACACAAGTAGAAGTACTGATTGTGCATCATTTCCATCTCAGTGTTTCAAGAGGCACAAATATTGCGTGAGTGAATCACTTTCAGCTCCTATTATTACTGGTTAGCAACACGACTTCACTACTTTCGTTTTCTTGTCAACAAATGAAATGTTTCACATGAACTGTGAAGCAAGGTAACTGATAATGTTAATACTATGTATACAGTAGCCGGAATAACAGGCATACGTAACTACAAAAAGCGAGGTTTATTATTTAAAATGAAGACACTTGCGTGCAGTGGGGTCTGGGTGGCGTTGTCCGTTAGAGCGCTGGCTATCGAGTTCACTGATGGCCATAAACGGGGAGAAGGTGGCAAAGGAGCAGGCTCTGGGTGCCGCGGTGGCCTGCTCGCGGCGGGAAGTGCCTGGCAGCGCACAAAGAGAGGGGAGGGCCGGCCGGGCGTGTCATTGCCGCTGACTGTAAAGTACGAATGCGGGGTCTAGACGCATGTGTAAGACAGAACTCCTGTCTACCATGCTCTGTCAGACATAGCAGTTAATTATGAACATTACATGTTGCCCTAAGTTCCAACTATAGGTATACGTATACACCCAGTAGCAAAATCTTATGAAATTATTGTTCAACTGCAGACAATATTACTGATCTGATGGGGCGTCGCACTTCTAATCCAATGGAGTTACTGTGTAATACAGGTCGCAATAGCTACGAAAAGCTGGAACATTTCTTTTCAAGCAATTTTCTCAGAGAAGGCGGCGATATGCAGCTTTCGGGAAGGCTTGGAGTGCCGAAAATTTTGCTGGACGGATGCGCTTACGGTCAGATATCTGACAAATGCATATAACCCCTGAATTGACGCTTGCAAATGATATGTTTTCACCTCACATTAACGACCAATGATATGAATGCCATTAGGGTCGTGTGCTCGACCTAAGGCAGGTGACAACGGAAAAAAAAGGTGATAATGTTTATACTCAAAGGCATGAAAAAATATCTGCTTTAGCTTCCATGAATTCTAGCAATAAATTAATTAACATTATGAACAATTATACTTTAGTAAAGCTTGCTTTTGGCCTAGTGCGTTCGACATAGTTGAAATAAAAAGCTTGCGCTTAATTAAGACACGTCCACAAGCGAGGACACGGGGCGAGTGCTAACTCACACTGTTTTGTTCATGGATGGAACCACTGAACAAATAGAAACACCAATAATGCGTGTGCATACGCCAAGATAGAAGAAAATTACACGTGTGCATCCAGAAGTCCCCTCTCACCGCTATACAGGCTCACAGAAGGATCACCAGCACGTGACGATGCCTTCTGCTATATTGCAAAAGCTTCAAGGACTAACTGCGTGTTCATGTCACCACTTAAGTATATTGATAATCTTCGTCTCATTTAGTCGAGGGTCACACGTAGATGTATTGCAATACTCAGCTAATTTAGTCTCTTTCTCTATTTGTTACATTTTCCAGATGCTCCCTCGCTCAGTCATTTATGCAGCACCCAGTTCGTCCTATGCAGACTTATCTGAAGCTGAGAGGAACTTCATATAGCACTCCGGCTGCGAATTTGACGAAGGGCCTCGTATGCCTTTTCTTCGGTTGTGGTCATTCAGTCGTTCCACATCCATGATTAAAGCCGTCTGAATTCACGCTTGCCTCCAAGCCCTCGCTTGTAAACATGTCTTATTTTCGCACAACCTTTTGATTTCAAGAATTGGGAGCAACGTATCGAAAATAAATGTAATCTAAATGCTTGTCGAACCCGCGGTGAAAGAAGCGCCGACAATATTACGAAAAGGTTGTCGGCACGAGCAATCTCTACAAAAGAGAGACTCGATCATTCCATTCGTGTGGCGTATTTCGGTAACGAAACGTGAGCGCCGAGTCTCTGCGAACTTCACGTTTCAAACGATCGCTCGAAACACACAGAAATACACAGTGAGTTCCACCGAAACCTAAGCAAGACTGGTGTCTTCTAAGCGCGAGTTCTTTCTATTCTCGAATGGGCATGTGCATCTGAAAAACCGGAACAAGGATCGGCTGTGGTCATTCCGGTAAACGAGGGAAAGGGCCAAAGAGGAAACTGAGACCTAGACTGAGAACAAGAGGATGGCTGAATATATAACGATGATATTCAAGAATAAGGAGAGGAAACAAGAATAAAAGAAGCACAAAATATTAAAGACGTTTTCCTTTTTTGGTATTTTCTTTATCAGTCGTACTTTACAGCCTTCCACCTGCGCATCTAAGTATAGCCTGAGGTTTCGTTATGTGTGCAAGCGTACCCTAAAGCCAGCCATTTTTCGTTCACTCTCGCACGTTTGAAGTGAGTGGTGCGTGTACATTGTACCGCAATCAAGCACAAAAATCGCAAGGAGAAAAAGGAATAGTTCTCAAAAAAACTTACGGTTCACATTCAGGCCAATAGATGTGAGTTCACCAAGGTTTTTTTTTTGAGAAACCGAGTGTCACGTTAGTGTTTTGAAACTGAAAAACATAAAGCCAGTGTTTCAAAGGGGTTAACGAAAATTATCGCCAATTCTTTCCTATTTTTTTATATAACTCTTTGGTGCGACATAGTTGCATTTATTGAAAAACAAGGTAGCTTTAAGTGAAGTTCGGTACACGACTCCAGTAGTTCTGGATCAAGAACAAACTTTACCAATGATTACTCTGCAATTATTTTTTATGCGTAATAGGTAGTTGCCAGCGTTTCTCTAACCAATAGTCATCAAGTGGACGACATATTGTTTCATTTTGCTTAACATTAAAGCATGTCTGTGCTCGGCATACTCACTCATGGGTACACTCACTCAAGCTTATTTGAACGTTGTGAGTGTGAGTGAGTGACCAGGAGTGTCTTTGTAGAGGTGAGTATGAATGTGAGTACTCAAGAGTTTGAGTAGGCATGAATGATGAACATGATTGAGTGCCTATGAGTGTGAGAAGGCGTGAGTGAGTGAACATAATGTTGTAGGAGTGAGTGTGAGTGAGTAATCTTTTACAGTGCGGACCTGTGCAGTATGCATGTCCAGAATAACATTAATGCGAAATTCAATACTTGTGTGGTAGTTACGTCTTTGACATTGAAGTGCGTACGAACGCGATCCGAACGATGTACTGAACGGGCGTTGCGAAGAACGTACTATCTATAGAGCTTACCAGAGAAATTATTGACTGCCTTTTAATGTATAAACCTGTTTCTGCTAAAGACAGATCGTTGTTTTGGTAATCCCGATGTAAGCACGTTTCCTTTTTATGACAAGCTGACATTTCGAAAGAAAATGATCTCAGTGAAGAACCGCATTCAGAGGATTTAGTCGTGGCTGTGTTAGTCGCATGCGGGTGCACAAAAATGAATATGTTCGGAAAGGGCAAGCTGATGTATCGCTTTCTGACTTTCATAACAGCCTAATATTCCATCATGCTTGTTTGTAAGCTATGCAACATAGCTCGTGCTCCTTACGTATAACAATGAAGACGGGCCTGCTTGGCGATATTCACTGCTTTTGTTAACCAGTCCTTCAAGCATAATTGAAACTCTATTATGATTAGAGCGTCTAGACTACTTGAAACAGTCCATAATCTCTGTTCTAAGACAAATTTACAATGCAAAACTCGGGATTAAAACAAACTTAACTATTGTCCCAGTTTATAACACTTGAAGTTTTGATGCTATATTCAACGAATTTTCACGAACTGAGGAGGGTGCATCTAGAAAATTGCATGAATACTACCGTGGACCTTAATAGCCTCCCTTTTTCTTATATACCTTCTAAAATTTATAGAGCACACTTCGAAACAAAGAGGTTCAGTCAGCTGCAGCGTATTAGTGCTCCCTCAAATTGGTTACAATGAAAGTTTGCTAGACTTCATTTATAACGTTCCCGTCTTAACGTGGAGATGTGTAGTAGCTGGTATTTCTTTTAAAAGTATCATTTGAGTACTACGAATTTTATAAATAAATATAAATTTAGTACAAAACCTTCGCGGAACAACTGTAGAAGTAATTACATCATGGCATATGTAAAAATTCTAGAATTTAACTCGTTGGCATCGAAGGTAATGTCGATATGAACCCGATTCTGAGAGCGTACGACTAGTGACATATGTACATTCTTCAAAATTGTATTAAAAATAATGAAGAAGTGTACTGGCGTATGAGTAATCTTTCAGTTTAAATGCAAAAACAGTGGTTATTTTCTGAAGAAATTATTTTAATTAACCAGTGCTCTTTTACCAGAAGTTTGAAAGCGTTTACATGAGTATCGTCTCAAAACTTACTACATAAGGACTTCAACTGAGAAGTAGCTCGCTTGAAGTGATCTTTTCCAGTATGCGCGCTATGGTAATTAGACAGAGAGTTAACTACGAAAATTTCACAAGTTCCGCAATTACGCATTTCGAGTTCCTGAGTAAGCAAAGTGAAGTTTTACACACTTACGAGTAGAACTATGACGTGCCCACTGGGTGAATCAAAATACATGAACACCCGATATAACAACTTCGAAGCATTCTCACTGTGTTTTTAAGATTGTCAAACTTCAACCGGATGTCAAAAAAAACACATTTATTACTTCCTAATGATCTGTTCGCACTCTTTCCGATTATCAACGTGGACACGTTTGTGAGCACCCTATGTATAAAAATACGGCCGTGAAAAAAACAATTCAGAACGAATATTCTGGATCATTTATGAACTGCCTAAAATCTCAATACGTCTCGATGCACACGCAGTACTTTTTCGCTAAGTTACGAATGGCATATTCGCTTTGTGTTCGGAGTGAACCAGTTTCACAAAAGAATGTATATGAAAAATGCGAAGCTAGAAAAGCTTAGAAAGCTTCCCTGTGCATTTATGGATTGAGGCAGTGCCTAATTGGCTGAGTATTTTTTTAAGTTAAGTTTACAGCATAGGAGGGCGGCTCAGAAGGTTAATAAGTGCGATGCTGATGAGCTGGTGTAGTTAATACATGGCATTTTCCTTCAAATTTTTTTTAGTGGCAGGCAAATTAACTGCACCAAGAAAAAAACCTCGAGAACAAATTGAATGCGCGGAATAAAATTGGTTATCGATCCTCAGGCGAATGTTAGGAGTTGGGAAAGTCTACAGCATTTGGCGCCACTTAGCAAAGCACATCATTCTTTGTGTGCCAGATACAACGTGAACTACATTCGCACAAAAGAATCTGTGTATTACTTTTTCGCGTATTGAAAGGAACACTCAATTGCAAAACCATTTTATGTCGTACTAGTAAGCTACTCTTACAATATCAAAAACCCAACGCTTGCGGTGAGAAGAAGGTTTGTAAGCGGAAATATCCATAAAAAATCCAAGCACATCTATGGAGTGAATGATGATAAATGGGGCGAAGCGTCCACTCGTGTATTAGTCTAATATCCGTCCATCCATCCGTCCATCTGTCTGTCTGTCTGTCTGTCTGTCTGTCTGTCTGTCTGTCTGTCTGTCTGTCTGTCTGTCTGTCTGTCTGTCTGTCTGTCTGTCTGTCTGTCTGTCTGTCTGTCTGTCTGTCTGTCTGTCTGTCTGTCTGTCTGTCTGTCTGTCTGTCTGTCTGTCTGTCTGTCTGTCTGTCTGTCTGTCTGTCTGTCTGTCTGTCTGTCTGTCTGTCTGTCTGTCTGTCTGTCTGTCTGTCTGTCTGTCTGTTGATATGCTGGGCTGGCTATACACCGGAGGGATGGACTGCTTCGACCATTAGAGGAAGCTTCGCTCCTAAAATGTGGGTGGCGACAACACTTTGAAGTTTCCACACCGTTCGCCGTGACTTCAACTATTTTGATGGGGCCTATTAGTGCCTGCGTAGATTCTAATCAGTAACAATGAAGTACATTGTCCTCTGAAGGGACCATAGGCTGAAACAAAGTGGGAAAAAAATCTTGTAGGGCATCACCATCATCAACCTGACTAAGCTCACTGCTGGACAAAGGTCTCTCCCACGTTCCACCAGTCAACTCGGTCCTGTGCTTGTTGCTGCCACTTTATACCAGAAACTTCCTATTCTCATTTGCCCAGCTAACTTCTGTCTCCCCTTCGTGCATATGCCTTTTCTAAGAATCCACTCAGTCACTCTTAATCACCAGCGGTTATCCTGCCTACGTGCTACGTGCCAGTCCCATGTCCATTACTTCCGCTTAGATTTCAACTATGATGTTTTTAAGCATGGTTCGTTCCTTGGCCCACTCTGCTCTCTTGTCTCTTAAGCTGACAGCTATCAATTTACTTTCCATCTCTCGCTGCGTCATCATCAATTTAAGCTGAACCTACCAAGCGGAAATTTCCAGGTTTCTGCTCCGTAGGTAAGCATCGGCAAGGTGCAGCTGGTACGTACCTTCCTCTTGAAATATACTGGCAATCTACCAATCATAGTTTGAGAATGCTTGCCGAGTGTGCTCCAATCCATTCTTATTTTTCAAGTTACTTCAATCTCTTGGTTCGAGTCCGCGGATACTACCTGCCCTAAGTAAACGTACTCTTTTACAACTTCAAGTGTATTGCTACCTATCTCGAAGCGCTGTTCTCCTCCGAGGTTGTTGTACTTTACTGTCGTTTTCTAGAGAATAACTTTAAGAGCTACTTTTCTGCTCTCCTTGTCGATTTCAGTAAACACGAATTGGAATTTCTTCCCCGAGTTACTCAGCAATACAATGCCATGGGCGAAGCGTGGGTTACTAAGGCATTCTCCAATAACTCTTATCCCTAGCTCCTCCCATTGGGGGCCTCTGAAAAGCTCCTGCAAAGACGTGGTAAATAGCTTTGGAGAGATTGCATCATATTGTCTTACACTCTTCTTTGTTGGTATTCTGTCCCTTTCTTTATGGAGCACTACGGTGGCAGTTGATCCTCTGTTGAGCTAATAGTGTTGTAATACGTCAAACACATTTTCAAATTTCTGACGTCTCGCTTGTCTATTCCGGCACAACATTTATAAACTTCAAACTTCACTTTCTTCTTTAATATTAAGGCTGACGTGATGATAAATGGAATAATAAATCTATTTATTCGCTATATTTAGAGTTCCTTCAATATCAATAAATTTATTACCGTGAAAGCTGTTATGAGATCACAACTCGGGTCACGCGCGGCGCTGTAGCTTTCCGCCGCCACCGGTGTTCGTAACCACTATCGGACGAAGTAAGAAAAAAAACCTCGGTAAGTGAAAATCATTATGGATACAGTGTGGATCGAGCCCGGGTCCGCTGCGTGCCAGCCCAGTATTCTACCATTCAGCCCTGCCGGTACTGAGAACTGGTTCGCAAATTCGCCTTAGGCAGGCTTGATGTCGGACAAGGAATCACGTTAATATGAGTAATAAAGCGTTTTCCAACAGCAAAGAAACAACCAGGCGCCACACAATGCGAATATCGTAATGAGTGGATCGGCCAATCCTCCAACCTTTTACAAAAGCTTGTTTTTGATCACCTACTAACTGTGACACATACCCACTTCCGGCACAATTCCTCATCGTCGTCGGGAACTGCATCAACAATTGGCACAAACTTTCTTGGAAGTGTTTAGCGGATACTACGCTTCTCAGAAGAATGACGAAGGATAGCATAGCGAATTCCGGTCTACTACTCATAAATTATGATTATTAATGTCGTATTGGGACCCCAGCAAGTGTGCTTGGAGCAGTTAGCCAATGAGTGTTTTGAAAAGGCAATAAAAGGCCGCTTGTCTAGCTGTGACTGTGCTGCGCCCTCCGCGCAGGCCTGGCGTTTTTATTTCTCTTTAGAGTCCCTTTCATTTGCAATGAAAATTATTTGATGTCCCTATGTGACTTTCTTTAAGTATGACAATCTATATCTCTGATGCTCAGAAAGGCTAGTATTCATATATCATAATATTTCGAAGCAGTTTTCCACGAGTGGCCCATGGCCTGTTATTTTCTTTATTTCGTTTTCCCATCAGCCCTCTTAGATGCATAAAAGCAAACAAGGTTCAACCCGGTAACCTCGCGACTAAATAAATTTTTCGTGAAAGTAAATTCTGATCTAATGCACATTCTAAGAAGCAAAAATGAGTATGTGTTGCTTTTCTTATTGAGTTTTGACTCGCCAAGTAAACAGAAGTTTTCGACAAGAAGCGTGAGCCTTCCTTCTTTTGCAAAAGAGTCAGCAATCCGTGACTCTCTTAGGAAGGATGCAAGGACTCTTAGCTGAAGTATCACATGACCACTGCCGAGAGAGTCAGACGACTCTCATAGGTAACTTTTCTTAATTCAAAGCATTCGCATACCCTCCCAATTTTTAGAGCTTTCTCTACTGTGCTGTTTAAATGTTTGTTTATATTCATGTTCATATTGTCACGATGTCAAAACAGAGGTCTTGCGGCAGAAACTGAGACACCAGAAGCAGGTAGGTTTTTTAATAGAACGCGAGAGAGAGTTCTTCTTTTTCATCCATTTCATTGTACTTCATGGCACATGCACAACTGTCATCGTCTTTCTTTTTGACAAGAACGTGACATTTGCCTCCCTCCGAAAGAGGCATTGTCCCGATGCGCAACCTAGGCGCTCTACCAGGCGCATGAAGTGGTCACGTCAACTGGATAAATACGGCTTCATACGCACGACGTGTACGACTTCGGGTAAATGATTTTGACGCTTAGAACTACAGTCAGTGTCGGGAACAACTTCCTAGTTCACATCGTTCAAGCGTCACGCGACGCTGTATGGGCCAAAGTATCATCTTAGTAGTTTTTCCGACAGTCCACGTCGACGTATCGGAATCCAGACCCAGACCTTGTCGCCTGGTGTGTAGCTAATGAACTTGTGTCGGGGGTCGTACCGTTGTGCATCTTGATGCTGTTGATGACAGATGCTCACACGCGCGAGCTGTCTGGCTTCCTCGGCGCGCTGAGTGAACTCTTCGGCGTCCACATGGATGTCGTCACACTCATGCGGCAACATGGCGTCCAACGTTGTCATGACTTCGCGACCATAGATCAGACTGAACGGCGTCATTCCAGTGGTTTCTTGTCGAGCGGTATTATAGGCAAAGGTCACGTACGGCAATATCTGATCCCAGTTTTTATGTTCCGTGTCAAGGTACATGCTGATCATGTCTGTGAGGGTCCTATTGAGGCGCTCTGTCAGTCCGTTTGTCTGCGGATCGTAAGCAGTTGTTCTCCGGTGAGCTGTACCGCTGAGTCTGAGAACCGACTCCAAAAGTTTGCGGTGAAGGCAGGTCCTCTGTCTGTGATCACTGCTGTCAGAGCGCCATGCCGAAGGACGATGTTTTCGATGAAGAACTGAGCGGCCTCTGCTGCTGTGCCGCGCTGCACAGCTTTAGTCTCCGCATAACGGGAGAGGTAATCGGTGGCCACGATTATCCATTTGTTACCTGTTGTGGAAGTTGGAAAGGGGCCCAGGAAATCCATTCCAATCTGGGTGAACGGCTTCGCTGGTGCTGGGACTGGATGTAAAAGACCGGCTGGCTTGCTAGGAGGTGCTTTGCGTCTTTGGCAGTCGGTGCAAGTTCGCACGTGATGGTTAACATCAGCGGGTAACTTTGGCCAGTAGTACTCGCATTGCAGTCGGCACAATGTTCGTGTATAGCCTAGATGACCAGAAGTTGCTTCATCATGGCACGCTTCCATAATTTTTTTTGGAAGAGAGGCAGGCACGATGAGCAAGTGCGGGTTGCCGGTTGGTGAGAAGTTTTTCTTATAGAGAACATCGTTTCGCAAGCAAAAATATGGCAGTCCTCTGGCAAATAACCGCGGCACGTCCTTACGTCGTCCTTCTAAATATTCAAAGAGTGGTAACAGCTCGGGGTCACTGCGCTGCTCCTGTGCAATAGTGGCCGTGTTGACGACTCCCAAGAATGCCGCGTCGATGTTTTCGTCATCACGAGCGACAGTCTCCACTGGCGACCGTGAGAGACAGTCGGCGTCGGTGTGCCGCTTCCCAGATTTATAGACGATGGTCATGTCGAACTCTTGAAGTCTTAGGCTCCAGCGCGCTAAACGGCCAGATGGATCTTTAAGGTTGGTGAGCCAGCACAAAGAGTGATGGCCGCTAACAACCTTGAAGGAGCGGCCGTACAAATATGGACGAAATTCGATGACCGCCCACACCACGGCGAGACACTCCTTCTCGGTAGTCGAGTAGTTCTCCTCCGTGCGAGAGAGAGTTCTGCTGGCGTAGGCTATTACTCTTTCACAGCCGTCTTGCCACTGCACCAGAATGGCACCCAGACCTACATTGCTGGCGTCAGTGTGAAGTGCTGTAGGGGCTTCCTGGTCGAAGTGCGCGAGGACTGGAGGTGTTTGCAGCCGTTGTCGTAGTTCATTGAACGCCATTTGCTGTTGTTCACCCCAAAAGAAGGGGACGTCCTCACGTGTGAGTCGTTTCAATGGCGCCGCAATAGACGAAAAGTCCTCAATAAATCGCCGGTAATAGGCACACAACCCTAAAAAGCGTCTCACGGCCTTTTTGTCGCATGGTGCAGGAAATTGCGCTACAGCGTCTATTTTGGCTGGGTCAGGTCGAACACCCTCGTGACTGATGACGTAGCCTAGGAAGCTGAGATCGTTAAAACCAAAATGAGATTTTTCCGGTTTTGAAGTAAGGCCGGCCGAACGTATGGCTTGGAGGATAATGAATAAACGGCTGAGATGTTCCTCGAATGTTGCTGAGAATACAATAACATCGTCCAGATAGATCAAGCATGTTTGCCACTTCAGGCCTGATAGTACGGTGTCCATGAGACGCTGAAAAGTGGCTGGCGCCGAGCACAACCCAAAAGGAAGCACTTTAAATTCGTATAGACCATCGGGCGTCACGAAGGCCGTTTTTTCACGATCTCTCTTGTCGACTTCTATCTGCCAGTAGCCGCTTCGGAGGTCCATTGAAGAGAAATAGCGCGCATGACGCAGCCGATCGAGTGAATCGTCTATGCGGGCAGTGGATAGACGTCTTTCTTCGTGACTTGGTTCAACTTGCGATAATCAATACAGAAGCGCAAGCTACCGTCTTTTGTCTTGACGAAAACCACGGGGGACGCCCAAGGACTTTTCGAAGGTTGTATGACGTCATCCGCGAGCATCTTCTGTACTTGCTTCTGAATCTCCTCATGCTCTTTCGTAGACACACGGTAGGGGTTTTGCCGAATCGGTCGCGTGTTGTCTTCAGTAATAATGTGGTGCTTGGTCAATGGTGTTTGCTGTACCTTTGACGTACGCGAAAAGCAATCTTCGAATTGGTGTATAAGTTCAAGCAGGCGCTTCCTATCAGAGGGCGGTAGCGTGGAGCAGATGTCCACCGACAAAGTTGTCGAGGCGGGGAAAGCCGCGTCATCTGGTTGCAAGGTAAAACAATCCCCGGCTTGGTCTACATCGTCGTAGTAGGCAATTGCGGTACCCTTCTGGATTTGATGGCGCTCGTTGCTGAAGTTTGTGAGGAGCACTTCTGCCTGTCCACCAGTAAGCGCCAGGACGCCCCTCGCGATGGAAATGCCTTGCCTGAACAAAAGAGTGACTATGTGCTCCGCTATCACATCTTTATAGCAAGGACACCCACTGGACACCGACACAAGGCAGCAGGATCTCGGTGGGAGTGTCACATCTTCGGCTATTCGCAAACGGCCGCGTGGTTCTTCACTGCTGTTGTTGGCATAAGGATGAGCGCAAAACGTCACCATACGTTGAGGGATGTTGATAACAGCGCCATGATCTTGAAGAAAATCCATGCCCAAAATTAACTTTTTACAGCAGTCTGGCAACAGGACGAAAGTGGCCACGAAGCTAGAATCTCCGATGCGAAGTCTAGTGGTGCATTTACCCGTGGGTGTCATCAGCTGACCACCAGCATTCCTTATGTGCGGCCCTGTCCACGGTGTCTTGACCTTTTTGAGGCGGTCGGCGACTCTTGTCGCATTATTGAGAAGTCAGCGCCAGTGTCGACCAGTGCTGTAACGTGATGTCCCTCAATGAGAACGCTCAGATCGGCACGTGCAACTTCATCAGCATTATTATTCGTCGTCGTATTCATCGTCGTTGTCGTCATACCTTCTTGCGATGATTGGGGGAACTTTTCAATGTGTCGATGATTGGCAACCTTGCCCCCCGAAGTTGCTTCAGTTAGTTTCCCCGGCGCGGGCTAGGCGAATGGCCTCTGGTGACGTCCGCGTAGCTCTGAGGGAAATCACGGTGACGCGCAGGTGATGGAGATCGCCAGCGACGCGATGGGGTTGCTTGAGCAGGCGATAGTTGATCGGAATCGTGGGCACGACGGTCTTCGGAGCGGAAAGAAGCGGGACGAGAAAAGTTCCCGAACCCAGAATCGCCGTGACGGCAATAGCGGGCAATGTGACCGGGTTCTCCGCAGCGGTAGCAAATAGGTCGACGGTCGGCCATGCGCCACAAGTCAGTTCGGCGAACTGGTGGTCGTCTCGTAGAATCTCGTTGCCACCAAGGTACGGCAGTGGGTCGTGGCTGGAAGGGCGTCGCCACAAATGTCGGCGGAGGACGACGGACCACATCAGCGTAGCTCGCTGGATGTGGCCCAGGATTTGGCGCGGGTGGTGTAATGGCTTGCCTCAACTCCTGGCGGACGATTTCGGCAACAGATGTGACTGGAGGTGGGGCAGAGGGAATGCAGAGGGCCCGAAGTTCCTCACACAGTATTTCCCTAATCATTTGTCGCAGGGAACTTTCGCATACGGCAGTGTTCTGAGCTGCAGCACTTACTGCCGTGTGGTTCTGCAGGCGGTCAAAGTGTCGGTGTCGTTGTTGCAGTGCGCGCTTGATGACTGTCGCCTTTCTTATGAATTCATCTACAGTTGTAGGTGGATTTCGTACGAGGCCCGCAAACACTTGTTCCTTAACACCCTGCATTAAGTGACGTACCTTCTTCGCCTCGGGCATGTCAGGGTCAGCTCGTCGAAACAGACGGATCATACTCTCCGCGTACATGGCGGCTGTTTCATTGGGTTTTTGCACGCATGCCTCAATCACTTGCTGTGCACGATCCCGTTGGTTCAAGTTCAAAAATGTAGTGAGGAGCTTTCGACGGAAATCTTCCCAAGATTGGAATGTAGCCTCGCGGTTCTCATACCACGTGCGAGCGCTATCTTCCAGTGCGAAATATGCACGGCCAAGTTTGTGCTGTTCGCTCCAGTGGTTGGATACAGCGACCCGTTCGAATTTTTCGAGCCAGTCCTCGACATCCTCGTACTCTTCCCCGCGGAAAACTTCAGGAACGCGAGGATGTTCAAGAGTTACCTGCGAGGGAAGAGTGGTCTGCGATGGCGGGATAACCGTGGATGTCGTAGGAGCTGCCATGCTGGAAAGAGGCGGAACAGGTGCAGACTCTGGACTTAGGCCTTTTAGGCACCGACTGAATCGGTGCATTGGAGTCGTGACGAGGGGCTGAGTCTCTGGACTAGGTGAACGGGTCCGAGCAAGACTGTCCTTCATCAGGTTGTAGGCTCCAGCACCTCCACCAGTGTCACGACGTCAAAACAGAGGTCTTGCGGCAGAAACTAAGACACCAGAAGCAGGTAGGTTCCTTTAATAGAACGCGCAAGAGAGTTCTTCTTTTTCATCCATTTCATTGTACATCATGGCACATGCACAACTGTCATTGTCTTTCTTAGAACGTCACAATATGCCAGGATGTAGGAGATGGCAGCTCGTAGCTTCTCGTGTTTTCAATTTCGTGTTGACAGAAGCTAGATACTGTGTAACCGAACAAATGCGGTTAACGCGGACATACGTCAGGGACGCTCTAGCATCCTTGAGATAAATTAGCTTGCACTGCAGGCGACGGGAAAAAAGTGTGACGCTCCTCTCCGCACAGGAAGTGTGGCGTCTCCCAGAACGAGCGCGCGGTGACACCTGCGTGGTTGCAACCAGATGACAAAAGTCTTACGCTCGGCGTTGAGACCGGCCCTATTTCTTCGCTGCAAGTTGGCGCTCATCACTTCTCTGCATTAGCAGCCAAGGCTCTCACTTTCACGTCAAAAGCTGTAAGTGATGTCCACAAGCCATGGGTTGAGTCGTCTACGTTGAAGCAGTCATGGTCAGTATTGAAATGAAATCGGTCTAAGGTATGGTTTTAATTCGACCTCGCAAACTGCGGTAATGAAATATTCAGCAACAGTTGCTTCGCATGAATGCGTATTTATTAAATCGTGTTTGGTTATTATTCAGACACCCTTGGGCTTATCTAGTGCAGATGCGAACACAAGTCATGCAGTTGCCACAATAAGTATTCATTTTTTATATTACCGCAAAACGTTCTTGAAAAAAATCTGTCAACTAATCTCTAAAAAATTGAATTTTATTGCCCTATAATTTTTCTCGAGAAACACCATAAACATAGGATGCTAATTGTATTTGTTATATTATCTACGGCTACCTCACAGGCTCCACGTAAGAGTAGTATGTGGTGGGGACTATACAATCGTTTTAACTCGAACACAAAACAAGAAAAGAAATTCAGAGACCACTAATTGTACAACGAACAAAATGTGAGAAATAACACTGCGTAGCATTATATTAATAAAACAATGAGCATGTGTTATACACATTTGAATGGATCAACACATCATTATTCACGGTCATAACATGACTTCCACTGATTCATTTTTCGTGAACACAATCATAATTTTCTAGAATCTTATTTCTAATTTACATGTGACCACGGATGCACACACCATTGGGGATGTCATTGCATGGGCTACGGCACGTGTTAGCCTAGATCTGTAAAATGATTTCCAGTTTGATCATATACTTCTGAGAGGAATAATGATATCAGAGGTGTTACGTCCCAAAACAGCTTCCGAGACCATGAAAGTGGGAAATCTTTAGGTGATTGCTTGTTATCTTTTGTTGGTCTTACTTAATGATGCGCGCTGACATGATAACACCCGATGTTATTGGAACGAACAAAATGACAAAATGATAATGTCGTTCACTCAAAAGTTTCGACAAGCAGTCTCGGCGATCACTTACTTCCTTTGAGATGTAAGGAATCACGCCCGCACGCGTTCAGTCTAATAAAAATGCTACGATATCGACAACAAAGAGACGAACATCAAGGCTGAAGCTGCTGAAAACTTACATTTCTTTCTTCTTTTTACTTACTTTCTAACGTTTTCTATTCGCACTCTTATTTTTGCTAAGTAAATAAAGAAAAAAAAGAAAAATGAGCGCAGGAGTCAGTCGGGTGATCAGATATATTTTAAACAGGGAAAGCGAGGCAATAATGCTATGATGATATACCTTGGCATCCGAGGAATGGCCAACAATTTTTTTTTCATTGTAATAGCGGTCGTTGTGAGGAAGTGCGGTACGCTCCCCCGACCTTGGGGCCCTCTTATTATATATTTCACACTGTAACAACGTTATGCATAATAAGCTGTCATTTGATTTGATTTGATATGATTTAATTTGATTCGCCGAGTGAGCTATTCGTCCTGGCCCGGGTTCCATGCACAGAGCTCTAACTGCTTGCAGTCGTTATGAAGTCAAAACGCGATAAAAAGAGAACAATCACATTTTCTGTTGAACCAACTATGTGACTGATGGACACTGCACGATTAAATATTGCATGGTATTCAGAATAAGGAAGAAAAATGACACTCTGAAAGTACCGAAATTCTTGCAGCACAACTTGCTTTCGTAAATTTACGTCCTGCTTGTTTTGCTTGCAACAAAATTATCATGCCATTTTTGACGCTCCTATTCATCACAATTCGATATGTTTCGCAATATTATTTCTTGCTTTGCTTAGGCAAACACAAGAAAAGGAACACATTTCAGTGACCTGCCGTTGACAGTAATGTCATAGCTGAATGTCCACAGAAATCTTCCATGTGCGCATCGCCAGATCGCAATATTTCGGAAGGACACACTTCGCTGCTGCTTGTTAGCTTATTTGAGTAGTAGCGTAACTACTCCTATGGGCCTATCTTCGTGTGTTTTTATGGTTGCAGCGAATGAGGCTCCCTCAAATAACGTTTCTGTTCAACGTCATGCTCAATTTCTGAAATATGCTTCCCTACAGATACGCCCAGAAGTCATAGGTGCTCTGATTGTGCCATCTTATATGTAGCCGATTATTAGTACATTTAATTCTCTAATCACCACGCGAGCGTTGTGAAGGAGTGGTCGGGGGAGTTCTACGAATAAACTGTGCCTGCGTAATGCCGTGGAAACACATTAGCACCTTGATGCTTGAAATGTGGGCGCGTTCTTGCACTGAAATTCAAGAAGACACAGACAAGCGCATACTTCAAGCATCATTATTCTCCAAACTCCACCAATGAGCGGTTGTGTCAAGTTGCATAGCACTGATAATTCGCCGTCTTAGTTGTGGTTGTATAGACTGCATATAAGATGCGATGCTGCTTGGGCATTACTCGCCGCTCGAGCTGAAGCGCTCCAACACGGCGGTACTTACAGAATGAAATCCTAGCGGCGTAGGCATCTCAAGGATGTCGAATATAGAGAGATAATTGAATGACACAAGTTGCACATAAATAAAATATTGAGTGTACCAGCTACGTTAACACAATAGGCAAAACGCTCCTGGTGAGAAAAATAATAATATTAATAAAAGTATAAAAGAGAAATCGTGATCAAACGACTTGATTGTTTCGGGCGCAGCTGCTGAGTTCTCACTAAGAGCTTCAGGTACACTGGATTGGATTGGATAAACTGCTATTAGATCCTCCAAAAGACAAATAACTGCGTCGCGACCCACTTCCACATGGGGACTGGACGAAAGTTGATAAATGAAAAAGGGCAGCACAGTATTGTATGCACGCGCTTCCATTGTTGCTCCACAGTGCAATAAGACAGATGACGTTTTTTATCAAATAAACTTCTAAGTGAAATTTCGTTCTGGCCATCATATGAGGAGGTGCTTTATTTGTTGCTAGTTGAACTTAGCGTGAGATATATGAACATGGTGCTTACTTCGGATTCACAAAATGTAAATGTGTTCACGGATAAAAATTAATTTTGTAGAACGCGAGTACATAGGAGTTGGATAGCAGCATTAGGAACGAAAAATGGAAATATTTATCGTGAGAAGCATTAAAAAGTCCCACAAGCAGCAGGAATTGACACCTAATAATGTAGTAGCTACAATATATCTACGTGAGTAAATATCCACATGTTTCTTTCATATGACGCAATTTCATGCATTGAAGAAAAACATTTTGTTTTTCATGCAAAGAGCTAAAAATTGTTTTGTTGTAGAACAATTGACTTTTTCCAAGACAGCACCACCCTTCATGCCCTGGCTCATCAACAATATTAACGTTGTTTTGAATTAGAGTCAAACACTTTATATTTCATGAAAGAGGCACATCAGATGCGACGACAAGGTACCCCACAAAGTGAAGTAATTAATAAGGCTACTGCGAAGCCATGTTTACAGTCTCCTAAAGCTTGGGCGATTTCGAAGCATAATCGGTCAGCTCCCATAGCGCCACGCAATTTATCACCTTCAGCGCACAACAAGCCTTCCGGGCAAAAAAAGGAAAGCAAACCAAGAAACAAAAACAAAAACAACAATGTTACGCCAAAATTCCTAGCATACGCTATCACAGACTTGCTGCTCATAATAAACGGCAAAAACGTGTTTGTACAACATCCACACCTCTTGTCAAGCTTCTTCTCAAGTTACACCCAAATAAAACGAAGGAAAATAAAGTATGATGCGTCGCTAGCATATTGCAAGGGCATTGTGTTTTTTTTTTGCTGTTTCATCAAAGTGGTGTGAAGCGTCGTTACACGTTCTTTGCAGGTTTTCAACTTTTCGAAACCAAAGCTGAGACACTTCACGTCAGCAATGTTCGCTATAAGCGATAAAAAGAAAACTTCGTGAAACATGTTCAGTTTGTATGGTAAGAAGCCGATTACGCTGGTGCGGTGTCACGAGCTAAATAAACACCAGGTAGCCAACTATTGAGAATAAAGCCGATTTTAAGAAGCATCAGTACGAAAGCTTTATTCTGAAGCACAAGAAAGAAGATGCAGCGCTTAAATATACCTTCGAATGCAAGGTATACCTTGCATTCGAAGGCTTTGAATGACTGATGTGGCCTGTTGGTGACATCGTTATCACGTGTTTCATTGATACTCGAAGAAACTTCTTTGTTTTGAATAATTGAGCTTTTACCTCGCAAAAGTATATGACTGAAGGAGGCTCATTCTACCTCGTGACATTCATATAATGTTTTTTAGAAGCTGTTTCAAACTATAACACTTGTTTGGTAAAACACCTATAGTAGATCACCTGCTTCGTAGAGCCCCTGTTTGAAGTGCCCGTGAAGAGCACACAATTGAAGTGCCTGTGAAGAATAAGCAGATTCATCACCAGACCCAGCGCCACCGTATTCTCACAAATAAAGTTAAACACCAACGAAAAAAGGTTGCTAATATGGGTGTTGGTATGATAGGTAGCACGTTTTCACGGCATACTTTCCTGTGCCGTCTGCACTGCTTACGTTATGTAGAAAACGTGCAGCCCATAGTGTTTGTCAATGGAGGTGTTTTAAAAGGGCATAAGTGTTTAGTAAGTCTTTTGTTGGCGTTTTGCTTTACTTAACTTCATTGTACGACCCGCGTAGTAGTTTAGAATAAAGATTTTCAGCTAAACATAAATGCTTGAGTTTTGTTGATGTGCTCGCATGTTTAGCCAAATAAGCTACCAGCCTTAATTGTCATGAGAAAACGAACATACCATTCTTCGACTGTACTTTGGCTTTCCCAGTTGGATTTCTCCTAACCTAGAGGTAAACCTTCCATTAAAAACTCGCACAGAAAACACCAGCCATCAATACGGAAGATGCGGTCTAGTAATAGCTTAGTTTACCACGCGGAGGCAAATTTCCGATCTCACCAAACCACTGACTAATGGAACTTCTTTCAGGGATGTGTGGTGTTCGAGCCAAACAGGGGTAACGGCTCCTTCCGCTTCCTTGGGCAAACAGCGTCTCAGTTGGGACGTCGCACAAAGGAATCGGGCTCCCTTCACGAATGAAACGTGTGCCCCTGACGCGTGCACGCGCACATACATATACTAAGCAACCTTCTCACCCTCTTTGTGCCCTGTAGCGTTTCATAGAGCTTCGGCGCGTGGCTGGAGCTCCCGGTGAAAGCTGACCTTGTTATGCGACAACTTCCGAAGGGCGTATGCGGCCGCACATGGAGATGCCGCTGCACAATGGCAACCCGAATGAGAAACTCGTCTATATGCGCATTGTTAAAGCTGGCTTTTCCTAGTATTCACCTTCTTATTACATATTTTTACACTCCTTCTGACACGATGTGAAGATAGCACTACTGGCTACGAATGGCAGTGTTTGTAACAACGGGGCGTGAACTATCAGCTGAAACACAGTAAGAAAATAACATAAACGAATCTGTGTTTATCAATGCAAAACAATTACATACCTATACGGGAGAATGTCACAGGTCCCGTTAATTCGGGAGGCAATCGCCGGGGGAATTCCAAGGGCCGAAGTATCGGCCCCCCGAACCGCACCACAAAAGCGTGGACAATTTAGAAGGGGTCCTTTTTGGCGCGCCAGCGGACACCGGCTGTGGCCCAAAGAACAAGTCAGAGCCGAGAGTTGTTACACAAACAAATTATATTCTCAATAACGGTAGATCGAAAACAATACACAAAAATGCACACTCCACAATAGTTGCATACAATATGTCACCAATCAAACCAATCAAACAACGTACTACACAGTACAATCAGCCACTCTCGAAACAACGGACACAGACAACAATACGCACTACTATGCAGTCACATGCATTTAACAACCAAGACACTTAAGGACTAAAGAGATAGAAAACCTATTCAGTCCAAAGTCCTTGGAACAAAAGTCTGAATGATACTCTTCCGAGAATCACTCACTCAAAGTCCAGCGTTGTTGTCGTTCCGCAGCCCTCGAAGTTTCTCTTCCAGGAAACCCCGCCGAAGTTTCTCTTCCAGGGGACCTCGCGTCTTCAATAGGCCACTCTCCAAGCTTCAAACTTCTTCGCCGGAAACACGTCGGCTTCACACACGCAGCTGTTGCCACGCGTCTTCGCTCGATAGCGGTAAACACACGCTCTTGCCTGTGGCTCGAGCCTTCACCCCTCAGGTGGAAATCCTCTTCTTCTTCTCCTGCTTTGTCGCTACGGACAAAACCTTCGCCGACTACACGGCGGAATCCCTACGCGCTCTGGCGCTAACTTCCGTCTTCTCCTGCTCTCTCGTCTCGGCTGCTCGATTAAATATATTCCGCGCGAGATTCCAGAGGGTTCTCGTCATTTCGTCGGCGCGATACGCAGCGAAGGTTGGGGAGAGGGCGAGACGGTTGGAATGCCCTCCGCGATGGATGACTCAACCCGGCGTGACCACGCCTCTTTCGTTCTAGAAATTTCGCGGGCTTGCTCGGCCGCCGATGTGGGGTGAGGAGGTTCGTCGGCGAAGCCACGCTTCCGAGGGGAGAGCGCGCGCCCGGGGAGCCTTGGACGATTGTTTTCTTTTTTTTTCTTTTGACCTCCCGGCGTCTCTCCCGCGCGTTATCGCAAGAATTTGGCGGCGCGCCCATTTTTAGCGCTCGTTCTGTGACAGAGAAGAACTGTGAAGTAGAAGCAAAGTAAGAAAAGAGCACAATGTTGATAAGATAATGAATGTATGTTGGGAGTGCATCGCGCGTCATGCGCTGCAATATTATCTGAATCCAGACAGCTTTACATAATTCGAGAAAGTTTTTATAATACAAATTAGAACAAGGCAGGATATTTTCTTTACGCTCGCCGATTGGTCAGTACCGCTTTCCATTTCTGCCATGCGTTGATCCGTAACTTTTTAATGTTGACTGGCTGGAACCTGGATGAGGGGCATATTAAATGTTTGGAACTATAATATTGTCAGATATTTGTTAACATTCTGTAGAGTAGGAACCTACAGAATGACAGAGAAAATAAAAAAAGTATGGAATATTACACAGAAAGCACTCACTGTGCTCCTGTTATTGTACAGGCAAGATGATAGTGGGGCTATCGCAAGGTCTTTGGACCTGTCGTCAACGAACATGAGCCACGAAGCACAAACAGATTGCTAAAATATTTAGGTGTTATAGCATTATCACCAATGCACTAGTAGTAACGTTATGCATGAGTTAGACACGAACTCCTGCATTACAAAAAACGAGAAAATAATAAAAATAGCAATAATTTACCACAGTACCGTGTGACTTTCTCTTATAGGCATTCATCTCTCGCAAGAACTATAGATCTGGATAATGACAACTGCGTGAAATGTGTAAATGATCAGTGAAACAAAAAGAGACAGGATTAAGCCCTGTTGCGTAAGTTTTCTTTATTTCGCACCGTTTCCCGTAATGCAACAACATAAATAAACTCAAGACGAGATCTTTTAAAAAAATACAGACACCGCGACTAAGTTCTGCAGAAACGTAGCTACAGCGAAACGCTGCAACACCTGTTAGCAGTTTCCGGCCTTCGTACATACAGACCTCAACCTTCTCTGGTTCAGAATTCCAATCTTATAATTTTTATTATGCTGAACCAATTGAATAACACACAAATTTCTTCGTGGTCACAACTACCCCAGTCTGCTAGCACATCTCACACCCAAACTTTTTCAGATTCTCATTGTTAGCATTGGTTATACAGCGTTCAAAACGTGCAAGCATTGTAATTTCGACGATGTCTCTTTAGTATACCTCGTTCGACAGCTGCAATGTGTAACAACCAAAGAAAGAACAGAACATCTTCAAAACGTGAGCACAATCATCGCGAAAGCTGCACTTCAAAAGTCAGCGCAGTTTGGCTAACGAGAAGTGCAACGGACTAGTGCTTGCGCACTCGCCAGGAAGAAAAGAAAGTTGGATAGTTATCGAAACAGTACATTCCCCCTCTTCCTGTTTCTTCCAATTTTGGTTTTCTTAGATCCGCGCTTATCCCTCACTGCACCACGGGAACCACACCCCAAAACATTCATCTCAGCAGCGCTGTGGTGAAAAAGAGAAAACACATAGGTCTGACCAACGGAGTGGCTGTTTGCGTCAGTATGAAAAAAAAGTGTAGAAACGGGAAGACACTAAGATAAAGGGAGAAAAGAGGTGAATGTTTAGGGCATGAGCGAGAATTGAGCGGTCGACTGCACTATCGAACACGCAAGAAACCTTCACTGCCAGACCGAGCCAGATATTTTACGGCGGGCCATATAACTTATAAGGTGGAAACAGATGAACCGGAACTCACGCCTAGTTCGTCATACCTTGTGTTCATTTTCGCGTTTTTAACTTCGAGCTGGCACATCGACTTATCGATCGCTCTGTCGTAGCCACCTTCGTTTTCTATTTGGCCAATGCATGCTGCCATTTCCAGCTAATGCTATTGTACCCTGCCAAATGTGACTGTATGGTGTTTTTAGCTTTCACGTTTGTGTTTTTTCCAGTTCAATATCGTTTGTTCTAACGTAACATGCCCAGTTGATGTCAGTGATTTTTTTTTTATTCGCACAAATGGGTTGCTGTAGGGAGGTGGAGGAAAAGGGCTTTTCGCCATAACGTTTACTCCCTTTTCCCCTTCCCCCTGCATAGGGTAGCCAACCGGACATGTGCCTGGTTTACCTCCCTGCCTTCTCTCTTGTTTTTATTTCTTTTCCTCCTCTCCTTGGTCACAGTGAAGTGTCTACTCAAAATGCAGAGAAGAAATAACAGTACTATGGGCATGAACAGAAAGGGAGGATACCTCCTCTTTCGGGTGTGCCTGCCTCAAAAGGCTGAAACTCGAGAAGCTGCCAAAGGTTTGGAGCACGCAGGTTCAGACGAAAGGATGCTGCTCGCTCTAGGCCTGTTGCAGCTTGAATGCCGAAAACGTTGATGGTATTTGAAAAGCTAAGTTCATCGCTCATATTTCATCTTACAAAATAAATATATAAACTAAGTTTTTATCACTACATGGTCCTTTAAAGTACCGGGCAATCTACAGTTTTTGAAATCATAGCGATTTTTAAAAATTAGTATTGATCTGATAAAACTTGGCGTGTTCATTATTAGTAGGTTATAAAGGAAAGTGAGAACACACAGAAAATACCAGAGAAATTATCAACTGTCCAACGAAGGTAAATGCGACTGCGTGATTTTTCAATCAAGCTTTGGTGTCGCAGATTTCGAGGAAGTGTCGTGTTCGCAGACGACTCGATTTCTCTCCTACGAGGTGCATACATACATGCAGGCCGGGTGCTACGCTTTTTGCCTAAGGGTTGTTGAAGAGTTTCTCTCCATAAATAAACCAGGTTGAAAGCTTGATTTTTTTTGGTTGCAAATGTTTCAATAAACTTAGAAAGGAAGCCCATGTACAATCTGCATAACACACATGCCTAGAGGTTAGAAAAATAATAACCGTCGAATGAGGAAAAAATATATATATACTGCGGGAGATCTATAGCAACAGCCACTTGAATACGAGCCTTTGAAGCAGCATTTTCACCTGAAGCAGTCATTTGATATCTGCACTTAAACAGTGGTTTGAAAAAAAAAGCAAAAATAAGGATATGGGGACACAGGGGGGGGGGGGGGTGAATCGCTTTATGGCGGTTGGGAAAATAAAGAGTGACCTTCTTTTATAACTTTGAAAATTTCTACATAGAGGCGGTAGCACCTACGCTGGTTTCACAGCACGTTACAGCTCACCGATGCTGATGCTGATGCTGATGACCTCTGATGGATGGCGCTTACCCACAAAGGGGGATGGGCCAAGAACCGGGCGGCAGGATACTTAAATGAAACTAAACTGAAAATCAAGCCAATCTAAAAAAGAAGCTTAAAATAATACTACCAAAAAACAAAATTGACAGCTCACCGTTCAGCGACGAACCTGCAACAGCAACTCTTCTTCCTCATCCTCCCACGAAAAGTGCTAAATGGTCGTAAAACTACGTATACGTTTCGGCACATCATCAGTTGCCCATTGGCATTGTTTGTCCTCTCTTATGAAACGAGAGTAACTAGTGAAGAAAGGCCGAGAGATCGCCTGTGCAACGTTACAATTTTCCTGAGGCTTGAAATGAAAGGCAAACGTTATTCGCTGCATTAATAGCCACAGGTTTGCTCTAACTGAAAGTTTTAAAAGAAGCGATCGATGACGAAGAGGTGAAAAGACTCAAAAATATTGCGAAAAAAGACATGTTCACCACTTGCATCACTTTCAGAAGAGTTACTTGCGGAAAGGACGAGAAAGCCAAGGTACCACACAGAGTGTCCCTTTGTTTTGGTCCAGCAGCCCGCGTAAGTGAGGCGGTCACGAAATGGTGACTATTGGCAGCCCTATTTCATCACCTCCTCCTTCTTCGTGCAAGGAACAGCACACGACAGCGTAAACACGAAAGCTTGTGGGACCTGTGTGTCAAGGTATGACTCATTCGGAGAAGCGGTCGCTCTAAGTCCTGCAATGTATACCATCTACAGAGGAGAGAAAATGCACATCTGCGTAATGTACAGTTTGTCTGTTCATGGGACTGCTAAATTTTCTACAGATGCTTCTACAGATAGCCTTTGCCACCAACCGCTTGTCGCCGTATTGTGTGTCTTTCGTTCAGTCTTCGATTCCACGTTTGTTCGAACGTCGCGGGCGTTGTTTTCTACGGTCTTCGCGTTTGGTATATTTCGCTGCTTGTTTCGTCAGAAGGAAAGAAAGAAACCATGACTGGTTTGCATTCAACGCTTCCTAAGCTGATAATGATCCACATAAAAAAATAAGTAAAAGAGAGGAAGCGCTGTATAAATGATAGTAGTGTTATTACTTGGCTTACACGTTGTGTGTTCAATCAATGTGTACTAATTTCGAATGACAAATTGTACAAAAGCTTGCTGAAGCTTTACTTTATGCTTAGTGCGATTGTGTCCAAACATCATGGTGCAACCTGGTCTCAAGAGCAAGCAAAAGGTCACGTGCTTTGCACGAACCGAAGTTTCGCATCGGGAAAATCCAGGCAGCTGAGATGAGCTTATGCGTGAATTCAATGTAAGAAAATAGCTAGAGAAAAAGATTTGTGCACTATGCGAAGTAAATGTATTTATTGGCGAACACCATGCGTGTTCCCTTTTTTGTGCATGCGTGCGTTTAACGCTTACCTGCTCGAGAAGCACCTTAAAAAACACAGAAAACGCAAATACTAAGCCAGTTTCTGCATGAGGCCTTCTTTTGAGTTCATATAACGGCTAGGACCTCAAACTCCCGTCTAGAAGGGCCAGAAAAGTAAACATTCGAAAATGAACTTGTGGAACGTAGTAGAAGTCGCAATATAAAATCCAGTAAAAGAAATAAAAAGCTAATACTATCTTATTGAGCAGCTTACGTTCGAGTAAAGCATAGTGCAGAGTAGAGAGGTCAGCTAAAAGGCGTCGTGAGTTTATTTTATTTCAACGACGCCTTTCGACTGGAAGCGTAGCTGACCAGTTTTAAACTCAATTCCTGACATTTTTAGAAGACGACCTGCGCAGCGACCGAAGCTGGAATGGCTTACCAAGGCACCGCGTTGAACGAGGTTTTAGAAATGCATTTACGGCTCAGGGGAAATGCGGAGAAAAAAAATTCATTACACTGAAGAAAAGCGGTCGAGTAAACTTCATAAGGCACTTCTTCAAGGCGGAGGCAGCGAAAAATACGTTGACCTTTTTGTGGAAATGGACGAACCAGAGCTACGTGCAATAATAGCTTTGGTGTTTCATTCAGAATGTTACACTATATTCACCTGAAAATAGTATGTTTATTTTGCTGCCGTATATAAAAAAAGAAACACTAGCACCACCTTCATGATCTTGCCTTCGTCATTTTCGCCCGCTTTTACAAAAAAAATAAATATAGCGTGAATGGTGTCACACCAAAAGACTGAAATCTACCGTAAAGAAATAAAATAAAGTTTTAATCATAATCATCATCATATTACACCTATATTTTACTGTACAGCGGCGAAGGCGCATGAATAGTGTGTAAGGCACAAAAATAAAAATAAACAAATTATATCGTTAGCGTTTTAATCTTAATTCACAATAAAGCGAATTTAAGCAGTTCGCTGACATTAGGTGCCCCCCTCCCCCCCCCCAAAAAAAAAACACTCCTACCTTTAATGCGTGGCTCCGAGAACAAACGAGGAGCAAGAAATCACATGGCAAGGTATTTAATGCAAAATTTTGTTGCAATAAGGGTGCAACTGTTTTCGTGATTCATGTTTCATAGATAGTATCAGCTAACAAAAGAGCTCAAATGAAAAAAAAAACTGGATGATGTGAAACCACTAGACACAGAAACTATATAAAAGGTTCAGGACGAAAGCCGTACAATGCAGCCCTCTTAAACCGCCCTGCTGATCTGTACTTCGCATTCAGTCTTTCCCTACACTGTAAAATAAAGAAAAAAAAACTATTTTGTTCTTCTTTCTAATGCGTAAAGACGTCAGTGTACGAAGCTGCCGCCTGCCGTTGTGTTCCAGTGAAGTCAATTCATGAATGTAAACCCAAATATATGTTGCTAATCGCTGCATTTAGGTGCGTTTCCATATATACCATTGATATATAGGTTGATGCTTGGAAGGGGAAGAGCCTCAAAACCTTTCTTTATATTTTTTCCAAGGCCTAGCAGCTATTGTATTTGTGTATGCCACAAAGAGTACGAAATACTTTTGCATTGCAGCCTTTATTTTTCCTGTTTCGTGAAGTGATCATAACAGAGTGGAAGTTCAAAGAATATGCATGTGCATTTCATAAAGCAATAAGTGCAAAATTTTGATTTACACATTCACGTACTTAAACTAGTTGATCATGCAGTCAAGCTTGGGGGCATTGTCCAAAAGCATTCGGTTCCGCCTGCTGCATCGGCCCTAATACGAGGGTATCGCTGATTACTTCTAACAAAGGAACCAAGCAAGTAGTAACTTTGTAACAGAGTAGCCAGGCATAAAGAAATCAGTGTGGCATATAAGCCTTAGTTTGCAAAAGTCTCTTTGGAATGCCACGTAAAGTCACAGTCATGTTTCGTCAGACACATCTGTAAATAATGATTTTATTTAGATGTGTAGTTGAGTCAAGCATGAATTTCGTTATGGATGTTTTCTATACTATACCTTATGGATCCTGTATGTCCGTATGCTTCGAGGAGTTTTTTTTTTTTTTCATCCATCTCAACACAGCTCTTTCTGGTTCTCAAGGCGCTGGTTAGTTTTATAAATCTTCGTTCTTTTTCTGTCGATTGCCGAAATGCCTTGAATTACTCAGGCCATATAGATGAAGCAATCCGGCGAAGAAAACAGACGAGCTGTCACAAACCACAGCGATGACAGACAGCGCAATAATCTGTCGCCATGTGTCTGACACCGGTACTAAATTGGTGGAAGAGATAAAATAGTGGCAACGGGGAGCAATAACGGCAGCTGAAGACTTATCGGCAGCGTAGAAAACTACTTAGTGAAAAGTGGTTGGACAGATTGGGCACCCGGAAGAACAATTACTTCAAGGACAAAGTAAGAATTGTTGAAAAAAAGATTAGAAGTAGTGACTGGATTACACTAACCAGCGTAAAAAAGGAATGAATTTTACCAGAAAAAGAAGAAAGAAATACAGAAAATGCCATTCTTGTCACCCCGATGTCACCTTCGGGCTTCTACCTAACCGCTCTCTCATTCCAGCACCGGTCGCATCTTCCGCAGTGCTGAGAACAAACCACGCAACACAGCCTGAATGCTCTGGGCCTGTTATTGCACTGCTAGCACCAGAGTGTGCAGCAGAAGATGAATGACTGCGCTGCCTCGACGTGACATCTCCCCCGGCGCGCTGTTATAGAGGCACCGTCTCTCGCCATCTGGAAGCCATCGCCTGGCCAGAATGCTTACTCCCAGCGCCCGACAGCAGAAGGCAAGCAAATCGCCTGCCATACAAGGGACGGCGCATGCTCATCCAACCTCTTCGGTCAGAGCTAGACCGGAAGATGGGCGAAGTTATTTTCGCAGGAATCCACCGCAGGCATCCGTCTACCAAGCTATCGCTGTACACGTCTATTTAGCTTACCGACCAGCGAGCGCTTTGGTTCTCACTGAACACAAAACCCTTCTCCATTGCATTTAGGGAATGCGACCAAAGTTACCTCTACTATATTGCTACAATCGTAGGAACGAAATAGAAGGAAAGCCTGCCCAGTGTAACCACAACGACTGACTCTGTAAAAAACCACATTGGATAACATACGTGCGTTCCAAAAAAAGTTATATCATTCATAATTCTACTCATCTTCCGCATAGATTGCAAAGAAGTTTTAGCGACTGGCAGTGGCGTAAGGCCTAATTGCTGCGGTTGTGGTAAGATAATGTAGTCACTCCATTGGTGCGGGCATTTGTGCACATGAATATTACGAGAGTCCCTTATCCCACTTATCTTTCTTTTCAGAGGCGCAATCTCACATGCGCAAGTATATTGCGTGCCACCTTTGCTAGTACAGAAAATGCCATACCTGAGAGGAAGGCGCGACACAGTTTAACAGCTAATGGAGCTCCCTGTAAACTCTCAGTGATGTTTTGTTACTTTTTGAGGATGTCTGTCTGCACGTTATTTGTAGATTAGAGGTGCACGAAATAGGATAATTAGCGGCTCCTTGCCGATCCACCCCTGTTAAAGTGACTTTAGGCAAGGTTCACACTCAGGCCTCCCTTCACCATTCAATGTGCGACTACCACTGCATCCAGGACATCGGAAGTTATGCCATCTAAAGTTGTATCTGAAAACCGCAGCGTGACATGTGACATGGACACTCTTCTGTCGTCCGACCCAGTCTTAGAACAGCGCTGCCATCAAACGTTTTTGCCCGCCGGGAGATGAGAGTATGGTTGTTTGGTTTGATCATTGAAGAAAAGAAAGTTGCCCCCCCCCCACCCCAAAAAAACGAAGAAAAAAAAAGCATGCCAGGTTTTTTTTTACTGTATCACTTGCACACATGCATTGGGCCTGTGTGCGTGCCTGCTCCTAACTGCAAAGGATGCTGCCGTCAAACAAAACGCTTCGCTGATGGCAATCTTTGTTCCAGTACGCGAACACATGCCCTTTTGTATACATCCGTTCATTGTCCTTTTATCTCACCTACTACTTCCTCATTACAATACACGTGAGACAGCCCCTATTTTTTTTTTGGCTTTGTTATGTGCTCGCGTGCTACGCTGGTGTCAAAAAATACCAAGACTGGATCTCGATTGATTTCTTTATTCCATGCGATGGAAGCAAGAAAAGCAGATGCGCACTGATTCCGCTTTATGTTTTCGCAAACTAGCAACAGATTATATATGGATCACTTAAAGAACTCAGCGTGAAGTGTGTGCTGACCGACCGTCGTTTAGCGTTCGGGCCTCGCAGCGAACGTCCGGTGCCTAATTTACTAAGCTTATGTGTGCGAGAAGACGTAACTCCCCTTTGTTTGGGACGTTAGATGTGTAATGTGCAAATCCTTCATCACAGTATCTCGCAAAATTTTGAGTTGTCACTTTCACGTACATTTCTATTTAATTGTGCGTACATGCCCAGAGGTTCATATGTATCAAAATTGGCACTCGTTTCACATTGTGTTTTCTGAGAATTGTCTTTGTGTAATTAGTATTATTTGGTTTGGACACACACACACACACACACACACACACACACATGCATAAAAAGACGAAAAAAATAAAGGGGAAACAGGCTGACAACTGGTACCTAATGGAGTACAACACCTGCCAGCTTTTTCTGGAAAGGGAAACATTGAGTAAATGAAAAGAAAGAATAAAAATTCATGGCACAGTTTACCCAGTAGTGAAGAATCTAAAGCAACGCCTCGTGTGCACCCGATGAGTACATCCGTTCACACATTTGCCATGAAGTACGCGGGGAGAAGAAAGGCAATATAGAAAGAAACAGTGCCGAGGCACTTCCTCCGTGTTGATAACCTGGTGGATGTGCACTATAGAGTCTCGAAATTGACCCATGATGAAGAATAACGACCGGGAAGGGTGCCGTCTTACGGCGCGTTTTCGCAACACAATTTGATGTTTCGTCGATGTGCTTACTCGTAGTTTGCGGGGTTCCATTTAGCGCACCGAATAACGTCGGCTCCATCCTTGCCGCATAAGTTTTCATTTAGCTCTGCGTCGTTGGCGATGTAAACGCGCGTGGAGGCCGCTTACTCCCAACGCGATTCATTTTCGCCACTAGCGAGGTGAACCATGCACTGAATGGTCGCGCTAGCACCTCACTCTTACACTGCGGCGTGCTCCTTCACGCCAGAAAATATTCCCTACGAGAATTCACCTAGCGCCTTTAAGAAGTGCAAGTCAAAGCTTTATGCCAGCTTCCCATAACCGCTGTTGGTAGTTGTGGGGCGGTGGGAAAGGGGCGTGGAGAAGCAGGCAGGAGAGAGAATTGCTACTAATATTATTTTTTAAGGTCATCGCCCTTGTCAATAGATCCATTTTTGTTACAAATCTGTGAGATCACGTAAGCCTGATGTTCCGCACTCCTATTTCGTTATTCGATTTTCTCTAAGATACTGCGACAAAAGAGTTTCCTTAAACAAGTTCGACGTGTTTGCCGCGACAACGCTCAACCAGGGCAAAATTTTGAACATTGGTGCCTACGCGATTTGCAGTACAAACATACCCAGGAAAGTTTTATGTACTTTCCAGAAAGAAGGATTTGCAGTGCTTTTTAGGGGTGAAGCACCTGATTGCTTCGACTTGTTGGCGTGTAGCATGCCATGTAGTCATTGTCTGCCACAAAACAAGTATGCACCCAAAAATTTACAGGTACAACCCATTACTCACCTCCGGTCTGATAAAGACGAAGAAGTAAGCACTAGCCCAACAAATGCCCGACGACGTTAGAAGGAGCTAGAACACCCGTATATGCTTTAGGGAACAGAAACATGGTATGTCGGGAAGAAGAAGTAGAAGAGGCAACCTATAGTGTAAGCTGTATTCTGACGCAGTTTTTCAACGATCTTATTAGAGTGCTAACCCCCTTCCCTGCATGCTCGGTTTTAGGATTTGAACCACTTGTCCTCACCAAAGAAATATCTCCAAAAAAACACTGCGTGCTTCTCTCTTCCCCGTGTTTTATGTTGGTGGAGGTGAAACAACCTTCCCTAGATGATTCCGCCCTTGTTTTCTCTATTTTCGAGGCTGCGCAGTCTTCTGCTGCTGCGAACATTTTTGCAAGCGAATCTGTCGTTGTACTTTTTTTTTTACTGGCGCCATAGTATGGCGCCATAATGAAATAAATATACACTACTATATTTCCTGATATTTAGGGGCACTAGGAGCAAAAGATTATGAGTTTAAGGTGAGTGTAGAATTGAGTACCCTCAACAGGTACTCAATAACACACACACACACAATATATATATATATATATATATATATATATATATATATATATATATATATATAAGAAGAGTCATTTACGTCCAAAGTAAGAACGTACCTGGAAGCAAGTTTAATTGAGGCAGTTAGTGAAAATTCTCTTCTGTAGCAATGAGGACAACTATGACTTCCTTGAAGGTTTACGCTGTGCCTTCCTTATCTCGCCCTGTCTAAAATAGAAATAACGTTACGCTAGCGGTCTGGCAAGCTACACTTATACTCGTGTTGGCGCTGGTGAGTCGCAGTTGGCGGCGGGCTTTAAGTTGTCTCTCAATCCCGGCAATAGCTCAGCCTTCGCCGCTTTTGTAATTGAGATGCGGAATGTGGGCCTGTTCAGTAGATACGTCATAGTTGACTTGCATATCACGATTTTCACGTTACCATCTGTAACTTATGTTAGCCACATGAAGTATGTATCTTGGCAATCTTTGTATATATCTATTTATTTACATAGCCACGGCTGCTCCGAGACCATTTCATGTAAATTATGCTCTACAGACATACGTGGTATTAAGAGCACGTTATCGGTTATGTTCATCGTACACTCTTATCACGCCGCACCAATTTTGGTATGCATGAATTTAACAATATGGCCACAGGGGGTATCAAGCCATGTGATATAAATTATCTTGCTTATGTCGAATTTAAAAGTTGTGGGAGAAGAAAAAAGTGACTGGAATGAAGTTATGAAACGGCCGGAGAGGTGTTTCTTCACAGTTATTTTCCTTCCTCCCACTTGCTTCATTTCCATTCATTAACACGAATAGGAAAGAAAAGGAAAAGATCCGTCAAGAAATGAGAAATGTAAAATGGCGGACGGGGGCGAAATTTTTCGGCACGACTAAAAATTGCTCTGGTGGAGTTTGCTGTGACAGCGGCAGCAACCTGCGCCCAGGCAGTTGTCCGATTTTTCCTTGAAAGAAAACGGTGTACCGCCCACGAGGTTGCAGCCACTAATTGCCTCGCCGACACGCTGTAGCTGTGGTTTTTGTGGTTTGCGCTATATTTTACTCGTTTTCTGCGGACATTCTGCTGCTGTTGTCTTCCGAGCTTGATTTGTTGCCTGGGCATTTTTACTGAGATTGTTTGCCTTTGGCCGTCTAGACACCATGGGCAATTACGAAGAGCAAATCAGGAAAGCGGGCTGTGTGTATGTACTTTGGTCTCTTCTGCCAGCGTGAAGAGTTTTTATTCTCTCAAATCACCACACAGGAACATTAGAAAGGGCGCTTGAAAGAATGGGCTAACCTCCCTGTTCATTCGCTTAATGATGATGATGATGATGATGATGATGATGATGATGATGATGATGATGATGATGATGATGATGATGATGCCTAAACGAATGACTCACACGCACTCTGGGGTATTAGCCAAACAACAATTATTTAGATTGTGGATCACATATTTCTTTTAAATGTAATGAATTTTATTCGCTTATTTATGTCCTCCTCCTTCTCTGCTTCAACGCATGCATATTCAACTCTGGTGCCTTTTTAAGGCGGGAATATTATGCGAGGAATCGAGGCTAAAATGCTATTTCTTGCCATTATAGTGTCAGAGTGGTTTTAAAGTTGGAGCGATAAAGAAAAACCCCAATGAGATTGTTAGGTTGACATGTATGCAATGAAATAATTGATCGACAAAATGCCTTTCGAAGTCTCGTGATGTGGAAATGTGTTGAAGTTCTTTGAACGAGCTTTCATTAAGGAGTTTCTAGGAACGCAGAATTGGTATTTCTGGGAACGCAGAATAGGCAGAATAGGAATAGGAACTCCATTTGCAGTGCAAATGGAGTTTCGTGTATGAAATAGTTGAACGTGCTCTCAGCTAACACTAGAAGCTCTAGCACAAAGCGCAGTTCTTGGTAGCACTAGCTGTAGTCAGTGCGACTACATTTGATGATTGTAGTTATAAAGCTAGACATTATTGTTTCGGATTACATTTTTTTGAAGTACATGTTTTTTAAGAATCCAGCTGTGTGTGATGTTGGGAAGCACAAACAATTTGACTAGCTTTGCTCGAAAAACCCATAGGAACCAGTCATGTGGTTAAATAAGATCTTAGTTTCTGCTGCGCATGATGGTGCCTAGTACTCCCCCGAATAATTGTGCTGAAGCCAATGCCGAAGCTGCAGTATGTATTCTATTTTTGCCATTTATTTCACCGCTGTCCGAGCAACATAGCTTCGAGATGTAATGCTTCCGCTTGCAAGTAGTGAGACCTTGCTGTTCTCATCCTCTACAAGTGGGTACTGAGCTTCATACGAAAATAGGTCTAATTTGTCATTCCTAAAACTGACGGAATCGGAAAACTCGGACCAACTTTCGATCTGAAAAGAAAGCTCGGTCGATGGAACTGTATGACTTTCGTTTCTTATTGTCTAATTGTCAGTGTGTATGCTGACCTCGAATAGATTCAATTACCAATAAATTGACTAGAACAAACTTATCACCAAGTTTGTATATTGAAACAAGATATATTTTTGTTAATCATAAATTTAGCATCATTTGTTGGCAGTAACGCATCTAGCGAAGTCGTGCATACAGTTGTTTCTGATAAGTACAAATAAGCAAAACGACTCTTTAGCAACTTCTAGAAGATTGCAAAGAACTTTAAAAGTTTATGCGTACTCAATGCATGCGTTAGCAGTTGCGCTGAAGATTGCGAGCAGCCAAAGATGTTAACGTAAGCTAACGTACTAGCTCCCACTAAAGCCCCACAGTCGAGAACCACGTAGATTAACAGCCTTGGGTGTAAATGAGGCTCCGGAATGCGCCTCGTACAAGTAATTCTTCAAGTACTCATGAGCTTGTGGCGAACAGATTGACGATTCCACAGCGCAATCTTGGAAGCTCGATCATTGCTTTCATCCTTCGGGGAAGTAGCAGTAAAGTGCACCACAACAATTGCTGTTGCACTCAGTACTGTTGTAGCGTATCTTTGTGGAAAGGTAATTACGAAAGCTCTGCAAGAAGAACGCTACTTCCAATGTTAGCTTACAGTCGGGTCAGAATCACCGGGATTCTTCGACGACGGGAGAATTGCCTCTACCAGCGAGTTTAAGTTAATGACTTAGGCTAAGGAAGAAATTGGAGTCCGAGAAATGGAGGTGGTTCTAAGGATAGAGCTTACCTGAAAGATTGGTGAAACGGAAGTCGGCCAAAGCCGGCCTAATGTAGGCCCGTGCATAGGCCGTACATGTAAATGACCTCCTTCACACTTCAGTGTTTCTTCAGGCCGTTATAAACTCAACGCCTAGATTTGCCTCAATGCATACAGTTGAAGACGCATTAACGCGAACTTATACATCATAGCTATACACTCTAAACGGTCACCTGTTGAAAATCTCGGTTCCCATGCACACTTGCGAAGTACTGGTAACATTGCGTATTCAATTTATTCATTCTTTAGCATTGATTTAGGTTGTATTTGTCGAGCGTGACGACAAAATGGACGTTTCAACTGTGTCCGTCTTAAGTAAGTTAAAAGAAAACAGAAGTAGGAATTATACGCAGTGCGCATTCCGTACAGGACTTGATTTCCGAGGATAGTTAACTTGGCGGGACTGGCGCAAACATTCACGAACTGTTCCCAAAAAACATTTGTCTTCTAGTGAGTTACACAAACTATAACAAAATTCGCGTTCACTAGTCGGCATGTTATGAAACAACGCAAACAATACACAGGCTCTGGAATGACAATACACATGAGACGCACTAATCAATGAAGCTTAATAGAAGAAAAAAGCCTACAGAGGCCAGACCTTTAACAAAGCTGATTGACTTCTTTAAAAAACAAAAACAAAGTGACTTGTCTTCCTCAAAAAGAAATAAATATATTACCGGTTGTCTTTATGTTTCCGTGTGCATTGCGTTTCATTGTTGTTTAATAAATGAAGCTCCACAACTAGTTCAAAACTATACACAGTGAAAGTCATGTTAATCTTATGAGAAGTTTGACTCTAGAAATGTTTCACAGAGAATGGGGTGATTGAGACGTAGTTACAGTCTATAACCGTGAAGCCAAGAGATCTTTGTAGTTTATTCACCATTTGGCAAAGCCTTGCGTTCAGTTGACCACGGTGGTGAAGTTACTACAGCAGGCGGTGGCTGACCTGAAGGTCACGAATTCGATCCCATTGGGATTTTGTCAAATTTCAATGGATGCGAAATGCTGGAGGCCTGTGTATTATGAGCTTTCAGGGCACTTTGAAAAACACCATTTGGTCGACATTTCTGGAGCCCTCCCCTACGGCGTTCATAATCATATAACTCTGGGACGTGAAACATCAGATAATATCATTAAAACTTTCCGTTCATCAATGAACTCGAAAGGATCAGTTATCTGTAACCGAAATGCATACGCGTGCCCTACTATTGAGTAACTGAAGCCTAAAAAAACACACACAAAACAAACGTGTTACTGGGTGCCCGCAGACTGTCTTCTTAGGCTGCACCGGAAAGCTTTCGATCAGACTCCACAAATAATGCGACAGGCTACATTTCTACTAAAACCTGTGTCCTGAGTCCTGATCGATGTAAAGTCCCACACCTACAGCCTGTAATCTCTTTTGATGATAATGGCTACCCAGCCTACATTCGTCTTATTCATAATGGTGCTGGTCACGTTGCGTTTGTACTTGCACCGTCATATCTTATTCAAAATTTAGACCAGTGATACTCGCGCACGAGCCCCTGTAGCACAAACGTAGAAGCGGCTTATCAAAAATGCCTAATATTCCACCTTAAGATCTGTGACCATAAGGGTACGGCTCTTTTTCTAACCAATTTGCGCTATCGCAGAAATAAGTGGGCTGCTAGGAACCGAGCTCGGCTAGGTAATCATGATGGTAATCTACATGCTGTAGTGCACTCATGTCGTTTGGCGTAACACGGGCAAAACTGTCATATAGCATAACCATCTGTAGCATAATAAGCGTGCGCTCGCGCTAAGGCGAAGTCTTCTCCCTCTTGTTCGTCGTGCGGCTTGATGATAATGTCAAGTGTGGAGCGCTATGGGATCCCGGGCTGTTGTATGCTGTCATCGCTTTCGTAACGCCGACAAAAACACGCACAAACTTGAAGAAAATGTTGAAGCAAGTGAGTAGAGGAAAGTGGGAGACAGAGAGGGAAACAACGGGGAATAAAAATAGAAATAATTAAAAAGGAATGGATAAAGGGGACAGAAAATACTGAAAAAAAGAACACGGGAGGAAAGTAAGAGACAACCGATAACAAACACAGATGGCTGTCCAGCTCGGAAATTCTTTCAGACTTGGTACAAGTATGTGAAGCACCCTTCATTTTATTCAGCTGCAAAGGCGAAACTAAAAAGGCCACATTATCGTATTACATCTTAATTTACTGTGACAGGACAGGTGAAAGGGACGAAACTACAATGGGTTTCTTAACCGAATGTGCAAGACAGGAATTAGAATATGATTCTAACAATGTTATTTTACTACACTGGCCAAAATAATGACGTAGTTGAAACGCTATATAGATGTAGAGAAAGGGTCAGTGCAATTAGTTTATGTCCTTGTCTTTCCTTTCTATCCCGTTCTTTTTTTCTGGTTGCACCCATGAATGGCATAGCTGCCTCGGTCACAGAAAGTGAGAATCGATGAATTCAGCTGGAATCGGTCCTAAAGTGATGTCACAAAAATCAGCTTCCAGATACGCTGATAGGTGGCATAACTGCCACGGTCATGGATGGAGCGTTAGCCGCACAGTCAAACGGGGAAGTGTGACTCGATCTTGAATCACAGAAAATCACAGAAAACCATTAGCGAAGCGTAGGTCCACCGCAGCTTCACTATTCCTTCAGATTCCACCCTGCGTGGAATCGGTCCAAGTTTTTTTTTTTTGTTATCAAATATACATCTCTCTCTGTTCCACTGTAAATGTATATGCAATCACTCAGTCCCTTTAGCTTCTATCTTAAGTCAATGATGCTTCTTTACATAAACCAATTTTCGGCCCAGCACAGAAGCGCTGTGTCGTCCTTTCTTTAGGGAAGAGTAGAAGGCTCGATCTGGTTCCGCCGTGGTTGTTGCCGCCTTGGTGCTCTATAACCAAAAGTAGCTGCTCGTCTCGCCTCCACGAGGTAAGTAGCGCAGGAAAACGGGAGCCACTTGGCGAGCACACCAGCTCCACTGGATAACTCGCTGGCAGTGGATTACGAAAAGGCTGGGTGGCTTCGTCCAGTGGAATCCAAGTATGTGTGCTTCACTGCGGAGCACCCTCGTTATCCTACTTCCTTCCTCTCTTCCACTGACCCTTCCCTAGTGCAGGGTAGCAAACATTCATTTTTATTTCGATAACAATTACATGGACGGTCTCGGCTGGCTTTTACCGCCGCCGCGGCCGACATTCACGTGTATGTACATGTATGTATATATATACGGGGAAGGATGCGCTAGCCTCCTCTTTCTGCGGAGCGAACATCGCGTTTCCGACCGGGCTCGCCTGTGCGCGCGCTTATCTCGTGAGCGAACAAGGGGAAGGGGTAGGGGGGGTTCTTAAGTTGCCACGCTATCACTATAGAGTTTCCTACTATACACTAGAGGGAACTCTAGTGCTAGTGTCTGGGAGCTGCAACGCACGGCGCTTCAGCGAGCATGGGAATGATGGGTAGCACACATTTGTCTAAAATTCGTACTTCTGAACTGCTTTTGGCTCCGTGTGGGTTCGTGTGGCCTGAAGCTGTTTTCTCACGAAACAAAAATCAGCAAATGTTCAGCGATTGCGCTTCACCGCCCTATTTTTTTTTTCGAATTGCCTTTCCAAATTGGGTGACGAAGTTCAAAAGGGTTGAATCTTTCTTTCAAAACAAAATCAAAACACAGCAATAAACGAAGCCGCAAGTACGATTCGCCGCCCGCAAGTACGAAGACTAGGCAAATGTGTGTACTACCCATCATTCCCATGGTCACTGAACGATCGCAGCGCCAGAGTGCCCTCTAGTTAATTTTGAGAAACTCTATGGCTATCGCGGCAACGATCAGCGCGCGCCTTGTGCCCCTACAGTGGACGGGAGCTTCTACGGGCTGCACTCTCCAAAAAAAGGTGCCAAAAATCATCCTGGAGTGGCCGTGTTCTCTTACAGCAGCATTTTGTATAGTTACGTGAGATAGAATCTAAATGATTTGACGGCAGCCTGACTTCGTATATCAACGCCGTCCCTTCGCACGAGCCCTGTGGTCATCTACTGTGGCCGTGCCGCAGGAAACTTGGTTACTTGGCAAGCGCATGTTTACTATAAATAATATTGCACCTAATAATGATAGCCATGCTTCGTAAAACATTCGAATATGTTGCTATCTAATTCATTGCTTCGCCCTTTTTGGCTAAACTGTGACTGTTTCTTTTGACGCAGTACATTTGGCCTTTCCGCAGTACATTTGTCTGTCTCAGCAATGTGTATTCGGGCCGTAAATTGTCATAGAAGAACGTCTAGAACGAACCCGTCTCAGCGGACCGAATCTTATTTAAAATTAAAAAAAAAACGCGCAAGTTGCTCACCGTGAGTAACGCACGTACATCAGTAGCAGCCACGTGTAAACAGGCGTGGTATTTTACTGATGCGAACCGGAAGTCTTTAAAGTTAACTTCCCTGCCTTCTCCCTTTTTTGTTTGCTTCCTTCCTTCTTGCAAACTCTCCTGTATCATTTGTTAATTACGTTGCTGAAGTTTTGCAGATTAGGTGCGGGTATATGGGCCACAGTTCATGGGTCAGGAATTGAAGGAACCCTGGCACACTTTTACTGTAACCATCGTGGAGCTTCTGCGAGCGAACACTGCGGTAACGGGACTAACAGAGAAGAACGGACAACACGAAGGGCTTCATTAAGAGCTTATTGTCTCGGGAATCGACAGCTGCAAAAAATATTTTGACCCTGCCAAATACGAGCTGAGTCACAAAGATATGTCGCAAGCTGCAAGCGCTTTTTCTCTCCTTATGGACAAGCGAGCACGCTGAAAACTACAGGGATGGAGGAAGGGAGCAGGAGTGACAAGATGGCAATAACACGCATCTGCAAGTTAGCGCGCGTCATTACCTGGCGCCATATGTCGGCACTTCAACGGACTAATCACTCAAACTCCCTCACTACAATTTTTTCAGCCGTCGCACCCACTCACGTTTGCAATCGCGTGCATTCACGCTCATGAGTACTCAATGACTCATGTTCGTACTCACTTCTACACACACTCATAAGTACTCACTCACCACGTTCAAATGAGTATGAGTCAGTGTGAGTGAGTGTGCTCATGAGTGAACGTGCCGAGCTGGGTCTTGAGCACTTCCTTTTCTTCATTCTTTCGAACGTGGATCTGGCTTTCTGTTTCACCATGAGCGCGTGCGTACTTGTGGCGGTATCCTTCGGTGACCACATCAACTACGCGGGTCACGACGCTCGAACCAGCCAATAGCCGTGCGCTTTGTGCTCAGCGTGCCGTTTATTGCATCATTAGGTGATAAAAGGGGGAACGATCTTTAGCTGACTTTAAGAATGAACCGGTATTTCCAGGCCAGCTGTTGAGCTATAACATCTGGCTCGCGTGTTCTCTTAAGCCTCGACTACCGATCAGCAGCTTTTTTGATCATGCCCAAAAAGGGGTTGCAGGGTCCACTTAGGCAGTGCACTCACGCTTAGTTAATTGCTACTCACGCTTTGCTAATGCAGCGGTGCGTATCATGTCAACAGATTCAAAAGAGGGAGGCAAAACACAGAGATGATGCATGTTGCACACAATTTGATGCTGTACGCAGAGTATCACCAGTTTCCGAACATGAGAAACACAAAGCGCCTTATGAAGCACCCAAACTTAATTTTCGTGAACACACAACCCACTGAAAACACTGGTTTTGTGGCAAAAAAAAACATGCTGTAATGAGACCACGGGAAAAATTAAGCATCAAAGCAACAATTTTTAAAGACGATAGCCTTTCTTCGGGACCTTCGACGGAAAAATTTTGGTTTGTCTGTCTGTCTGTCTCTCTTTCTGTTTGTAGATTCGTCTGTTTGTCCGTCCTAATGCCACCTCAAACGGGACCAAACGGCCAACCCCATCCGCAGCGCCCACCAATATTGCTCAAGGTTTAGCGTTCATAGTGGTGCGATTGTCAATTAAAAAACAATTATTGCGCATATCTGAGACGCCACAACAACGCTTCGATGTTTTATATGTCTTCCTTTATACTAGAACAGGCACACACAAGTAACTCTAAGGAATGTAGCGTTTAATCGCGCTTCGCTGACAGTGCAACGGGATGCTCAAAAAGGCGCTTCCAACGCTTTGCTACGACGTCACGGTGGTGGCAGCTGCCCGTCGCTTTGCGTTCTACACCTTATCACCTCCGAGACTGGCGGCCAGCTTTCTCCGCGCGCTGAACGCTTTCGTTTTCGAAGATAACTGCCAGATGGCACTTGTGTCTAACGTGCCTAGATGCGCTCGTTCGCCTCCGCCACACGCTCGAGGCACTCTAACGCAGTGCCTGCCGAATACCATTCACCGATTTTCTTGCGCAGTACATCAAATAAACGTTTTGTTTACTCTCTCCAGACGCAAGACTATTGTATTTTCACCACATTTACAGTGTAGCATGTAGACTCAGACCAATTTTTTAACTTGCTGGAGCGCCTAGCAACATTTTTTTTTGTTACGAAAGCGGGGTTGGGGGTGGGGCACTCCTTTCAAATAGTAATTTTTCGGTCTGTATGTCATGACAAAATGAAAATTGGGGAGAGTGGGTCGAAGGTGGGTGCCCGGTCTCAGTGTGCTATCCCCTGACTATGACACTAGGAAATATGTACAGACGCATTCGCTATTAAAGGAAACACTCTAATGAGCACCTTTCTTATCAGTGGCTCCCTAACTGCAAGTTGATGAGGACACATTGAAGGTGCGCTTTACTAGTTTGTCGGAAAGAGTCTGAGCTGGGAACCACCTGTAGCCCTATGCAAATCTAAGCTCTTAATTTTATTCAAAAAAACGAAATCCTGACAGGCTCTGCGTGCGAGTGTTCCCCTTAACAGTGGCCGCGTCATTACATACAAATCGTCTGGTACTTTGAGTTATCACTTACGAAATGATGTCGTCCTTTTCCCTGCACTCCCTTCAATGCCACACGGTTGGATTCAGCCCCTCTATGTGTTCTCTCCTTTACTAAATAAAGCTGCACGCGTCAAGGGATTTACTCATACTCATTCAATGAAATGCCCAACAACGTGGGCACCGACACTTTCCTGACAACTAAGCATGAGTTGTATGTGTATACACAAATGCATAAGTTTTATTATAACTATAGGGCTATGATTTTCTCAAGAACTCGCCTGCTCTCTTGAGGCATCATGCCTATACGTGCCACCCACGCCTACTCTATGGGCGCGGCCTGAGGAGCTCCAGGGCTACGCTAAACTGCGCACCACTTATGAATGCTGCAATTTTTCGGTGAAACCAGTTTTTTACTCTACAAATAGAAGTGTCGTAAACTTTTTCCCACGTACGCTGCTGTTCGATTATTGCTGCAGTATAAGGCCCGTCACTGCTTCTCACGTGTTTCCTTTAATTATCTACCAACGTTGAAAATAAGAGAGTGCTAAAATATTCAAAATAATTAAGATTAGAATGACCCGAGCCGTTCGCTGTGATTAAACCAGCCAGTGCAACGCTTTGAAGCAAACTAGTTGCTTCTATGTAAAAAAAAAGAACAAACTGACGCTTTGAGAACGCAGCGTCTGTCTGGTACATACCTAGTTCATTTATTCTTTTTTTTCCACCTGTTTCCGACAGTGTCTGGCACGTCCTAATTAAGTCTGGCTATGTAGTGCCGCTAGGCTTCATCAAGCAGCTGCCAAAAATTTGGCGTTTTTGCACCGTCACCGTAACAACCTTGACGTAACTGTAAAAAAAAAGAACTTCATAAGAAACTGAAAGGACGAAAGAAGATGTGCCAGGAACAGAATGTGCACACTGACTGCTGCAATTACGAGGGCGAGTGTCTGTTAGGCTTGAAGTACAACATTTGACTAGGCTGTATGTTTAACTGAAAACTCATCAATGAAGGGCTGGAAAGAGCTCCTTGAGATGCGGAAGAATGCACACACTATGCTATTCTCGTTTCGCTGTTTGACTGATTTTTTGTAATTGATGTCACGTTATTTAAATCACCTTCTTCTTCGTTAGATTTGATTCCGAACTTGATCTGTTTAGTCACGCCTTAAAAGCACTTTACGCTGACGCCGTGCATTATTGCAAGTCAACAGTGTTTGTCTCTGCTTAAATGACGACAAAAAAAAACAAATTTGAATGGGCACCAGGTGGGATCACCCTTGCACAGATCTCGATCGACGTCATCCTAAGCTTGTAGCTCGCGCGTGAATAAAACATCACACTAGCCTGAACTTCTGAATCTCGTAACCTCCGAAAACGTCCATAACAACGCGTTGTATGCGTTTGCATTCGTCCAACAAAAGCAAAACGTAACTACAGCATATGACAAGGGAAGTATTTATTCAGATGCACCAGGGACCCGGATCGATTCCCACAGTTGTAAACAAACCTGTATATATAAGCGTCGCCCTGGAAACGAAGTATGAGCGCCTTCTTTCCCGTTGTCCGAGTTGGATTCATTTGCGAATTGCAGCGTGCCACGCGCAAATGAAAACTGGCAAATTGAAAGGCCCTTTTAATTTGTACGGAAAATACGCCTGGCCCGCGCAATACGATTGCTTGATGATGTTTTTTTTAATGAATCACATTCGCCTCAGATATTCACCAGGACATCAATATTTGTAAACCGCTTCTGCTTAGTCAAAATGAAGGGTTTGTAAAAAAAATAATTTTGAAAATAGTTGTGTTAATATCAAGGGCAAATCCAGCGTATGCCTTTGAAGCATTCAACGACAGCGGAATGGCGAGCTCATTTTTGTAACACATCGATCAAAGCCTTTGTCAAAGGACAATGCGACATGCACTTACATATATGTTGGAGAACAAGCTATTTGAACACTCGAGCGTACTCTAAAAGAGAAACAGCGAATACCTAGTCTACCAAGCGAGAAAGAAAAAAAAATAGATTTAAAAATTCAACTCACCCCGCCTCGCGGACAACGAAGAAATATAGCGAAGCTGCGAAACTAGTAGTGTTCCGTTCATCAGGCTAACACATTTTCATATTTCACAAGGATTCCATACGTTGTATGAGCGGTATTTCTTACACACTCTTTGTTAAACTGTGACGAAGCACAGTAGTCTTGTTGCATCTTGACGACGCCACTCTGATATATGCCCGTTCACAAGGACGCCTTCGCTTAAGATGCTCCAAAATGATGTATCACCGCTCTTATTTAAACGCTCTTTGTTAGCTTTCAGATGGTAGTATATTCACAACCTTCAGAAGCGCAAAATATCATGAGAGAGCGGAGTCACTATCATAACGCGCAGCAAGCAATATTTTGGGCTATTTATTGACTTGTTCATTTTTAGTGGGAGTTGTGGGTAGTGGAATTTCTCAAATATCTTGTGAGTATGATGATAATGATAGTATTCTGATAGCCCTCACAATATATCGTGGCACATGCTCGTTTGTTGGGCTAACTGTTGCTTTATTATTTAGTAAATCAATGGGGAGTAGTGGGACTTATCGCATTTGAGGTTCCCATGCCCTTTTATTATTACCGCAAGTGTTACCACAGACCCTAGACATGAAAGACTTGATCATGAACAGGCCCATCATTTGAAACCACAAGACAGAGATATACCTTTTTCCGAAAAAGCTTGACTTAGGAACAGCAAGAGTGCGAATCTTTTTTTTTTCTTTTTATTATTTTGTCCTGCTGTTTGTCGCACTACAGAAGCCTCGGTTGACGTCGAAGCTTATTTGAAGTTTGAAGTTTAGTGCATCATGAGCCGTGTTAGGGGTCTTTTGCATTTCACCGTTTTGTGAACCGTTAAAGATATTAGGATGCATTTCTTTGTTGTCTCGTCATTCCCAGCGTGATTGCAAAGGTCTTTGCATAGTATGAAGCTCTGCATTTTCTAGTGCATCGGTTCGCTCTTACGCCCCAGCGTATGTCAGATCCAACAATGGTGACTCTATCCCCAGAGACTCAATAAAAAAGGCAGCGTAGGTTGTAAAATAATAACCAACATATAGTTGAATAGCAGTGCTCAAGTTGGGAAAGTCTTGTTATAGAGGCCCAAAATGAGTACTCGCATCAAGTTGCACATAGCACTACACCCTAAGTTCCGATCATAAGCATGAAATGTGTCTAAATATCTTTTCTATTTTTCAAGTATACCACTTGTTTTGTAAGAATTTTTCGATGGCAATAGTAGTGCGAATTTTCGTGGAGCACGTGCTTCGCATTTCTTTTTTGGAAACTGACGAGCGTATATACGGTCTAGTGACCTTCAGTGTCTCATCAGCTGTTGTTTGTCATCACATTATGAGCATTTTATTAAAATATGTTGGACATCATCATTCACGTGTCCATATGCACATTCTGGACTTTTCGCTCGTGAAATTTTGCGTAATAGTGCTTTGTGCCAAGTTTCAACTGGAGGCGGGCCACCATGCAGCAATTCAAAGGCCCTGCTTGCTTTTACCGTTAAAAGAATCTGAGATTCAAGAGTACAGTCAATGTCAAATAAGTTCTGAATGAAACCCCAGCATTCTGCGCGACAATCTAGTACTCTACAACAGAGCCACACCAGGTCTCGGAAGCACTTTTTAAATAGACACTAATGCTCGTGGAAAGTCAATTGTAGTTGCAGTGCTGGCTATCTAGTTTCATAACCAATACATATGTACTGATCCCATGACACAGCTGTCACGTGGAGTTGGCATCAATTGTAGTTAGACGGCATTCGCTGAAGTTGATTTTCTAGCAGTGTCCACGGCTATGATCCTCGCTAGCACTAGCGCTTGATATCAACTTACCGCTTCTGGTGATGCTAATATCGACTATGCTGTTGTCATCGCTACGCAACTATAAACAACTGGTTATATAAAACATATGCGGCTGTTTAACGCTCTGTCTGCGCGAGCATTTGTAGACATCTCTAGCAACACTTTATAATCTTTCTTTCAATAAAAAAACTGCAACACCTTCCATCTGCATTCTTCGCATAATAATTATTCCCAAGCTACGTGGAATCTGTCGATATTTTTTCTTTGTGAGTGTGTGTGTGTGTGTGTGTGTGTGTGTGTGTGTGTGTGTGTGTGTGTGTGTGTGTGTGTGTGTGTGTGTGTGTGTGTGTGTGTGTGTGTGTGTGTGTGTGTGTGTGTGTGTGTGTGTGTGTGTGTGTGGAGGCGTATAATATCTTATGCGAGCTTAGATTGCACGGTGTGAATGTAACATTGACAAATTTTACATTTGTTCCATGTGTAGCAAATAGATCAACAAGCTTTCTTCTTGAATTTGTTGCTTCCATATTTAATTATTATTGTCAGAGCAGGACAAACCACCTAGAAACCAGTTTATGGCAGCTCCGAAGAGGGGATTCGCAGGGCATGTGTTTCCTTTGACTGTGTACAGTCTTTACTGCATTGCTGCGAAAGGGTGTATGCATGCATTCATTCCAGAATACCCCACTTCGCTTCAATACTACAGCTTCTTCGCTTCTGCTGCGCGGTCGTTCAATATATGCGCGTAAAAGTCTGCGCGTATATGTGATCGATGGCTCGGTTCCTGTGACTCGCTCGGCTAAGGCTGGTTTTTGCGCCGCTGGTCAGGCAAGCGGTGATCGCCCTATACCCTAAGAACGCTCTCACATACCTTCACCAGGCATTAGCCGATGGGGAAGTCTGCGTTTTTAAGCGCTGTGGTAGGACGCCCTCTTTTGTGCAAGACTTCCGCGCATCCTGGGGTGAAGCAACATTGCGCGTCATTTGCGTGCCTGCAGCGGCGTCTATGCATAGTCTACGCCCAAATAGGACTCAGTGCAACAATGCTGCACGTGGAAGTGTCTAAAATATTTCAGACAGTCACGCATTACGGGCGCTATCACGAACTTTCTCTTCGACTGCCGTCGTATTTGTGGAGTTACCATAGTGAGCGTTACGGCGATAGCATTCTTGTTTTGTGTCTTTTGCTGGCACAATTGGTGAACTAGGTGTAAGAAGACACTGTATTATCCTCTATTGTCTATAGTAAAACACTTTCGCTGTTTAGGTAGTTCAGGCGTAGTTGCAATATATGTTTCAATAGCGACATCATTATTAACGTTATAACGACACCCTTATTTATGCGAAGGGCTGTGTTGGAAACTCTTGGGACAGAGTATTTGGTGAGTAAAACAAGACGGCGAAAGGGGGAGGGGGTCCTTTCAGAAAACTTCTGCTCGTACTGGTGTATAAATATAGCGAAAAACAAGACAAACAATGCATAGAGCTTGGTGTGGAAATAGGCGATATTTGCACATCTTATCGATTCAAGCAGTCTACAAATCAGAGATACAAAAGAGAAGTGCATTGCCTATTGACCCGCTTTCAAGACTGCATTTATAAAAAAATTAAAAGAACGAGAGAAAAATAAGCGCGATAAGAGCAGGAAAACTCGAAACGAAATAAGTAAAATAAAAAATGCAATCTATAACCTCCAACCACGTTTTTTACATAGATTTACTTTGCGCTATGCAAGGATAAACGCATGTCAGAACTGTAGTGAGAAAAAAAAACAACATCAAAACATCGTAAGATGGTACTGCCACCCAGTCGTGGCGTCTTCAAATGACTTCCGAGAATTGTGGATGGCAGGTTCCTTTATTTCTTATTGTGCTGACCTGACAGGCTTCCTCTCACTTTTCACCCTATATAGCTCTTTCGACCACTACCTCACCCACCACCATCCCTAACGTACCTTACCATTTTTCATATCTTGTGCGTGCTCTATCGAGAGAACGTCTATAAGGCACGTTGGAGTGGCTTTCTGTGGTGGCTATCTTTCGCGTACATCCCAATTTGACGTCGGCCAAGCGAGAAGAGGGAATTGTCGAATAAGCGCAAAATGTTTCTCGGGCAGCAGCGCATTTCGCGCGAAAGGGCAGCGTGAAAAGTCTCCTGTGTTTGATTGTAAGATGGCGCGAGGGCAGGCTCGTGAAAAGAAAAAAAAACAATGATGCGGTGGTTCTTTCAATACTTTTTTCTTTGCAGTCCTCCATTTATCACTCACCGCAGCGCCGACAACCACACCCGCCTGGTCTTCTTCTTAGGTCGCGTACGTGGGACGGAGCCGAACTGTAAGCAGGGGGTCTGAATTACCCATATTTGCTGCTCGAGCAGCCAAACAGAATTCTTCACTCGAGAAGAAAGATATAAAAGACGGGAGTTTGGGAACCCCAAAGATCGAACGGGCTGACCACGCCATCGAATACGCGATCCACCACCAGAGTGTAGCAGATGGCTTCGTGGGGCGCGCCATACCGCTGAAACTCAGGAACAGGAATTCACGCCCTATAGCTCAAGTCCAACGAGAAATACTCTCTTTTTCTGCTGGTTTATTCTTTCCACCCCCTTCCACGCTGTTTTTCGGTTGCCGCACGGGAAGTATTGATGGTCTATTTTTAGAAAAATAGCCGGGTTGGTCACAGCACGAGTTCTACCGAGGGTGTCTTCGGTCACAAGGGGAACACAGGTGTTGCCCATTGTTGTAAAAGGGGGGAGGGGGGCAGAAATCACAGAGTTTTGCTTTTATGCTTGTGGCGGCTGAGCATGTGCGTCTACATCCATGAAGTCGGTGAGATGTATGCGTCACAGATACGTCGAGAAAGACGGCGGCGACATGTGGAGCAGTAATAAAGAATACGATGTCACAAAAATTCGGCAGGTCCCGCATGCAATAGAAATCAAATATATGCGAAGCATGCACAGAAAAAGTTTGCTATGGTGCACCTTTAAAATGAGCATAACGTCGCGAAGTGGATAGACACAGCACGCCGTAAAGATATGTAGACATTTTACATGCATTGATGCTTCTAGAAGACATTCTAATGTGAGAACTGATTGTTAAGAGTTGCATAACAATGCCTGCACCAACATGTGCTCTACCACAACCAGCAGTGGTAAGCTAAAATGTTGTTTTTGTATAAGTACCTGATCTTCGTTAGGTGAAGCGGTATGCTGTAGCATATGCAGTTTTTTGGGGGGGGTGGGTGGGAGGAGGGGGGTTAGCCGCGAGTGCCATAATAAAGATCGACATGAAGTGCGGTGGTTGTGTGCACATTGTGGGTTTACTAGGAACGTTCAGTACGCTGTCGTCTACTAGTGACTACACTGGGTATCTTTTAGTCTGACGTATAGCTCATTTTCGACAGATTGGAAAATGGTTGAGTCCCGTGTACTTCGATTTAGGTGCACGTTAAATAACCTGAGAGGATCAAAATTTCCGCAGCCATCTACTATGGTGTCTGGTAAATGTATGGTGGTCTTAGGGCGTTAAACCCCATCAATAATTGTTACTGACACCAGCCCTCAGGTAAAAGCACAGACGTGAGTATTATCAAAACAAAGTGCGCTTCACGGTGCACCGATGTTATTATCACACGTAATTTTCCTTAGCGTGTTCATTAGAGGTCAAGCAACGCTTGAATATAAGCTTGCTGAATCACAGAAATATTAATGTAATGTTTCTTCACCATCATCGGCAGTAGTGTGACTACGTTCACTGCAGGACAAAAGCCTTTCCCGTGTTACACCAGTCAGCTTGGTCATGTGCTTGCTGCTGCCACTTTATACCCGCAAACTTCGGAATCTCATTTGCCCGCGTAACTTTCTGTCTCCCCCTAACCCACTTTCCTTCTCTGGAAATCCAGTCAGTTACCCTTAATGACCAGCGGTTATCCTGCCTACACGCTACATACCTGACCCATGTCCAACATCCCACATGCATACGACTTATATATTATCTGGGGTCTAACGTCCCAAATGCAATAACGACAAATAATGTCGTATACTTATAAGAAAACACGCAGGGGTTGTTGAGCGACCAATCTCCATAGCGTACTGAAGTCACAACACAAGTCTCGTAAACAGAGTTTTCTACTGAGTGATGCTCACAGGATTTAAATTCATGTAAGTACCTAACAAAAGGAATGAGGGGACGCCCTCAACCGTAGTTTAATTGACTGAGCATCAGAAACGTCCTTTGAGGATTGTGGGTTGCCATCCTAAAGTCGAAAATTGGGCCTCTTGTTCAAATTTATTCTATTTAAAATTTCACAGTACACTCGGAAACAACAAATACTCGCCCCCTTTTTTCCTTGGCTTATCCAACCTTTGGTTCTTTGTTTTGATGATTGTAATGATTACGGCAAGCACATAAGGACCTCACAAAACAAGCATCTGGTGTTCTGGAATCAGCGTATTCACAGGTTTTGTATTACTCCGTGGCGTGGATACGATACACGGCCAACTTATTTTACACCACAACTCAGACATGTTTCTTAGCCGTATAGGGTCCTTTTGAAAAACGTGGCAAAGCTTTCTGGCACCACCTTCCTTATTGCACTCTGAGAATACGCGTAGAAGAGGGGGACGGTGAAGTGGAAGATGACAAAGAATGGAAGCGACGCCTTGCGAACGGCACTTGTCGACGAGCCTTCCAAGCCCCCTTCTTCAACAGGAAAGCGTCTTGTCTTCAAGTGGCTAGAGATGAGCCAGCCACTCCAGTAGCGACTTCAAGTGAAGAGGAGAAGAGAGGAACAACGAAACTTCGGGAAAGCAAGGCGAATAAAAAAGCGAGAAATTAGGAAGCATTTGTGTTTCGGAAAGCAAATGAAAAGTGTTTCGTATCTTTCACTTTTTTTTAAAGAGCGCACCGTAGCAGCTGGAGACATGCGCTGACGGCAAGGCATGCTGCTACTCGCTTTCAGCTGCCGCACTGGCAACAGTCTTGTCTTTTTTCTATTTTTCTTTTTTTCTTCTAGAATAATAAGGAATAAGCTTGCGAATGTTTCTGCGTAGCGTGCGGTAGTGTGGTTGCTTCGTTTCCGCTTAAGGTGTGGTGAGCTTTAGAACATGGATCAATCTTCTAGCGCAACGATGCCAGCTAGTGGTCTCCGCTCATCTGAAATCGGCACAGACACCAAGAAGACCATCACGACGATGTAAAGAAAATAAACACGATTAAATTGTGAAAACATACGAACATGCAACATCTACGAAGCTTCCGAAGCACTAAATGCTGGCCGCAGCAGCGTAGTGAGATGACGCATACTGTACATACGACGTAGGGCGTGGAACCTTGGTATGTGCTGCCATCTGTAAAAGACGATGCTTCGCTTCATCTCTTTTTCCCTGCCCCGTATATTTTTACTCGCCCGCTTTTTACACGTCTACTGCACGCGTAAAAGCCAAGAGTCGGGCAAGAGAAGCATGCGGAATTCTAAATTTGGGACGACTCTACAGTTACAGTACGCCAAACTGGCCGTCACTGTGCCGCATATTTTGGCAGCAGCTGGGGGTCGGAGCAAACAGTGCCATAAGCCTCATACGTTCACCCCACCCAGCCCTTTGGGATGCCACAGTTCTTGCTTTTTTTTTACTGAGCTACAAGCGCACCCTTTCTGCATCAGGGTTTGGGTTTTTTCTACCCCAACAAAAATTGTTTGGACGGCGTCCTGGCATTACATTCAGGGAGTTTTGCTCCGTGACATGTGGCGAAAGGGGCGTGGCCACGTCCTCGGCCGATGTGACATGCCTAGGAGAGGTAAAGATAAATAAAATTACACAAAACGCCCCAGAAAAAAAAGCAGAAGTAGAAGCCAAAGGCTGTTGCGGGACAATTGAATATTCAGCGTCACCTAGATCTTCGCAGCCAGAGAATTTCTGAGGGCAAGAAATGTTTCTTGTGCCCACTTTTTGTATCTGAATGCAACACTGTCATTCGATGATTCCACCTAAGAATTGCTGTGAACACCATTCGCTTTCACGAGGGGAAGTTAAAAGCACCGAAAATTTCGCATAACGAGCAGTATTATAGAAGCTAATCAGGTACAAATTTGTACAGAAAATTAAACCTAATTTCACTGGGTGTTCGAAGTATATGGCATATTTCCTAATATCAATTTTTTTAAATCCCTTGTGATGGGTAGCGTAACTGCAGTCTCTAAGATCAATTTTTCGACGTGGTGAACAATATTAGCACATGACAGCAAGATAGAGGGTCCACCAGCTACGTAAATCTTTTTTGTTATTGAAGTGACAATTTACGTCAAATTTACGATATGATTATTTTATTATGGGCAAATAGTTTGCTTATTTTACTATCGATACAAAATTGAGAAGACCATACAAATGAGAGTGAAAAGAGAAACTATATATCAAATAGATTTTTTTAAATATGGCAAGTGTGGTGTTTAAAATTATACAGTACCAGCTGTGACAAAGCACAATACGAGGACGTGTTACAATACATTAGCTAATAGAGTCACGAATAATTCATAACCTTGAATACCAAGATTTTGCAAAGGCAGTTGAATTAGTGTAATCTGCATACGTGATGCATCTAACGTGGTCCAAATGGCGCAAAACGTAATGGGTCACACCGTCTTGCAAATCACGCCATCTACTTGCAATTAAATGTCAGGACGGATCTTTTCAAACGTTGTTCAGAGCGAGCAGCGGAAACGTAACGGTATTATCGTACTTTGCAGTGCACTTTAGAAATGGATTTGTAGAAACGTTTTTTTCCCATTAAACTTTTTCAAAGTCAGTACAAAGTGTATTCACAAGCTGCAGTTTGTGTTGCAGTATGCACCATATAAAAATAACTAATGTATTAGAATCACGTGAATGATCATTCAAACATGCGAATGGTTTTCTCGGCTACGTAATGACAGCCACTCGAAAATATCACGTTCAATAGTGACAATTTAGCTATCTACGGGATTTCATTTTTTTAATATAACATTCTTAGAAAAAGAAAAAACAATTAGTGTGTACCAATTACAGGAGTATAGTTTGTACCGAAGCTACAACCAAATCTATTTCAAGGGGTTCAATAAAATCTAGTGGGGAACACAACAGCTATACTTCCGAAACATTTCTTCAATACTGTTACAATTTAAAGAACCAGCAAATAGGCAAGAAGAACGGCTCTATTAAAGCGTCGCACTGTAGTATACTACAGATGTCGGTGCTCGTAATCTCTTTTGAATCATTGAGCCTCATATTTCGAGCAACTCCTCGAACTCCTGGCAATGGTTTGTTGCACCAACCCTCTCCTCTTGCGAAATGCACAGGCGCAACTCAAATTTTGTTTCGGAAGGAATCATAACCTCGTGCCGCAGGCACTGATCCGAGTAGTATAAAAAATATTTCAGCAGAAAAAAAAGAGATGAAGCCTCCCTCGCATTCCGACGGCAGTAAGAGGACGCCCGATATTCTGTCGTCCCGAGTCAGCCGTCAATACAGGAAACCAGCGAGACGTACCTAGCTGGCGAACAGCAAGACAGAGGCTGCAGAAGCAATGTGAATGGTGGTACGACGTTCCAGCAGCCTCGAACATGGACTAAAGCCATGTTGTATGAAGTCGCTTATACCCAGACACACGGTACTATCAGGAGTTGCTCCTGACAATAATGTGTCATCATGTTTTTTTGCTTTTAGTGCTTTCACTTTCTCTTTCGTTGTGTAATTTATATTTGTTTATATATGTTCATTGTTTATATTTATATATGTATAATTTATATATGGTACTTATAGTTTTTATATAACGCCTTTGAACAGTTCCATAATCGTAGGGACATTTCCAGGCAGTTAATCTTCCTTTAGCCGCATCATTCCTTGAAATGTAATATTTTGATTTGTAACATGATGAAAATAAACATTATTGTTATGAAGTATATTAGTAATCATGTTTTGTAGTATTATTATCTACAATCCATGTCCTGAAGTCTCTTCCCCCTCCACAATCTCATAGAAACACTCATGAACCTCACGTCTGTTCAGATACTGATAAAAGGAAAAGCGAAAATCGCACTGCTCTAACTAGGAGTATATAGAAAAAAAAATCACACCATCTCCAACTAGAGGGAACCATGTCTACATGCGAAGCTGCGGGACCTAATGCTTATTGTGGCGGTCGCGTTGACGTTGGCGCTCATCGCGGCATTACGCATGAGAAAAGCCTGGGGAGGCACAAAGCTTGCAGTGATGGACCGGTGTTTCTTACTGGAACATAACAATCGCTGCTAGTGGGTGACGAGAGACCGTCTACATCGATTGGACATAGAAAGTCGCAGTGCGCTTTTAGGTAACGCGCACGCTAGAATTTTTTCTGTATTGAACAACGCACAGGAGATTTCTTCCACCGGCACCTCCTTGGAGGTTAAGATCCAGTGCCACATACATGGTGGGCCCCGGGAACGGTTGTGCAGCCTGAGCAAGCCGTGTTTTCAATTGTAACTGTAATTGTGGGTGGGTAGGGTCCTTGGGACGGCTTTTTTCTCTACCATAGTCGAGTAGCAGGTACTCTAAATCGTTAACAACTTTTTCCGAACACACAAACCCGCTACCAGATGCTGTCTGCATCGGCGTCGCGAGGCTAGAGATGGGGAGAACGTAGGAGAGAAAGGGGGAGAATACGCGCATGCGTTGTATGGGTGGTCACGCTGCACACTGAATCGAGCTCGATCATAAGAAGCGTTGCATGTAGAACAAACAAGATTGTGACAATCTATAGTATGCTTACTAACTCGCCATTCTCCTTCAAACGTCCCTTTTCCTCGAATACCAACTGGAAACCTTTCGTGCGCAGGGACAAATAACGTAGCTCAGGACGAAGGTCTTTCGAGACCGTTCTGGTTCACGATTGCTAAACGCACACAGACCAGATGGAGTGGGAGCAGATGCACAGTGCATGATGAATGAAGTCGCCGTCCCTGCGTGACGCGCGTGGGCTGCCTGCCAATCGCCGCCGCAGGGCTCATATTGGGCGGGCTTGTGTTGCCCTCGTGGGAGACATTGCTGCACCAGAATTCTTACTGATTTATAACAAATTGGCTGTAGTTCAACAGGGTTCTAGTTCAACAAGAAGCTAGTTGGTACTTTTTCATCACGTACTTTTTGCGCAAAACTTCTCAGACGTTGATGAGCGCACGTGCCAGATTGTGTAGGTAGTCGGGATCTAATATGGCAGCAGTTCCGTGGGCGTGACCTCAGTTTCGTTGACGGAGAAGAAACTTCAAACGGGCACTATATCGGAGGTGGGATTTAGTTGAGGCACACACACACAGATATATATATATATATATATATATATATATATATATATATATATATATAGTACCTTTTCGTATTTCACCTCCTTGCTATTCAAAATAATAAATAATATTTTCAACACACCCACTCAACCTCTATTTCTTTCAACATAATGAAGCCCACGCAAGCAGAAGGCTATCTAGATCGCCGGTTGTGTACCAGCAGTGTTATGCTGGTACAAGGCAAGTGGAGGGAACTCTCTTAGGGATCTTTCTATCCTATTATATATTTGTGTCTCCATAAGAGAGGCCGTGGTAAGAGCACCAGATATTCTTAAGAGGGGTCACTGCCCAGGTGCGGATATCAATAACTCTCGTCGTAGTCATCACCATCATCATTTCACTGAAGTTCACACGGTATTAAAGGAGCTCCATGACACAGAGGGGCCCTTTATCATGCACCGATGTCACGCCACACACCGTCGTAGTGACTTGTATAGTGCTTCAAATGCAGACACTCGCGTAGTTTATTGGCATCTCAAATTTTGTCCTGCTTTCATTCTTTACACGGTCCCGCATGACAAAGAAGCACCACGTCTGAGATGTGTATATTTCATGGCTAGTCAGCGTGAAGGCAATATTTGTGGTGCGATGACTCCCAGCCCGTTTTAGCCTAAAATGCTCGCTGAAGGAGAATGTCTGGAGCCCGATACGATGGCGGCGTTGTAAAATGAGACACAGCGCGAAATGAAGCGGTGTAAACGAGTGCTTCGGTCAAGCAGGAAAACATAATGAAGTCATAGCGAATTCACTGAAAAGCCAAAGAAGGGGGATTCGGGTGAGAGAGGCAGCTTTCAACAAAACAGTTAACCAGGAGGAGTGCGCTTGCATGTGTTCGATTATGCTGGAAGAAAAAAAAAGATTGATTGGGTATTTTGACAGTGTGCTAAATATGTACTTATATTTATGTGCGCCTTACAGAACCCGGGGTGCTCGAAATTTCAGGAGCCGTGGAATCAGCCTCTTATAATGATATCGAGGTGTTGGGGCTGTAAACCTCCACTAATTATCAATAATAATCTTCTGAATACCACGTAGGTCGAATTTAAAAAAGTTACGTTTGTCTCTTCACAAACCAGGAAGCATAGTACATAAGACGCCATAGTTCAAGACGTCTTTGAGGCTTCTTCAAATTGTCATTCGACAAAGCGTTAGAACACGCTCCATCAACGCTATAAATTTCTTATCTCAGTGAAACCTTCAAGTATTGTTACGTAAGAACACAGAAACGAAGAAGTATACATGACCATTTTATGCAGGAACAGAGAGATAAGTCAGTGCTTTTGGTAATGTCTTAGCCAGCTTTTCAATTCACTTCGACTCTTTTCGTTCTCACTAGCAGTGTGGGGCGTTCAGTATTACGAGAGCTCATTAAATTTTAATCAGGTACGCTTTACCACAAAAAACTTCAAGGCTCCATGACCCACCTTGCCAGGCAATGATATATCTTAATGAGGTGGAATCGGGTGACTTTTAACTTTTCGTTTTTGAAATACTATACCTCGTTGCTCACGTGGCACAAGACAAGGTACGCATACAGGTTGAAGAAAATTATGAAAGTGTATTAGTCTAATACGAGAGACAAAACAGGGTAAATCCAGAAGGTTGTTAAAATGAGTTTTTTTTTTCAAAGGATAGCCTGCTTTGCGAACCGATCTTAATCTAGCATTATGCATTAGTGTTTTATTCTCTACCATACATGAATACGAGACTACTCTACAACGCGTAATATTGTGTATTTTTAAATATGCTTTTGCATTTTAATATTTTTCGTCACGTTGGCTCCTTATTGTACTTTATGGCGGCGCCGGTGATCGGAGATGGCACCTGAAGAATGACAAGTTGAGTAACAATAGGATGGCTAATTCATTGAAGTTACGCATACCGAGAGGAGCAGATAGCTGAGTGCACCGTACGTAGTATGAGCTCTTTCATGAGTATGGGACGACGGAAGTGTGTCTGGTGGGTGAAATGACAGAGTAAATAAAAAAGATATACAGAAAAGGAAATAGCAAGTGTGAAACCACTATAATATCGTAAAAATGAACCTAGCGAGAAAGAGGTTGAACGACAGAAAAAAAAGTGAGAGCATACGCTTTTTGTTATGCGCGATGCAAACCATGAAAATAATGGACTCGCAGGTAGCTTTGATTTCACTCGAGAGATGCGTAATGCCTGGAGCGGTGTCGCAGCTCGAGCGTTAATGACACCGGCAACGACGAAGCTCGTTCTTTTTAGGGGCGAAGCTCCTTATGTGTTTGGAAAAAGTGGGTAACGATTTAGTGTACTAGGTACCCTACAATAGGAGAGCACAAAGCCGTCCCGAGAACATGTGTTTAGAAAAATTGGTTAACGATTTATAGCACTTGGTACTCTACTATGGGAAAGCATAAAGCCGTCCAGTGGGCCTTACCGAAGTTCTTCGATCGGAGGCTCCTTATGGCGTGGCTTGCGCGTCCCTCGTAGTACGTAACCACCAGTGGCACATATTCGAAATAGCGGTCCTTACGATTTTGACCTCCAAGGTGGTTGCGGTGAGAGATTTCTTCTGTGCATTGTTGAACAATAAAAGATAGTGCTCAGTGCACATGTTAATGGCTACTAAGGGGGAATGAGAGACAGGAGCATTCGGCCTTTAGGTAACGCGCACGCTGCGATCCCCATTAGCAGCTATTGGCATGTACATCGAGCACGATCTGACAAGAAAGGGTTGCTACGTTATACTCGCTGGGTGTAACCTCCTTGGTTTTAGAAAGGTTTAGCGAGCGTTGGGCCACATAGCCATGAATACAGTGAACTAGTATATACCACGAACTGGAGGTGGTCAAAGGTGGGAAGTAAACCCGAAGCGCAAGCCGTAAGAAAGTGTGCATGTGCCACCTCCCGTTTAGTCCTTGAAATGTTCGCTGGATGGCGGTGCTTCTATATGGAGAATATATGATGAAAAGATGCGAGATAGTGGTACTTGGAGTGCTGAATAGATGGACGAACGGACACACAGACAGATGCATGGATGGACGCATGAACGGACGCAGGCGCGGATGCATGGACGAACGCAGGGACGGACGCACGAACAGACGCACGCACGGACGGGTGGATGGACGCATGGACGGTTACACAGACGTACGCAGGAACGGACAGAAGCAAGAACGTATGGATGGATGAATGCTTCGCCCCACTCCCCATCATTCACTCCGTGGATATGCTGCCATTTTTTCTCGTTGCCCGAAACACGCGACCGTATAAAAATTGCCGTGAACGTGGCGGCAAGGTAGTGTAATAGTACGCAGTGTATTTAAAAAAGATAAATAAAAACATTCCAAGTAGTTTTAAGGCACTTACTAAGGTTCAGGAGTTCGACAAGGTATTCTATCGGTAAACCATGTGGATGGGCGAATAACTGGTTTCAAGAATTTCATTACTAATTCCTTGACTCGGACATCGCTTGGTCCTTTCGGAATGAATGTCTTATTCGACGATGGAATGTTGTGTTGGGACATCTGGCATGCACCTAAAGGTGTCATTCTGACATGAACAGGCACTAATTTCTTTTTTTTTAGAAAGCGCACAGCAGTGCGACGCCGTGATATACGCAATAGGCTATTAGGTTTTGAGGAGGGCAAAAGTGTTTTGTAATTCAAGCACATTCTGGCGCACGCCTTCAAGACTGGAGTGCATTATGCAGCATCAATTGAAAGTTTAAGCGTCATTCACTGCGGTTGGTCTATGCAGCACTAGTAAGGGCTGCTATCCTGGCAAGCACAAGCGCTACGTATCAGCTCGCCGCTTCTGGTGTTTTCTTTCGGCATCTTTACAGAGCGGTAAATAATTGATAATACTAAACAAAAGTGACTGTTAAATATATGTATCTGCGTACAACATTTCCACATAGAGTCAGCGTCATTACAAAATCTATTCCCTAATAAAAATTATACTATACGGTCACCTTTCCTCCACTTCCTACGCGTATAATCGATTCCCGTAGTACGTGATAACCGGTGCATTTTTTCTCTATCGAGTTATAGACTACTGAATTAGGTGGTGCGCCAAATGTTTGAAGATTGATGTCAAGTTCTTCCAGCGTATGCATCACACGCGCATTAGAGATGCACAGACATAGTCCATGTATTATCAGGGTGTAATGCCCGCAATAATGATGAAAGGATCCGGGAGCAGGTGCTGCTTGTGGTGTTGCGCTATTTCGATCAGTTAGCGCCCCCGTTGTCGATCATCGTAGCGCCACCACACTACTTTCCTGTCGGCATAGTCCTCTCATCTCTGCACTTGTAATCTTCGTGAAGGGTGCTCAATTACAGTCGATGCACGCGCTTGACGTTTCCTTAAACAGCGACCGTCGTGAGGGTTTGAGTAAATGGCTACGGGAAGGAACACTTTCGTGTCCTCTCGTCGACCGAAAGCAGCCGCTTCATAATATATATATATATATATATATATATATATATATATATATATTATATATATATATATATATATATATATATATATATATACATATATAGAAGTAGAATTTAGAATTTAGAAGTAGGAGTGACAGTATATATATAGATATATATATATATATATATATATATATATATATATATATATATATATATATATACTGTCACTCCTACTTCTAAATTCACAAATAAAAACCAAAAAGTGGATGGAGGGAAGGCCGCTGTGGTAGCTCAGTGGTTAGAGCATCGAACGCGTTATTCGAAGGTCGTAGGTTCGATTCCTGCTCACGGATGGTTATTTTTTCATCCACTTTTCTTTCTTCTTATTTACATTCCATTGGTTCTAATAACTTCCCCTGTACATTCCTTGGCATTACTGTCTGTTAGATCTCAGTAATATTGTGTTAAAACATGGAAAAACGAGCCCTTAGATATACACTTCTTTCCCTTATATATATATATATATATATATATATATATATATATATATATATATATATATTGCTACATGCATGTTGACATTTTGTGGGACGATGCGCGTAACATTCTCGTGCAAGGGTGGTGTGGCACCGAGATCAGTACCGGTTGACGTGACAGCCGTGTTTGGGAGCCGCAAAAATATAGGCAGGACTCGGCGGTTTTCGGCCGTTTCGAAGCGGCGGCGTTCCTTAATCATGAGATCGACGGTCGTGACGTTGTTGTGCACGAACAAGTTGGAAGCGTCGTCCGCGATGCCCTCGATTATGTGGCCCCCCTTGTCGCTTTCAGTCATTTGCTCGTCCACTTTGCGGCACAACGCGAGCACGTCCTGTATGTACGATACATACGACTCGGTTGATGACTGTACACGGGTGGCGAGTTCTTGTCCTGCGGCAATTTGCCGACCGGACGGGTCCCCAAAGATATCGCGTAGTCGTTCCTTGAAGATGTCCCAGCTGGTGAGCTCGGCCTCATGAGCGTCGAACTATGCACGCGGGGTGCCATCCAAGTAAAAGATTACGTTGGCGAGCATCATGGTCGGGTCTCATCCGTGAGACAGGCTAACGCGCTCGTACATGTGGAGCCAGTAGTCGATGTCAAGGCTAGGCTGGGTGGAGAACGTACCGGGATCACGGGAATGGGACATCGCAAGGTATGTAGTAGCTGGCGCTCCAGTTGAAGGTGGTGACGGGTTGTTATCATTGGAAGTCATGGCCGGAGGCTGGACGGTGCGGCCACTGCGAAACTTCATGGTAAGGATGGGAAATGTTCCACCTCAACCAAATATGTTACGGAAGAGAAAGGACGCCGTATCGTCGAAGCTGTGGGTGAGTGAGTGAGTGAGTGAAACAACTTTATTCGGTCAACAATAGACGCGAGTAAACTCAGCGTCACCTGGCTAGGCCCACTCGGGGACCATCAGGTTAAACCTGACGGCCCTCGCGCGGGCCCTCTGGACGGCCAGGATTTGAGAGGTCTGGTCCTGGGCCTTAATTAGTCGCTTCATTTCCTCTTGAGTTAAAGGGGGACCAGCAGAGGCGCAGCCCCACAGTACATGCTCGAAGTCCGCATAACCACCACACAGGGGGCAGTCCGGGCTTGAAAACCGTTCAGGGTACATTGTGTGCAGTGCCGCAGGGCTCGGGTAAGTGTTTGTAGCAGTCGGAGAGTAACAGCTTGGGCCCTGCATAGCGAGGAGTGTGGTAGAGGCAGCAGTCTTCTTGACAGATAGTGGTGCTTGCATATCTCGTTGTACGAGCAGAGAGGCTCAGGTCGCCCAGGAGATGACGCGTTACCCGGCACACGGTCAGTCAAACCTCGTGCAGCCGAGTGCGCCTCCTCGTTGGGATTGAGCGAGGCACCCTCAATGGTTCCAAGGTGCGCAGGAAACCAGACCAATGAGTGATTTTCGAGGTCTATGACTTTTTGAATAATCTGTAGGACCTGGGGAGCCACCATGCCCATCTGGAAGGCCTTGATAGCGGCCTTGGAGTCTGAATAAATTGTGTCATGTACACCGTCCGTCAATGCAAGAGCAATGGCAACCTGCTCTGCAACGCTGGAACTAGAAGTGCGGATGGTAGCGCAGCTGATGACTCTGCAATCACAGTCGACGTCCACTGAGGAGAAGGCTTCTTGAATGTACGAAGCAGCATCGACGAAGCAGGCTCAATCCTTGTCCAAGCGGGCACTGCCGAGCAGAGATTTACCCCTGGCTCGTCTTCGTGCTTCGTTGTAGGTTGGATGCATATTGCGCGGCATCGGCGCAATCTGGATCTTGGATCTTACGTCGTTGGGCAGCTTCACAGCGTCAGGACCGACAACCGTGGGGTTTCGTTACAGCATGCCGAGTATGGCTCTACCCGCTGGGGTGCCAGACAGTCTGACAAACTGTGCAAACTCTTGGGCTTCGACAATTTCTTCGAACGTGTTGTGGATTCCCAACTTCAGGAGGTCTTCCATGTGCGTTCGAACGGGAATGCCAAGGGCCAGCTTGAAGACTCTTTTGATTAAGGCATTGATTTTGTTGCGCTCCGACACGAGCCAGTTGTGCATAGCCGCCGAATAAGCGAGGTGGCATAGCACGAATGCGTGGATAATCCGGATCAGATTGTCCTCCCTGATTCCGCGGTGCCTGTTAGCGATTCTTCGAATCAGTCCAAGGGCGCTTTCGGTCTTGGAACAAATGCGTTTGACGGCGGCTCCATTGGCTCTGTTAGACTCAATAAACATTCCAAGGACCCTGATAGTGTCCACCCGCGGAACTGGGGAGCCGTTACCAGTGAATAACGTAATGTGGCTCTCCATTGCTGGCTTCCAGGACCGGTGAGAACCGCCTCTGGGCCTCTTCTTATACAGTAAGAGCTCGGACTTAGCGGGCGAGCACCTTAGCCCGGTGGGGATGAGATAGCGCTCCGTCACATCGATGGCCTCTTGCAAAGCACTCTCGACCTGACCCTCACATCCGCTGAGGCACCAGATGGTGATGTCGTCTGCGTAGATCGTGTGGTTAATGTTCGGGATTTTGTTCAAGGCCCTCGACAGGTTGATCATGCAGATATTGAACAGCGTCGGGGAGATCACCGCCCCCTGAGGTGTCCCTTTTGGTTCAAGGGTAATTTCGTGGGTCAAAAAATCGTCAATCTTCAGTCTTGTGGACCGTGACGAAAGGAAGGAGCGCACAAAATTGTACGCCCGCTTGCCGACGTGAAACTCAGACAAGCTCTTGAGAATAAAGGCGTGTGATATGTTGTCAAAAGCCTTTTCCAAATCCAATCCAAGAATCGCCTTGGTGTCGGCGGAGCCGGAGTCAATGACCTGGTGCTTGATCAGCTTTATGGCGTCCTGAGTCGAGAGCCCCGACCGAAAGCCAATCATGTTGTGGGTATAGCATTCGTTAGACTCGAGGTGGTCAGTGAGGCGGTTGAGCATGGCGTGCTCGGCCGCCTTCCCGACGCACGACGTCAACGAGATTGGCCTAAGATTCTCGATGCTCGGTGCCTTACCCGGCTTGGGTATCAGTACTGTGCAGGCCGCTTTCCAGCTCTTGGGAATGAGACCAGTGCGCCAGATTTCGTTGATCTTGTCTAAAAGAAACTCGATCGAGTCGTCGTCGAGGTGCTTGAGCATTTTGTTGGTTACCCCATCTGGCCCAGGGGCGGATCTGCTATTGAGGGATGCGAGAACCCGCTTGACCTCAGCCACGGTGAAGTCCTCGTCCATCGATGGCGCGTCGCGCCCCTCGTAGTCGGGAAACTGGGGAGGTACCGGATCGTCCGTGGCCGCCAGGTACTTGTCTATGAGCTTCTCCGTGATCGCCTCATCTGGAGTTGAGTCGGTGGCCAAATGGACAGCTTTCGCCAAAGCTCTCTTCTGATTGGACTTGGTGTTGCCGTCGTTAAGTAGGTGTTTGAGGAGTCTCCAGCTTTTACCGGTCTTGAGTTGGCCCTCCATATAATCACAGAGCTCATCCCATTGCTGCTTGCATAAGACCTTGCAATGATCTCCTACCGTTTTGTTGATTTCGGACATTTTCTTGCGCCGTCTTCTGTTATGGCGCTGAGTCTTCCATCTCGCGAGCAGTGCCTGCTTGGCTTCCAACAGATGCGCGAGCCTACTGTCCATCCTGTCCACCTCCAGATCGGTTGTCACCTCTTTGGTGGCGCTGGCCACATCTTCTTTTAACCCGTCGCACCAAGAGTCTAGGTCCGCATCCGGGGAAAGGGCGCGCTCGGAGCGGTTGGCTTGGAACAAGTCCCAGTCGATGAACTTAAAGGTCCTCGTCTTGTTGCGGGCAACCTCTATGAGCACTTCGATGATGCAATGATCGCTATCGAGGTCGATAGCTGTGTTGGTCCATTTGACGTTTTCCAGATTCTTGACAAAGGTGAGATCCGGGGTTGTATCTCGGCACACCGAGTTCCCTCTCCTGGTCGGGAAGTCCTTATTGGTTACCAGTGTCAGATCTTCCTCCGTTGCCGTGAGCCATATGTCTCTACCCTTCTTCGTATTGATGAGGTAACCCCACGCCTGATGCTGGGCATTGAAGTCCCCCATGACGACAAGAGGTTGACAGCCGGCAAAATGCACGGCCTTCTTCAGAAGACCACCAGCCCTGGCTCTGTGTACGCTGGGCCTGCAGTAGACATTTAATATGAAAATACTGTTCCTTCGTAAGCACCGCTTAGGGGGGTCGACTAGGAGTTCCGTCATGACGTACTCGACCCCATTGTCCGCTGGACCGAGGTCTCGCTGAATGCACGTGAACCTTTTACTGACCAGAGTGGCCACCCCCCTTCCCCCTTCAGTGGAAGCCACAGTGACGAAACCAGGGAGCCTGATGTGTGATGATGTGATCGTTTCTTTCAAGGTGATAACTTGGGGTTTATCCTTTATGCCTTTTAGGTATTGTCGCAGGGTCGCCCGTTTACTGACGAACCCTGCGCAATTCCACTGCCACATTGTTATGACGTTAGTTTCGTTATCCATGTTTGGGCTTGGGGATGGGTTTCGAGAGGGCCGCCTGCAGGATGGCACCCTCTGTCGGCGGGGCAATGACACTGTTCAAGTTTGGGACTGGTGTTGTCGATGTGCTTCGCAAAAATCCGTGGTGGGTCCCCTCCAGTCTAAGTATTCTCTCGCTGAGGGCGACCAGACCCAGCTGGGGGTGCGCGATCATTTCTTGTACTTGAGAGAGGCCTGACTGTATGTTGGAGATAGCCTTCTTGAGCTCCGAAAGGAGCTTCAGAGTCTCGTCTTCCCTTGAGCTATCCAGGGCGCGACGCTTCACTGCACCCGCCTTGGGGGGAGCCTCCGCCGTGTCCATGGCCGACGAACTCGTGGCGGCCGGAGGAGCCGGCGGTTTGAGCGCCAATTTTCGTATTTCGGCTATCTCGGTTGCTAGCCGACTGATTTCCTGCTTGAACTGGGCGTCTTCTTTCCTAAGACTATCATTGGAACGCCTAAGCTCTTTGAGCTCGTTCGTGAGACGCGGGTCGTGCGAGTCCTGGGAGTTGGACGCCTGCGCTTGGTTGCCATGGGCCCTATCGGCCCACGTTAGATAGGACTTGCCTTTACCACCGGAGGGGGTGTTGGATCTTGGCCTGTTGGACGAGCCGCTCCAGGTGCGGGACGTGGAGCGGCCTCTGGAGCCGGAGCGCGCTGGAGAAGGCGATGATGGTCGTGATCTTGGGGCAGAGCGGCTTTTGGAGCCCCGTCGGCTCATGGAGCGACCTCGCGAGCGCGAGCGTCGTTTTCCCCTAGGGCTAGGGCTACATGAGGCTTGAGAATAGGAGGATCGAAGGATCGACTGCGGGGGGAGCTCCTCTTGCTGTCTGGCGCGCTCGAAGCGTCGTCGGCGAACAATGTACGGAGTCTTGAATCTATGCGCACATTCTTTACTGGCAGTAAGGTGCGGACCGCCACAGAACTTGCATATTGGGGTGCATTGGTGCTGCTCATCAGGGTTTGGAAGGCCGCATCCCCGACAGACGACGTCGCTAGGTGTTGAAAAGACATCGGCGCGATGCCCGAGTCTTCCGCAGGCGTGGCATACGTCCACTTGCTTTCTATATAGGGAACATTTTAACAGGAGCGTTCCGTACCTGACAAAATTCGGTACCCGGTGCCCGTCAAAGGCGATGATCACAGTCTCCGTCTGAGCAATTCTCTTAGCTGCCAGTGCGAGCGGGTTTTTCTGGTTAACGATCTTGCCATCCAGCGTCGCAGGGTCGTCTTGCAACGGTATGCCACGTATGACCCCCTTGCACGTGGAGTGTGGGGCAGTCTCGTACGCGCAGAGTTCGTGGATGTTGCCCGAGATGCGGATTTGCTTGAGGCGGGAGTATCGATTGGCATTTTCCCGTCTAGGAGTGCTGGCCACCATAATGTTTTGCTGTAAGTTCGGGCACAGAGTGTCTTGTGAGAGCTCATCGGGTCTGATGCCGGCGGCTGCAAGTATAGCGTCAGCCACCGCAGCCGCTCCAATTTTGGAGATATTGAGTCCACCTCTTGGTCGAATGACAATTTTGGTGTCTTCTTTGGGAAGAACCGGCATTCAGCCTGCCCTAATAATCTTGGACTTCAGCGCTGCGCCGCTATGCTTGTCGCCACGGGACGCCGAAAGCGTTGCCGCGGCGTTAGGGCCACCTACCCGCGATTTGGCGTTAACTCTTCTGGCGCCCGCAGTTTGCCATCCCTGGTCTTGAGTGACTTCCTCCGGGGAAATGTTTTCTCCCTCTACTCGATATTCCATCATGGTAACGGACGAGTGGCGCCGAGCCACCCCTGAGGCCGGCTGGGTGGCCTAGATGGGCTAGGCCTAGGCCTGGTCTCCGAAGTGCTCGTTAGGTGAGACGCCGCCGACGGAGGCACACAAATGTCCGTAAAATGGTGAAAAATCACTCACTGTGGCAAAAGAGGGTGTCCGCGTGGTCCTTAGAACTTCGCGGAAAAGATTTGCACAAATAAACATGGACACTCGACGACAAAATGCTAGAAAAGTTGGCAAAATCCGGGAGCCGACGCGAGCACGTCTTGACTCGCCGCCGCCAGCGTCTCCTCCCTCTCAAAGCTCTGGGTGAAATATATTTCAAACCAGCAGCAGCGGCGTGACCGGCTGACCAGACACCAAACGGAGCCCACTGTTCTTCGTCAGGCACCCACGCGCATCGTCTCACAAAATGTCAACATGCATGTAGCAATATATATGCTGATTGCCTCAGTAATGGTGGTTTCAGTTCTTAGTAAGGGAGGTACGGAATCGTCTATATAAGTGAGCCTTCCCTTCATCGTGCCCGAGTCATAGAATCTTTCTAACCCTTTATAACAATACTAAAATACTATATTATAATGTATGCACACCAGCGTGTACAGTCATATTTGTTTTACTCTTACTTTAATAAAGAGATGGAGGGCCGGTCTGCTACGTGTGCTGAAGTTGTCTCAAGAAGGATGTATGCTCGCAAGTTCAAAAAGCACACAACGTTAGAGAAGGTGGTAAAGTACATGGAGTAAGGCTTGTAATAATGGCTGCGGCTATCAATTCTCTCATTATGAAAGCATTTTGTGAAGCCTAGTATTTCACTTAACTACCCATCCACGCTTCCCGCTTGTGTGAAGTTCCGCTGTTCGAAAGTAAAGCGATCACAGTTGCTTACACCAGACTGTCTTTGTGTGGATGATGGTGTGCACGAAAAGTGTTGCGTATAAGTGCGACATTGCAATAGGATGGAAAAGTGGGCTAGTTGGTAATTCATGATTGTTCGGTGAACTTGGAGCACTGGAATAATACGGACACAAAGCAAAGAAGAAGCACACAGCACGAGCCTCTTCTTTGCTTCCTGTCTGTGTTACTCCCGCGCTCCCAGTTCGCTGAACGACATTGAAGCAACTGCTTTCATCCCAAAAGTGCACCCGATTAAGACACTTCTACGAAAGAATGCCCCAACTCTGACTGTACTTCTCGTACTTCCTTCATCTAAAAATCATGATGCCGCGAGGTGCGACAATATTGTTTTCACAATCAGACCTTCTAAGGATACCGATGACTCCAAAACAACGGCGAATATTCATGTCTTGTGTAAGGCTTGAGAGAGAATAAAATGACGGAAAGGCAGGGAGGTTAACCAGAAATTGGAGCATCTGGTTTGGTACCCTGCCCTGAGGGAAAACAGAATGGGGAAGAAAGATGTGAAAAAAAAGCTAAGAACGAAATAGACGTGAGAAAATGAAAAGAAAATTGAGCATGGGTGCTATAGCCTATACAATAGACCACTGCCACGCAAAAAGTTCAACAAGGCCTTCATTTTCTGTGCGAAGACAGATCATGTCACCTTTCAAGCATTGATTGTTCTGAAAAAGATCTTTCGTCAAGGTGAGCTAACGCAGCAGTTAGCTGCCGTTTTTGCATGCTATAACGAGGGCAGTGACAGAGAACGTGCTCTATCGTTTTATCGCTGCCTCAATGACCACAAATAGCACTGTCTTCCATGCCGATTCGGAAGCCGAAAACTTTGGTGAAAGCGTAAGGCTGATAGTAGAGACTGCAGTGCTGCCTTCGAGTCGCAGAAAATAGTCCACTTGCGTGTAGGTTGATCAAATACAAATTGCAACGCGTCACGAAGTGCTGCCAATTCTGCTGCCGTTGATGTTGTTGCGTGAGATGTCTTGAATTTAATTGTCGTGGCCAACCTTGGTATCACTACTGCTCCTGTAGAGCTGTCCGGCTGAACCGATCCGTAAGTGTATATGTGTGTGGAGTCTTGGTATTTCTCATACAAGAGAAGTAGTGTGAGCTGTTCAAGAGCCAGTGACGACAAATTACCTTACGCCATGAACCACACGAGCAGCTGGTACTAGAGATAACACAGATTATACACCACCTGACTGAGAAAGGTCACCAAATTACATTTGAGTGGTTGCCCAGTCACTGCGGAATCATCGGCAATGAACGGGCCGATCAACATGCCCGCTCAGCCCACACAGAAGATCATAAACTACGACTACCACTTTCTAGGACAGATGCTGCACTTAAGCTCCGCAGGCTTGCTCGCCAGCAAACCACATCACAATGGAATCAGCCACACTTCAAGCATGCCCGACTGTACTCGCTTGACCCTACGCTAAGTCTTCAAGTCCCGTCGACGCTTTGCCGAGCAGACCAGATCCTGTTATGTAGGCTGTGGTTGGGCGTTGCGTTTACCAACGCCTACGCTTTCCGCATTGGGATGGCCGACACCGCAGCCTGTGGCCACTGTGGCAAAGAGGAAACGATCCAACATATTCGTTGTGACTGCCTAGCGTATAGTAAACAACGACTATGCCTTCGCAAGGAACTCAACAAATTAGATGATCAACCTCTGTCGGAGCAGGAACTTCTGCAGTATCGACAGGATGCGACTTCACAGAGAGGGCCCTGAAAGCGCTGCTGCACTTTTTGCAATTGACCGGCCTTGCTGAACGGTTGTAGCTAGGACGCCCTTCCTGTGTGTGTTTTCGTTTTCTTATGAGTGCGCGCGCGTTTTCCTTTTTTTTCTATCTACCCCCTCTTTCTTGCCCCTACTTCCCCGCCCCCCGCGCTGGGTAGCAAACCAGATGCCAATATCTGGTTAACCTCCCGGCCTTTCCTTTCTCACTCTCTCTCTCTCTTGGTGAAAGCGACACCAAGTCATAGTCGGCAAAGGCTAGAGACACAATTTGATAATGGAGGGCGCAGTGTTTCCAAATAATTCAACCATTAGAGAAAGCACAGCGTTCAAGCAATGCTGGCTTTGCACTGACAGAACTTTTCTTTAGTGACATGGAACCCCTAGGTTAGAATTTATTGTGAAGCAATTAATGTTCTGCAGACTGTCCTCTAACCAGAAACCAGGCGAGTTGGAGCTCTAAAAAAGAAATAAAAACTAAAAAAAAACTGTTGACTGCTGAAAAATATCAGTGGGCTCGTTTTTCAAAGAGCGAAAAGAGACATAACAGAAAAAAACTGCACGAACTATTGCTTCAGTGTACTAGATTGTATTTTCTTTTTCTGCGTTTAGTGGCAAAGAACATATAGGCTATATGAAACTGTTTCTGGATTCTTAAATATGTCGGATGCACCATCCTCTTCTCCCGTCTTGGGTATGTTTTTCTCTTTATGGCCTGGTTAACTGAAAATAGCGTTCAACCAAATTTTAAAAAGTATACATGTTGGAAAGGAGAGAAAAGCTGACCTGACGATGGTCAGTGGTGGAAGCAAATGAGAAACGGACACTACACTACACGGGACCCTGGCTTTAATTTATGGAGATTAAGGAGATTATGGAGATTTATGGAGATCCAAGCACTTCCGCACAGACATAATTATCTCCTTCCCAAATGAAACACTCTGTGAATGCCGACTGGCACTTATTCCTCGACTTGCAAGTAAACCCTACACGCATAGAAAACAGCTCAGATGTGAAGCGGGCCTCCTCCTGCATTGTCAGTGATATGCATCCCAGAGTACCATGCCAATTCTTCACGACCTGTATGAAGACTTAGGCGGGAAGGCACAACTATATTGCACTCGCCTAGGCGCCGGACCCGATCGCCGAAGGTGCGCAGGGCTTCGCAGACATGTTCCATCAATCATTCATCCCTGCGGGCGCTCCATACGGCAAGTGAGAAATACATCATCCATCACTGCCTCACCCGGTAACGGGACAATGGACGGACTATATGGCTGAGACCTCTGGAGCCTCGGAGGTCGCGGAGGGTTACGTTTTCGGATTAGAAGACTACGGCGACACTGCTGTAGTGCCTGCGGCTTTTTTTTTTTTTTGCGAAGGTGAGCTCAGTTCAATCGCCATTGGGGCGGATATGGACGATGACCATAGTAGAAGTAAAAGATAGGGTCCATGGTTGTGCCTTAACCGTAAAACTATAGCTACATTGCACAAAACAGCAAAAAAATAGTGGATACATGAGCTATCTTTAAAAACTTAGGCATTTTCAAACACAGCAGCATGAGCCATGGCTCATATTAAGAGCCTTGGCAGAAACTTAGATACGGCCGTGGAAGAATTGTTGGAGGCATTTCTCTTGAAGAAACTGCAGTATCTATACATCAAAGGGACATTTATTTCCCTGTTCAAAAAAAATAAAATGAAAAATAGTTTTTTAAGTGACTGTGATGCGGAGCGTATAGGGGAAAGCCCATGAGAAGTAACCAAGGGAGAGGGGGGGCGTAGCAGTCGATCACTTTGCAGTTACCCCGCATTGGGCAGGATGGGAGTGGTAGGCCAGTTGCTTCTATAAATGAGGAATCTGGATACACCACTTCCATCGTTACTGTTTAAAGTGTTTTCTACAGAGCATAATTTTTGCTGCTGACATTTTCAGCCAATCGAAAAATTTGTAGCAGAAATCAGTCGCCATTAACTATTTCACAAAGCAACACAACGTGAATTTGATGCGTGGATCACTGATGGTAGCATGTAACGGCCACGCCGTTAACTTCAGAAATTGACGTTTTGTGGTGTTTTACGCACCCTAAAGGGGCATGCCAACTATGCCAGCCATGGCACGCGTCTTTCAAGCCGCTTATTCCCCCCCCCCTACATGTCTATGGCTCCTTGAACTTCAAACGATGCGGTGAACAATGTTCGCAGGAGGGATGAAGCCTGTAAGGAGAGCGGCCACGTCGCAGCGCCTTTGTGGAAGGGTGAAAAAGGCAGGGGTAAAGAAGAGGCGGAGAAACTAGCTAGACAGGAACGCATGCATCCATCTTTTGCCACGCCGACAAGTGACGTCATGGCTCGAACTGGAGTGCAGGCGCCGTACGCTGACAATACTAAAGAAATACAGACAACTGTGCAAACTTTTTTGAAATAAACGGTTTGTAGAAACAGACGTGTCTTAACAGTAAAATGATTATCTTTCCTTCTCTTATTCCCGATTTTCGGACAGCAACTTATAGTTAGGAAGCAACCGGGAAGTTCGCACCAAATAAGATGACTTGCATAGCACGAGTCTGTAACTCCCGTAGACAAAGAATAATTATACAGGTTTCAGTACGGCGATACCAATAATTAATTCAGGGCTTCAACTGACGCACAGTGTGCCAAAAACATGAAACGGGAAATTTTTCTCGTCGTAAGGACAGCGAAAAAAAACAAAAAGGTGAAATGAGCGCATAATATGCTCGTGTTTTTTTTTTTGTCGGTGTTCAAGCTACGAGCAACATTCATCGCGATTTTATCTCACAGTCCGTGGTTAACGCAGCAAAATAAGCCCATAACGGCGCGCGCTAGATGTCTAAGCGACGAAGCATAACAAAAAAAAAGATGTTTCAGTGCACTTTGTTAAAAAACGTTCATTACTACGGAGTTCTCGCTTGCCCGACCTTTTCCCTAGCACTTTCGCAGTGTTTCATCCCGCCGCGAAACGTGATAAGAAGCAATAATAAGGTCGTGTTCCGAGTTGATAGCGAAGTTTGCGTGTTGGGAGAGCGGTTTCATACTTCATCTCGTTTTGGCGCCATTAGTTGGAAATCGTGCCTTCTGTTTACGCTGCGTATATATCGGAGATATTCCAGGCTAATGGGTTATGCAGCAATTAAATGGTTCCCGGCTCTATACGCAGCAGCATATGTGTGGTGAAGGGTCTTACCATACATAATGTATAAACGCTCCCCGTGAAGGCTGCGTCTTATGGCACTCAGACACGCCATCTTTGCGCCATCATGCGAAAGTATGGTACGGCGCCAGTGTTCAGTTATTCCGTTCAACTGGGCTCCAGGCACAATAATGGACATTTTCTAGCCTAAATTGTGTAACAGGGACTGGTGATACGAAATGCCTAACGCAGAAAGTGTTGAGCGGAGGGGGGAGGGGTGTTACTGTAGCACAGACAAAAATTGAAAACATTTTCTAAAGGGCTGTGGACGGAGGGACTGAAACCCTTGGTAACACACGAGGAAGACTAATCAGTTACGCAATATTTTCGCTCTCTAAACCAGACGAATAGTCCATGTTTTAGTTGGCCTAATAGTTAGCATAATAGTTAGCCTTTTCAATTAGCCTAATAGAACAGGCCGACGCGTTGGTGACGTGGTTTTGTTTCTCGGCTGCTTGCTGACCCGAAGGCAACGGCTTCAATTCCGGCCACGGCGTTCACATTTCAACGGGTGCAAAATGCTGCCTATGTACTGCGTGATGCAGGGCTGGGCATTATCGCAGTACTAAAAGATACTCATATCCCTGAGATACTATTGAGTATCTGTGCGTACAACCTAGTCGCGCGTTTTTTTATTTTTTATTTTTTTTCATTTCCCTCAATGAGGGTTAAGCGTAACGCACACTGCCAATGCGTACTCCCACTCGTTAGCAGCTCCTAAAAACTTCAGCGATCATTGAAGGAAGTGCAAGTACTACTAGCTATTTCCGTGTACCACTGCAATTAAAAGCATCAATAGAGCTCGTAACAATTTCGACGCAATGAATAGGCCCTGCGCGTGTCCAGGACACTTTCGTTTAACAGAAGTGTTGCTTTAAAATGAGCTGATGTTTGAGTGTACCAATTCGTTCGGTTAAGTGAGAAGCACGAAAGACGGCTCGAGTATGTTTCCAGTGTGGCATTGTCCGCAATTCACCCCACTGCCACACACCAAAACACTCATACAGCTTGCTATGTGTACGAAATGAGAGGCATCCAGTACGCGAAGTCTACAGAAAAATGCTTCTTTGGGTTCGTTGTTGCAACGGTATAGAAATAAAACTGCACAAACAAAACAAATATGATGGCAAAGGTACCAAGATAAAGCTTACAACATCTGTATTGTAAAATTAGCGCTACATTTTCCTGTTTCCCACCATCCTTATTTTTGGTGCTTTTTTATTTCTATAATAGAAACAACATCCAACCGTACTCATTCTTCGGCCGGCCATGAATTGTGTTCAGGAACCACAGGCTAATCACCAAGTTTTCTCTTGGTGATTTCATAATGAATGCTATGCACAATACACTGGGCAATGTCAAGGCCTACCTATGTCAAACTATGGCAATGTCAAGCAGTGTAAAATGACTATCACGCTTCCCTTGAAGAGAACATAGCGTTGAACAACAGGAGGGTTGGTGTACGTCATTCTGGGCGACTACCTCCGTAGCTGCGCTGTTAACACAGTGGAAGTAACATCGGCACAGTATCTGCTAACACTACGCAAATGCTTCATGACTAATATCCTGTTGCTTTGATCAAGCTTCTCTTCATTTATCATCATTCTTGAGCTTCTTAACTTCTATTGGCAACCACATTAAAAGAACAAATAAAAATATATTTCAATGTTTTTGATGTCCTTAACATACATTTCTCGATACTAACTATATAGATTATCCAGTGAAGCTCAAATAGGAATTTAACGTCCTGTTTAAAGTGCTTGTGATCACCAAACTCAAAGTTTACCTTGGCTAGCTTTGTAGGAAAATCTAAAATAGTGACGCAGTGTAATGCGCAGTGTAATGCACTTTTACTGAACTACAGAACACGGCTTCACAAGGCCTAAATTTTCTTCTTTCAAAAGGACAGAATAAACAATTTATGGCTGCAATATCTCCAAAAGTGGTGCAGCGTATTTTCCCCGACGTAGAATGTGAGGCTGCGTTTTTTTAGAGTTCATGAGAGAGAGAGAGAGAGAGAGAAAGAGAGACACTTTAACGAAAATGGAGGAGGACACATGATGAGGGCAGTATGTAACTAAGCCAATGGACGGAATTTCATTCGTCATGCTTTGCCGTGGTGATCTAGTGGATATGGTACTCGGTTGCTGACTCACAGGTTGCGGGATCGAAACCCGGCTGTGGTGACTGCATTTCCGATGGAGGCGGGAATGTTGTAGGCCCGTGTGCTCAGATTTGGGTGCACGTTAAAAACCCCAGGTAGTCGAAATTTCCAGAGCCCTCCACTACGGCGTTTCTCATAATCATATGGTGGTTTGGGACGTTAAACCCCACATATGAATCTAATCAATTTCCTTTGTGTATTGGATTGGACGCTATGGGTGCCATCGTTCATTACGTTTCGAAAATTTCCGGCCACGCTTGCCAATCCGGGGCTTCAAACATCACCGCGTCGGACGCAGCCGGTCAAAAACTGACGGTGCACTCAATTTACTCAAGCGCCGTTGTTGTATGCAATATTTGACAGATTAAACGAGGCATTACATTCCTGAATGGCATTATCGCACCCGCACGTGCGTAAACACGTGTGGCGCTGAATTAAGCGCCTGTCACGCTAGCAAAACAAGGTTTTGCATTTTACGAAGTATACGTGTATTTCAGCACACACAACAAACGTTGGACCGTGTCACAAAACAGTCTAATTACAACGAATCCAATACAATGAGTGAGGAGGCTTAATGTACAGGGGAAGGGCAGGCCGCTCGCCCAGGGCGCCGGCGTTATCGCTCATTCGCACAGCGACCACCGCTGCCGACTGCGAACGCGCGCCTTTCTTCTGGCAGAAAGTGCGCAACAAAATCGATGCGCGTCGGAGAACCGGCCCGTTTCCCATTAGAAAAGAAGAAATGAGTTGGTGCAGCTGTGAGTTTCGGGACCTGAATCAACGACAGCTTATGGTAGTCAGACACCATCGATTGGACCAAGCATGCAATTCGAAATGAAAATGAGTGAAAGCGCACAGTGTGTTTTTTGTATGGGCTTTGGAAATCAATTTTCGTTGATGGCCCTAGCTTCAACTCTGAGATATTGTGCATTGATAAATCATTTCTCAACATTTTCGTGTAATACATTTTACCTGAACCCTTTCAGAGGGTACCTATGATGAACTGTCTGTAAATGTGTCAAATCACTATTACTGTACTTCAAGCCACTCAATATTGTATTCCAACAAGAACAATGTGGGTGTTGCTGAATTTATTTTTGTTATAGTATCTCATGTAAATAAGTTGCAATTAAAGATCTCTTTACTCAGAAGCTACTGATGCTTACTTTTGGCATAAACGGAATAAAAGTTGAGGCTGAGAACACAGTGATAATTCATTTTTGGTTATGTACATTTTGAGCACAGAGAGAGAGAGAGGGAGAGAAAAAGAAACTTTATTTGCGCGTAACGCGGAGCATTACAAATGGTCGGGCCCCTATTCCAGGGCTCCGCTGGCCCTAGCCATCATCTCTACCCGCTGGACCAGCCAACGCTGATCAGCAATGGACGAGCTGGACAGCAGTGCCTCCCATTGTTCCTTTGTGTTGTTCATGTTGTGGTGTTCTTCATTGTGATGTATACACTCCCATGTGATGTGAAACAGAGTTGGTGTGGCCCCACACCACGGACATATATCTCTGTATGTTGTGGGGTAGAATACATGTACCCTGTGTCGGCTCGTGTATGTGTTCGTTTGGATTCTGCGTAATGTCGCCGATTTCATTGCTGTGAGGTTCTTATGTGGTGGTGGATACAGTTTTCTGTTTTCCCTGTTATACTAAAGAATTGTACTGAAGTTAGGGTCTAGGGGCGTTGTATCTTCTATTGCAGCGTGCAAGCAAGCTCGGTGATTTTTGAAGCCTCGAGCCGCCTCGTCCGCAAACTGGTTCCCGGTGACACCCTCGTGCCCTGGCGCCCAGATAATGGTTTGGGTGTATTCAATTGGAAAGTCTTTATAAGCTTTTGTTAGAATTTGGAAGGCCTTCATACATATTCTACCTTTTTTGTAATTCCTACATTCAGCCTTCGAATCCATGATTATTGTCAGTGGGGCTTTTCGCTCCCTGCCCTCCTTGATTGCCAGCGCGATCGCTATCTCCTCCGCTTCTGTGATGGAGACTTGGGCTATGGAGGTACAACTTGTAACCTTTTTCTTTTCGGTCTGTGACCAAGGCCATAGTGTTCTTTGCATTTGTCTGATATGGTGCAGGGTCTGTAAATCTCGCCGTATTAAAATATTTTGTCTTTTTATCTATGTAAGCGGCTCTTGCTTTACGTCTTCCAGCATGTAGAACTGGGTCAGTGTTCTTCGGTAGGGGACATATCTTGTATCAGGCTCTGACTGAGCACATTTCCTTAGCTCTTCCATGTTCCTGTACTTGTTCACCGAGGCCGATACTCTGGAGAAGTCTTCTGTCGGTTGGAGTCTGTAGCACGCGGTTAATCTGGGTGGTTACTTGCGCTTCAGCCAACTGATCGAATGTATTCTGAAGTTCGAGCACTAATAGCTTCGCAGTTGAAGTGCTTTTTGGTAGTCGCAGGGCCGCTTTATACAGCATCCTATTATTTTGTCTGCTTTTATTTCTCCCCTCTATTCATGTTGTGGTAGGGTAGCGAGTATGTTAGTCTGCTGATGACTAAGCTCTTCACCAAATGAAGCGCATCTTACTCCTTTAGTCCAGCACGATTGTACGTTATTCGAACTATCATACGAACAATTTGTTGAGCTGTTCGTTTAAGATATTCAGTGTGTGGAGACATTGCTGATTGGACTGTAGCCACATCCATATAATTCTAACGGTTGTTTTCTCTGGAACAATATTGCCATCTAGAGTCCCCTCAAGGCGGAGGCTCAGGTCTGTCTTTTGTTTATTACTTTTGGAGAACCGATTGAGTTCCGATTTTTCTACTGAGCACTGAAGTCCCCTTTTTTCATTGTACTATTTGATTGTTTTAGCTGCTAGTTGGAGCCGCCCTTCGTTTTCTGCCAAGCTACCCTTGGCTGTCCATATAGTGGTGTCATTCGCATAGAAGTATCGAATGTCTGAAATATCTTCGAGTTTTTTGGCTAGACCAATCATGACTATGTTGAAAAGCGTAGGCGAGATCACAGCGCCTTGTGGTATGTCCTTGCTCAGTGGGTGGAAGACTTTGTATTCGTCTTTTCCTATTTTGAAAACAGCAGTTCTTTTAGTAAGGAAGTTTTGTACATATTTGTACGTCCTTCGACCACAGTTTGTCGCTCCTAGCCCATCTAATATGGCCTTGTGGCTTACGTTGTCAAAAGCACCTTTTATGTCGATGGCCATGACAATGCTTTCTCCTGCTTTTGTAACATTTGTTAGTACTTCCAACTTTAAAAGCAGAGAGATGTCCTGTGTCGGGAGGAGGACGAGAAAAACTTTATTTATTCCAAGAGGGAAAGGTGCGGTGGTGGAGTGTCAGAGGAGCCTACCCAGCGTAGGTCTCCGCTACCCTCTTGGCCCAATCCAAGATCTGGTCCTAGACCTCGGGCGCCGAGCTGCACATAGCAGCCTACCACTGCTCCTTACTATTGATGTGTAGAGAATTAGGTGGTGGGTTTCGAGTACACCCCCACAGGATATGGTCTAGGTTAGCTCTTTGTTGACAGAAAATGCACAAAGGGGAGGGGTATATCGCAGGGTGGATAAGATGGCGAAAAAATGTGGTAGGAAACGTACAGGTCTGTAACTGGCGCCATAGTATTTCATGGTAGCGCGAAGCTCCATGTTGTAAGGGGGGTATATTGTGCGCTGTAGGCGGTAGTGATTTGCTATCGTGGAAGGTCAAAAGACGATCTGTCGCGCTGAAAAAGGCCGCGTGGTCTAAGGCGCCATCAGAGGCCTGCGCTAGGCCGGTCATTCCTCGAGCACAGGTATGAGCCGCCTCATTGCCACTCAAGCCCGCATGCGCGGGCGTCCAAATGAGAGCAACGTCTTGCGTGGGAGGATGTTTCTTAAGAATTGAAAGGGCAGTTGATGAGATGCGACCTGCGCTGAAGTTGCGTATGGCAGTTTTGGAGTCACTTACAATCATAGTGATATTGGGGATGAATAGACCTAAAGCGATGGCAGCCTCCTCTGCCTCCTCCGAAGAGTTGACAGTGACGGATGCCATTGTGAGCGCCTTGCCGTTATAGTCGACCGCAGAGAGGGCATAGGATGAGGAGGATGGGTATTCTGCCGCATCGACATAGAGCACGTCATTAGCTCCATGCAATTTTTTCTGAAGAGCTTTTGCTCTTTGGTTTCTACGCTTAGTGTGATATGTTAGATGCATGTGTTAGGAAGGGGCGGTATGAGTAATTGTTTGCGTATGTTTCGGGCAATGTTGTATTTAGCATTGGTGAGTGAGGTGAAGTTAATTCGGGTAGACGATAAAATGTGGCGACCTGCGCTAGTGGTCGCTAGCCTTGCGTATTGAGCTGTTAAATTGGCTTCACGGATTTCACATAAGGTATTTATGACTCCTGTCTGGTGGAGTAGTGCGTTAGAGGTATTGGTTGCAGTGCCTAGCGCGTATTTGTAAACTCTGCGGAGGAGAGTGCTGACCGATTCCTCCTCTGCAAACTTAAGGTGAAGGTAAGGGAGGGTATATGTGATTTTACTAATCACAAAAGCTTGTATTATACGAAGTAGCTCTGACTCTCGGAGCCCTCCATTTTTCCCTGAGATTCTTCCTATCAGTCTTAGGGTGTTTTCAACTGTATTGCGTAAAGTTTCGATGGTGTGCGTATTAAGTCGGTTGTTTTGGATAAATAAACCTAGCACACGAATGCGTGATACTCTAGGAATGAGGCACCCACTTATGTGAACTTCGATCATTGGAATGTGTTTGTTCTGACGATGAGCTGGTAGAAGGAGTAACTCTGATTTACTCGGGGTACAATAGAGATTCATCTGAGATGTTAGCGCTGCTATTATTTCTACAGCTGTTTGTAGGGTGTCTTGAATGTGTTCATCTGAGCCTCCTTTCACCCATAAGGTGATATCATCGGCATAGATGGAGAAGTTCAAGTCAGGGATACGTTGAAGAGCGTTGGGTATCGGTAGCATAGCCTTGTTAAAAAGGATTGAAGAGAGCACTAACCCTTGAGGTGTTCCGAAGCTGCCTAGTGTATAGGGCGAGGAATGTTCTGATCCAAATGTTAATGTAGCTGTGCGGTCTGTGAGGAAACCTTTGATGTAAGAGTACATTTTAGCGCCACGAAAAATGCAGTTGAGGCCAGCATATATAGCTGAGTGGGCTACGTTATTGAATGCTCCATGTATGTCCAGACCAAGGATTGCCTGAGTATCCTCGCTCTTATTAGGAGTTATGATGTCGTGTTGAAGGCGAAGCATCGCATCTTGCGCTGAAAGTGAGGCCCTAAAACCAATCATTTCTGGAGGCAGTAGTACATTATCCTCCACGTGTCTCTGGAGGCGTGCAAGCACAACATGCTCCATAGTCTTTCTGAGACACGATGTTAAGGAAATGGGCCTCAGATTTTCTACCAAGGGAGCTTTGTTCAGTTTAGGTATAAATATGACTTTGGCATTTTCCCACGAAGGTGGAAGGGTGCCCGTGTCAAAACAGTCGTTAAAGTACTCAATCAGAGCTTTAACAGAAATAGGGTCAAGATTTCTAAGTAATTTGTTGTTAACGTGGTCTGGGCCAAAAGCCGACGTGGTACGGAGTGTTGCGATGGCGTGCCTAACTTCAGCCTCCGTAAACGGCGCATCTAATGACTCATTAGGTTTCCCTATGTAAGATAGTATAGAATCCTTACGTAATTGAGGTAAATGCAACGTGCGGAGGTTATCGAAGAGCTGTCATAATGGTCACTGTGCTCGTGTAACAGTTTAGTGACAGCGTGAGAGTGTCGTGCGCGAGAAGTGCTGGGGTCTAGCAGATGTCTAAGAAGTTGCCACGTTCGTTTATTACTGAGGTGGTCATGCATTCCTTCACAAAGCTGACCCCAGTGTCGAGAGGTTTGAGTGGAAAGCGAACATGGTGTTTGGCAACAAGTTATTTTGTTCAAGATGCCGTTGAAGTCTGGCAATTATTAATCATAGTTGGGGACTTTATAGCCAGGCATACAAGCTGGGGATATAAGATCCAAGACACCAAAGGCAAGAATATTGCTAGACAAATAGAGAAACTGGGAATGACGCTGTTAATGAACTCTGCAATTCCAACTAGAACAGGCAACAGCATATCCCTGGACTCAAGTCCGGACTTGACAATAGTACAATACTGCCACAGCGTGGACTGGTACAACACCCTCGAAAACCCGCGCGGCGATCATTTATACTCAGAACCACAATCCGCACAGGCCGAATCCGCAAACACATCGGCACAACTACTGTAACAGACTGGCATGCGTATATAAAATCGCTAAAAATGGACGTGAATGCCATTGACGAAGCGGACGAGTTGTGCAAAGTAATTCGAAATGAGAAGCAAATGCACACCAAAACTGTCGCTAGAACAGACGACACCCCTGAAGTAGACGCCCACCTTCTATACCTATGGGAAGCAAGAAGGAACCTCACTAAACGATGAAAAAGGCAAAAGCGAAATAAGAAACTCAAAGCGAAAGTTAAATAAATAACGCAGCAAGCCGAAGAGTATGCTAATCAACTTGCGACAGCCAACTGAGCACAGAATTCAGCTTTTCAGATAGCTCGCAGGAAGCGGGGCGTCACAGGACTCGTCGAACGTGGTAGTGCCTTCATAAAAGCGATCATGCATCAGTAGACAGCAAAATGAAGTTAAATGTAGACAAATTTATTATTCAGAAGGTTCAATTCACCCAAAGTACAATATATTGTGCTTTTTCTTAGCCCCTACATGGTGCAAATAGCAAAAACGAGTGGGGTATACAATTCTGTACATGGCGTCTCAAAGGGTCAACATTCCGAATGAAGTGCACATGCCTTTATTCGTTTTTATTTCCCCTCCTAGGAAGTATTGTGTCCTATTTTATCTTAACTGTAACGACAAGTACACGTCAATTAACATTAATCTAGCAACAAAGTGAACACTCGCGTCTTGTCCATTTTTTTTTTTCAGAAGAAGGCGAGGGTGCACTTGCTGAGGCCCTTGACTAATTCAGAAAAAGTAAAAAAAGGCGACTATTCTTATTTAACTTCAGGAAAACACCGCTTGACCCTAAATTTCCAGAGGAGGGGGTGGGCCTCGAGGACTGTCACTCTTCCTGCTAACAGGCCTGCCCTGACACTAGCGCGCTCCCCAGGCACCAACGTAAATAAAACGCGTACGTTTTGTGGCTTATCATGACAAGTTAACAAAATGTATTGAATAACGTTCCAACGTAGTTTTTGCAGATCACGGAAGATCTCGTTATCAGAGTAAATCAATAAATAAGGAAATGAAAAAAATAAATTTAACGTTTTCCCAATGGCCCCATAACACGCTTTGCTCGATGAGGAGGAGGCATTGTTCTTTCGCAATAAACTATGTCGGTACTCTGTCTTCTGTCACTGTAGTAATCACTCACTATAACATTATTTATAGTTTTTAATGTATATGAACTAGTGAGGACAAGTATATAGGTATTTTCTAAGTTTTTAACATGTTAAAAGAAACATTAAAAATAGGTTGCCATTTGGTTAACATTTGTTACTAGCTGTTTAAATGCAAAATGAAGCGAAAAGCGCATCTTGAATGCAGTTTTATTTTATAGCCATGTTGCAGGTAGCGTGAGCATTCACGACATGAATAATTACCTAATGGGGAGGGTCGTGCCATTTCTATTTTAGGTTACAAATGATACTGTTGGCTTATGTCACAAAATTTTTTTTCGTTACAATGTTTACGCCCAAAAACTACAGAAACAAAAAATTCGGTGCAAGAGCAGGAACGTAAGTTGTAGAAGGCAATTAATACTACTTGAAACCTCAGTACGGCTGTGAATTAACAGCAGGCGGAGGTTATAGTAATACTCTTTCCTACCAGACAGCGACTTGTCTGCATTCACATTTCAAAATAATCTAAGCCTATACATGTCAACCACCGATATTTTTTTACTGGTACCATCAGCAATGTAGTTGAAATACTAGGTACTTATTGGTGTGAACAATCTAAAAAACCATAGCTGCAAAAAATGACTCCACTGAAATAATTGTACAAAAAGGTACACTAGAAAAACAGATAAAGGAACTCCTAAGTGAATACTATGAGAGGTGATTGCAATATATAAACAGAATTATTAAAGAGAAATATTGGCAATAGGCATCCATGCAAACATGGAGGATGAATGTGACTTTCTGACATAAAATACCTTATAAAAAAAGCTACGTCTGGATCACATTACAATGTGGCATTAGGCGAAGTGCACGTTAGCGGGCATTGTTCAGCCTTCGCAATCCACCCTTCAAGTCCATTTCACATCGGGTTCCTCCACCCTGCCAAAACGTGCGACACCCTCCCACTCTTTTTCTGCAAGAGAGCAGGTTGTTCATTTCCGAAGCCATTAATAGAATGACCCCGTCATGCATCCACCGCTCCTCTGGCTTCGTGCAAATAGCCGGTCATTCTATAACAACCTCCATAGCTCTCGACGCATGCGTGGGCTGTTGAGGTCTATTGCAACGACGGAACATCGCTGAACTACCCGCCCGCCTCAAAGGGAATGTTGAATTGGCCTGCGAGGATAAGTGCTGAGCATAATTTAACGGCAGGCCATTACGAAAGTAATGCCTAGTATTGTAAAAGGCTGTCCACGCAATCCCAGCATGACCATTATTTTTAGATATCTTTGTTGTTGTTTTTTCAAGATGTGAGCTCATGTGTGTCTTCCGTTTAAGTTAACGTGCGACGTACAGACACTGAATGCGTGCTCATGTAAACATACAATCATTTGCGTGATGAAATTAAAAATTAAAGTTTTGTTTGCACTATAGAGAACAAGTAAGCTTCGAGAAATATGCGTTTCAAGTATATTACTGTAGGCAGTGGTGCATCCTGTAGACTTCATTACAATAATCATTAAGATGTCTTACCGTCAATATGTTTAGTACAGGATGGTGGATTGTTCTAAGATAGCCATGGACATATGAATGGAAGTTGCAAAAAAAAACACTTTCTTTTCTCAGTTTCCATCGTCACCTTATATTGAAGAGAACAGAGACAAATATTGCACAAAAGTTGTTAGTGCTGCACCACAAATGGTGTTCTCTTGTGTGTACCGGGCCTACAGCGATTACATTCATGATCGAATGAAAAAAGCAGATGAAGCTGAGAATACTGAGTATCCCAGTTGACAAGTTTCCCCACGCACTTTGCGCTCTTCGCGGTGTCGATCAGATTAAGCATTCGTCTACTGAAGTAAATGACCTGGCTATAGCCGCTAATAGCCGTGGAGTGAACAGGCAAGCGCCACTGCCACGGCAGGACAGACGTAGTTTCCTTCGCTAATCGCAATGACTCATTGCTGCATAACGGGTGGACAGCTCTGCTCTGCCTTCTCTGGAACGCAAAAGCACGCACGAACGCGTTGTGTCTGATGACGCGGCAGACGCGCACGTGCAAGTATCGATTCTTGGGCGTGGAGTCCATCGGATGGCTGGCTTCTAGAAAAATAAACGTCAGCTTCGGGTGATACAAGCCTCTCGAACGGCAGAGAGACGCGTGTGTTACGAAAGTGTAGGGTGGGGATGTCACATTGGCGGGGAGGGCCGGGCGAACGTTGCGCAGCCCAACTCCGGGTGGAGGGCAAGGTGTTCTTCGGGGAGGATCGTTTTGCGTGGCCTCACCAGCTGCTCTATCTCCTAGAAGCGTACTTATCCTGTACAACAGCCAACGACGCTCTCGCTTTTAGGCAGCTGGTTTGAAAAGGACTTGGAATGACCAAATTCAAAGGGCGGAGAATCATCCTAAACCCGATCGTGTTCGCATCTTCTTACGCAAGTAGGGAATACTAAAAGGAGAACTTTCTTGGCGTCATCTTTGCATGTATTTTAAAGGAATTTTTGATGGAGGCGAGAATGCCGTAGGCCCGTGTGTTCAGATTTGGGCGCACGTTAAAGAACCCCAGGCGGTTGAAATTCCCTGAGCCCTCCACTACGGCGTCTCTCATAATCATATAACGGACGTCAAACCTACATATAAATCAGTTACATTTTAAAGGGGGAAAAAGATGCACCGATGAAGTAGCTCATTCTGCCTTCTCCCCCATCTTCTCTTCTTCGTTTTTGCTAAGCCGATTCGTCATCAACGTCACTTTAACGCACTCGGAGCGAACGCCATTTGTTTCTGCCAGCCGGGTCATTAGCAGGTGTGGTCCAATACTTTATCATATTTAATATAGCTTTGGGAAGCTTAGTAATTAGCATATTTAGCAACGGCTTCATTGCGCAGTTTTACGAATACCTTATTAGATAGTATAATTACGTTACAATCTTGCAAATTCAATACAAGCACTGTTAGTATTCATGCTTTTGTTAACTAGTGGGTCATTAGAAGGCTCGGCATTTGGGAAGTTGAGATAGCATATTAACAATGTAGAATCCACGGTTCTAAATCCCAACTTCAGTTTACAATGTCAACTATCTGACTTTTTTTAGGAAAGTTTATGTGGCTATGATATTCGGTATTTTTATGTGGGTAAAGCTGGATGCCAGTATTGTACATCTTTTTTAGAGAACCTTCCACTCATTCAACGTGAAGCTTATTGCGTAATACTGCGATATACAGCAAATTGGAACATAACTTTTGTAGCTGTTCCTACAACAATTAATGGGTTCTATCGTCGCAAAACCACTACATAATTATGAGAGACGCCACGCTTCAGGGCTCCGGCAATTTCGACCACCTGGGGGCGTTTAACCTGCTCCTAAATCTAAGCACACGGGCTTCAAAAATTTTCGCCATCATTGGAAATGTGGCCGCTGCAGCCGGAATTCGATCCCACAACCTGAGGGTCAGCAGCCGAGTGCTTCAGCTGCAAGACCACCACGGCAGGTGCACACAACGATTGAATGCTAAATATTCTGCCTGTTCATAATGTGCAGGGTGTTTCACGAATCAATACCTAATTATTTTTTTTAATCCCACTTTCGCTGCAAGGATGAAGCAATGAATGTGTGGCATGCTTTTCTGCTTCTCGTGGCGAACAAGTTAGGGCACGAGCTGGTAGTGGGGGTCTGCCTAACAGAAGAAAGAGCTAGTTCGTAGAATGGCGTAGAAATATGAATTAACCACTTGGTGCTCTCCTAAACCATGCTTCGATGTGAAAAAAAGAAGTGATCGGAACAAATAGTAAAAACATCCTGAGTAGCAGTTAACTCTTTTCCGATCTCCCATAGCTCTATATTTTATGCGTGGATTAAGGTCCTAAGGGTCAAGAGGAGCTGCGTAAAACTCTTCGCGATGAAGTACGAAGTCATGAAAGCTATGCCATCATGGGTGTGATTCAGCACTCGAGGAACCTCCTCGCCGCCCGAATACGCGCAGCTTCAACATGCAAATCACCGAACGAGTAATTTGAGAACGGCTGTCGAGACAGCAGGCGTGCTAGCGCTTGTGACCACGCCCTTTATGATAAAAATATCTCTGCCTCCGTTTACACCACTGATGTATGCCAACACTGCAAGAAGGCGCGAGCCACCCAGAGACACCTCCTCTGGGACTGTGCACCACCGCCGGCTAACCAAGAAGTAATGGCAACTGCCATAAGCAGCAAAATCATCAGCCGAGAGACAGGCAACCAAAGAGACGTGGTCCAGCACGTGCTTAGCATCCTGGAACGCCAGCGGCCGAAAGCGGCGCCCCCACGGGTTCGACGCGAGTAGGTTGCTGCTCCGGGACGTCCGAGCACGCTAGTGTCTCACTTTAATCCCCCTACCCCTTCCCCCTTCATGCCGGATCGTCAATAAAGTTGTTTCACTCACTCACTCTGCCTCCGTTGCTGCAATTGAACGACCTGCCACCTTCAATGTTCTGAATAATGACAAAATGGTGAGCCACTCCCCTTCCAAGGCCATCGGGCCATGAACGTTCCAAAAGAAGTGAAATAACTAATTAAATAAATACATACATAAATAAATAAATAAATACAATAATAAATACTTGCCATTTCAGCTCCCTAACTCCCTCTTCTGGCATCTATAATGTATGGACAGAGGAAAGACTGGCGGGAAGTTTCCTCTCTGTTTGAGGAGCAGTTGACGGCAGGCCTCCCACGTGGGCTTAGGTTATCGCATCAGCCCATGTCGGTAAAGTGGCTAAGGTATTCGGCTGATCACCCGCATGTTGCGGAAACGAAACCCGGCTCCGGCAGCTGCGTTTTCGATAGAGGCAAAAATGTTGTAGGCCTGTGTGCTCAGATGTGTGTGCATGTTGAAAAATCCCAGGTTTTCGAAACTTGCAGAACCCTCCACTACGGCGTCTACCATAATCATATGCTGGTTTTGGTACGTTAAACCTTACATATCGATCAATCATCAATAGCATGACTGAAGCGAAAAGTTTAGTGCAGCCCATGTCACATCACCCGTTGAGGCGCAGCGAAGCCCGGCTGCCTCACTAATTGGGAGACCGTGGAATGCAGCGCTAAGAGCGTTCCACAGGTGCTGACGCATGACGGCACGCACTATTAGGGTGCCACGGCTGACCACCGTCGTTCCCTCCTTTTCGCACTACGTGTGGTTTATTCATTTAGATTTTTTATGAATGCGAGATGGTTTTAATGGGTAGAAAGAGTCAAATTAGGTTTTCTTGCTGGTCAAAGTTCTTTTTTTACGTATTTCTTCACAGAATGCGAACAATAAAGTATTACACAAGTTGCACAAACCATCTCCCTCAATGCCAATAGAAGCAATTAAGCTGTGTTCATCGTGAAACTGAGCTGTAACGAGTCGTAATCTATGAATGTTTTTTCTTGCGAATATTTTTTGTGAAGCTGTTTTTATGGTCAGTCGACTTACTGCAATGCAGTTCAAAGCAGATTGTAAAATGACAATCGGCGAGGAAATTAGTTCGGCATTACAAATTCAGTTCCTTGTTAATACCATTTAGTGCGAAGGACAAGGATGTTTGTATCCAGGGTCCATTCTGTTTTCGACTAACGTTTTTTAGATTCCACCTAAACTTGCAGGGTTTTATTCGTACGAGATTCACCTGTGCTCTAGCGGGAATTTGGTGTAGCAATTCAGGATCGAGAACATAACTTTTCATAGATTGGAGTGCCCATCGCTGATGACGGGATGCACATGCATGATCTGCTTAACGGCACGCACGTTCTGGAACAGTTTGGTTCAGCATCCCATTCATACAAAAAAAAATCCTAAAACATTATTGCTAAAATTACCAGAGGCCTCGTACACGTCAAGATTTCACTGTAGTGGAAAGTTCTGCTTAGCCCACTGTGCTTTCCAAACGAGCAAAGCAAGCAGTGTTTGGGCACCGCCAACTATTCGCTCCTGCATTACATGCCAACAACGCACCACGAGCGAGTATTCTTCGGAATGCAATATGACAGAGCCTATCGACACCAACCAGGAACCCGGAGGGGAGAGATACAGAGAAGTAGAAAGCGAGAAGAGGACGTGAGTGGAAGGAAGAAAAGCCTAGCCAGAAAAGCATGCAGTTCCACCAGATAAATCAAACTCTGCTGAAGCCCCCGTTCTCGCATTCCTAACGGAAGCAGACAGACGTAGCGCCTATATTTGGCTGGGATCGGCCAAGGAAATGCGACGTATGAACACTTGGTATGTGAGCTTTAACGACCCAGAACCACCTTATGATTATGAGAGACGCCGTAGTGGAGGGCTCCGGAAATTTTGACCACCTGGGGTTCTTTAACGTGCAGTCAAATCTGAGCACACGGGCCTACAGCATTTCCGCCTCCATCGGAGATGCTGCCGCCGCAGCCGGAATTCGATCCCGCGACTAGCGGGCCAGAAGCCGAGCACCTTAGCCACTAGACCAGCGTGGCGGGGAACGTGTGAACCCTGAAGTGGAAAGAAGAATGCCCAAAACAATCCACGTCTACCAGTACAGAACAAGCCCGCGATGACAAATGTAACCACAAATAGATGCTGTTATGCCAGCGAGTCCTCGTCAAACGTCCGTGCCTCTGAAAAAGGCAATCTGGGTCAAGGCCAGTCCGCCCGGACGCGAACATCTCAACGGCGTGAACACGCGCGGCGCCTCTCTGGGCCACGTGCATTGAGTCACCGGCGCACGTGACAGCGAGCCGGCGTTCTCGTGTCTGGTGGTCTGACGCATGGCGCAGCGACCCCCCATTGGAGGAATCTGCCCTGACGACCAGCGGCGCTTCTGATTGGACATTTTGGTTGGACCCGGTGTAAATAAAAGAAGCCCTGCGGCGCGTCGCGATCGGTGGTCCTATGGGAGAGGAGGCCCCGTGTCGGAGAGCCGACATGTGTGTGAGTCGGCGGTTTTAGGCGAAAAGCTGACCTATGTGTTAGGGAGGAGAGCTCGGCTCTTCGAGTCTCTGTCGGCCCCAGTGCCGAAATTGTAACGCTTCTGTATATATGCTGTACATAAACCTTGTTTAACTCACCGTCGTCTCGTCCGCTCGTCTTATCAGCTCTGCGCAGAAGCAGTCGCGAGCTGAGAAAAACATACGCTACCAAACGTCTGGTGACCTTCCGGGCGGAGTTGAAAGCAGTAGCGCCGGTGGGACCGGGTCGGCGTCGCCGTCTTTCGCAACAGTGGAGGTGAGCGGTGGGATTTCGGAGGTGGCTTCGCAACAGTGGTGGCTTCGGCGGGATCGGCCCGTCGTTCGCAACAGTGGTGGCAGCGGTGGGATCGGCCCGTCGTTCTCAACAGTGGTTGGCAGCTGCGGGATCGGCCGGCGTCAGCGACATCGATGCGGTGAGTGCCTGATGTTTTCCCCTCAGTTCACCAGACTACTCTAGCTCAGGTTGTAGTAGTTTAGAGAAGGGCTGTGTGAAGCATTGTAGTGAGCTTTGATCGTTTCAAGCAAAGTCGAAGTGCTTTGAAACCGAAGTTAATGCGGAGGGGGTAAACACGGGAGTGTGAAATATTGCTTGCGCGTCGTGCTAGTAGGCTTATAGTGGGTACGGCAAGTAAATTGTTGACAGGGGCAAACAGCAAGAGGCTAGTGTGAACGATGGAGAACCTTAAAGTGAAGGAACTCATCGAAATTTGTGAGGAACTCGGCATTACTTTAGGCCGTGCGAAACGAAAGCAAGCGATCCTTGAGATCATGAAGGATGAGGGAGTGTCGGCTGAGGAAGTCGATGAGGCCTGGGTGGATATTAAAGCACGCCGTGAGGAGGCTGAAAGGCGAGAAGCTCGCGAACGCGAGGAGGCTGAAAAGCGAGAAGCTCGCGAACGTGAAGAAAGGCGAGAAGCTCGCGAACGTGAAGAGGCTGAAAGGCGAGAAGCTCGCGAACGTGAAGAAGCTGAAAGGCGCGAAGCTCGCGAAGAGGCTGAAAGGCGCGAAGCTCGCGAAGAGGCTGAAAGGCGCGAAGCTCGCGAACGTGAAGAAGCTGAAAGGCGCGAACGTCGCGAGGAGGCCGAGAGACAGGAGCGCCTCGAGATGAAACGAATAGAATTGGCAATCCTACAGTGTTCGCAGGCGCCTAGCGCAGCTTCTCCGACGATTCAGGTCAGCGGTATTAGAATTCGGGATCAACTGCCACCGTTCGTAGTAGGCGAGGACATGGCGAAGTATCTCGTCAAGTTTGAACACGTCTGTGAGCGAAATGCTTTGGAGCAGTCTCTTTGGGCGCGGAACCTGCTAGCTCTTCTTCCCGGCGAAGTGTCCGACGCGATAACTTGCTTGTCGAGGGAAGCGTTTGAGAGCTATGACGAGGTTAAGGAAGTGCTCTTGAGACGTTATAAGTTGTCACCCGAGGCTTTCAGGCAAAGGTTCCGGTATGCTAAAAAGGGGAATGAGTCACACGTTGACTTCGCGTTTCGTCTTAAGGCTGATTTAATTGAATGGCTCAAGGGCGAAGGTGTTTATGACGACCACGATAAAGTGGTGGAATGCGTTGCATTGGAGCAATTCTACCGCTGCATCGAGGATAATGTCAGACTTTGGCTGCAGGACAGGCTTGGTGAAGTACAGCTAAACAAGGCAGCAGAGTTAGCTGAGGAGTATTATACTCGCCGAAAGTTGCATAGCAGGGCAGTGCGCGTTGAAAAGGATGAGAGAAAAGAGAGCTTTTCAAAGAAACCTGATCAACGGAAACCCGCTCCGCACCGTAATTTCAAGAAGGACCCGTCTCTTACGAAGGACAGTGTAGGGGAAGGGAAAACAGAAGCGGAAAAATCGAGTGAGGTTTCTACCACACAGGAATTTGAATCGGAAAACAAACGGAAGCCGCTAATCTGCTACAACTGTAAAAAGGAAGGGCACATCGCGAGAAACTGTCAGGAAAAGTTTGCTTCGCAACAATCCGAGAATCAGGAAAAAACATGCGGTTGTTGGAGCCGTATCTCCAAGAAATTAGGGTGAATGAGAAAACGTGCCGAGCACTTAGAGACTCAGCGGCAACCATGGACGTTGTCCATCCTTCATTGGTGTCTCCGGATGACTTAACAGGAGCATGCGCGTGGATCAGGCAAGTCGCCGAGGAGCAGAGTGTTCGCTTACCAATCGCCACGGTTGTCATTGAAGGCCCGTTCGGTAAGCTTTGCACCGAAGCGGCTGTGTCTGCCGCGCTAAACGATCGTTTTCCTTATCTTTTCTCCAACAACTCGGAGCAGCTTCTCAAAGAGCAGGGCAAATCGTTCTTCCCCAACCTGGCGTGCATGGCTCTCACGCGATCGCAAGCGCGGAAGCTATCGCGGCAGCTTGATCTGGTTCCATGCGGTGAACTCTCAAGTGACCTTGTCGGCGGGTCGACGGAACCCCAGAAAGGAAATTTTCCGCATGAGTCATGTGAGCAGTCACGCGAGCGGCCCGTCGCGAAAGCGGTCGGCGCGGCCGGCGCGGTAGGGGGAGACGACATGGCGCCACTGGATCAGAGCGAGAGGGCTGCAACGCTCTCGCCCGTAGCGGAAAGTTGGAGCGAGCTGCCGAGAGTTGATCGAGAGACGCTCGTTCGAGAGCAGCGTGAGGATCTCGCGATTGAAGCGCTAGTGGAAAGCCAAATTGAAGCGCTAGTGGAAAGCCAGAAAAACGCGGCAAAAGTGCTGTCGAAGGAGCACTACGAGGAATCGGTGAAGAAGCGTGCTTTTGAAGTAGGAAGTCAGGTAATGCTGCTGCAGCCATCCAAAAGGAACAAGCTTGAGGTTGATTGGGAAGGGCCCGCCAAAGTATTATCGAAGCCTTGCGATACAAATTATGAGGTGCAAGTAGGAAGGCGGCAGAACAAAATTTACAACTTGATGAAACCCAATGTTCAACATCAAGCGGTCATAAATCTGTTGTTGAATGCTTCAGAGGAAGAGGAAGCAGAAATTTTGAGTTCTAGTGAGGTAATTGAAGGGGGATCGAAAGTAATCCGGGAACAGATAAACCTAGAGCCTAGCTTAAGTGAAGGAGGACCTGAGAAAGAGGACCTGAGAAAGATTGGTTCCGAGTTTGAAGACGTGTTTTCGGACCGCCCCGGAAACACGAGGGGGATCGAACACGATATCGAGCTAAGCGGTGAGGAGTCAATCCGTAGCAAGCCGTATCGTTGTTCCCCTGTGCAACGTCGAAAGTGTGAGCCGCTCTTGGTGCCGCATAGGTATCGTCGCCTAAAAGTGGCCGGTTACTGAGGTGGAGCATGTTGCTCCACAGCGCAACTTTGACGTTCGCTATAAAAAAAAGGAAAGCTAAACGCTAATGCAGGTGCATTGAGCAGGGCGTTCTAGCTAGTACCTTCTCAACCTTTCGGTTTCTCGTTGGCGATTCGGGGCAAAATTTTGACCTCATCACGACCTGGGCTGAGCGCTCTCGTTCAGAGTGATCTCAAGGGGCCAATTTTATGTGGTATTCTAATTCGTTGCGTTGTTGTAATTGTGAAAAATTCAAGTTCTTACTTTAAGAGTCTTGTGTCCCACATGTGCCTCTTGATGTAGAGGGAACAAAATTCCGATAGACACGTAGATCGGTATATGTTGTACTATACTTTGTCTGGTGTTCTGTCGGGTGACCGAGGGCACTTGCGTGTGTCGTGTGTTGTCTGTTGTCGATCCGTTCTTGGCAAGTTGCAGAACCATCGACAAGTGCTGAAACCGAAGATGGTCAGAAGAGACGAGTGAAGCTGGTCAGCAAGTTGTGGCGACAAGCCAGTGGAGCTGGGATCCGTCGTCAAAAATGGGATGTGTTTCCGGAACAGTCTGGAGCTGTATTCTCCCCATGGCCCTGGAGGCGAACCTGGAGGGACCTGGCGAACGAGCGCACCTGACATCCGAGCCCCGTGGAAGCAGCTCGTCTTTCCGGTGCATTGTCTGGCGGCGGGGGTGCTGTTATGCCAGCGAGTCCTCGTCAAACGTCCGTGCCTCTGAAAAAGGCAATCTGGGTCAAGGCCAGTCCGCCCGGACGCGAACATCTCAACGGCGTGAACACGCGCGGCGCCTCTCTGGGCCACGTGCATTGAGTCACCGGCGCACGTGACAGCGAGCCGGCGTTCTCGTGTCTGGTGGTCTGACGCATGGCGCGGCGACCCCCCATTGGAGGAATCTGCCCTGACGACCAGCGGCGCTTCTGATTGGACATTTTGGTTGGACCCGGTGTAAATAAAAGAAGCCCTGCGGCGCGTCGCGATCGGTGGTCCTATGGGAGAGGAGGCCCCGTGTCGGAGAGCCGACATGTGTGTGAGTCGGCGGTTTTAGGCGAAAAGCTGACCTATGTGTTAGGGAGGAGAGCTCGGCTCTTCGAGTCTCTGTCGGCCCCAGTGCCGAAATTGTAACGCTTCTGTATATATGCTGTACATAAACCTTGTTTAACTCACCGTCGTCTCGTCCGCTCGTCTTATCAGCTCTGCGCAGAAGCAGTCGCGAGCTGAGAAAAACATACGCTACCAAACGGCTGGTGACCTTCCCGGCGGAGTTGAAAGCAGTGGCGCCGGTGGGACCGGGTCGGCGTCGCCGTCTTTCGCAACAGTGGAGGTCAGCGGTGGGATTTCGGAGGTGGCTTCGCAACAGTGGTGGCTTCGGCGGGATCGGCCCGTCGTTCGCAACAATGCAGTATAGGAGTATGTTGGTCCTGGGATCGGGCTTTTGACTCTATTCATTATTGTATTACGGTGCGTTTTAGGGGCGAAGCTCCTTATGGCGTGGCTTGGGCGTCCCTCGTATTACGTAACCACCAGTGGCACATACTCGAAATAGGTATAACATTTGACCTCCAAGGTGGTGCCGGTGAGAGATTTCTTCTGTGCGTTGTTTAACAATAAAAATAGTGCTCAATGTACATGCCAATGGCTGCTAATGGGGAATGAGAGACAGGAGCATTCGGCTTTTAGTCAACGCGCACGCTGCGATCCCCATTAGCAGCCATTGGCATGTGCATTGAGCACTATCGGACAAGAAAGGGTTGCTACATTATACTCGCTGGGTGTAACCTCCTTAGTTTTAGAAAGGTTTAGCGAGCGTTGAGCCGCAGGGCCATGAATACAATGAAATCGTATATACCATGAATGAATTCGCGGTGGTTAAAGGGGGGAAGCAGTTACGAAGCGCAAGCCGTAAGAAATTAAAAGCTGAATCCTCCTGTCTCTCATTTCACATTAGCAGCCACTGGCACGTACATTGAGCACTATCTGACAGGAAAAGGTTGCTACGTTATACTCGCTGGGCGTAACCTCCTTGGTTTTAGAAAGTTTTAGCGAGCATTGGGCCGCAGTGCCATGAATACAGTGAACTAGTATATACTATGAACTCAAGGTGGTTGAAGGTGGGAAGTAGACCCGAAGCGCAAGCCGTAAGAAAGTGTGCGTGTGCCACCTCTCGTTTAGTCCTTGGAATGTCCACTGAATGGCGGTGCTTCTATATGGGGAATATATAATAAAAAGATGAGAGATGGTGGGACTTCGAGTGTTGAATAGATGGATGAACGGACACACAGACAGATGCATGGATGGACGCATGAACGGACGCAGAGGCGGATGCATGAACGAACGCAGGGACGGGCGCACGAACAGACGCATGGACGGTCACACAGACGGACGCATGGACAGACGAATGCTTCGCCTCACTATCCATCATTCACTCCGTGGATATGCTGCCAATTTTTTATCCGGTGTAGCTATCCTCCCGGCATATGTGAGTTAAGAAAAATTGACACAGCCAGCCTTTTGTCCTGGAGAATGATACGGCAGTGATTGCAAAAAGAACATCTGTAGCAGAGAGAGCGCATAACGTTCCTTATAACTCTCTTTATAAAATCAGGGGGCATGCTGGGCCATATCGAACGTGCTCCTTTTGCTCCGTATATAATTTTTTTGCAATGTCTGAATTCCTGATTTCTCCTTGACCCCAAAATATGCTACCTGCATGCGTCGTGATCCATGCAACTGCTATTTCTGAACTTCAAATAAATTTGGTTGTTGAGCTTGCTGTTAAGCTTACTATAAAATTAGAAGACGTTGCAGTGTTTTCCCAACATAGGACAAAGGCTGATTTTTTACAACTGTCTTAATTATTCGCGCTCTTATTTTATTACAATACAGAAGGTTTTAGTGCGCTTTGGCGGTAAAAGCTTGAGGAAGGATTAAAATTTATGACCAGTTGGAAGCGGTGGTAGTTAGCGACATTGATATCAAGGGAGGTCTGGATGCCGCATCAAGCGAGCCATACTAGAAAGTGGGGCTAAAGCTGCGTATGGTTGAAATGTTGCGCTATAACACTAAATGGAAGCAAGAATGAAAAAAGAAAACAAAGTTTTTAAAGACAATCGCACATAGTGATGGTGAACATATTTACGTCATTTTTATGTCATATATGCAAGGAAAGTTCAAGGAATGTCTTAGAGAAGTTCATACACACGAGAGCCTTCTCTGAATGCGGGAAAGGATGAAATGTGTCCCTGTGCAAAACTCGCTGAGTCGTCATTTAAGTAATGGATGCCATGCGGTGATCAGCCCTGCTGGACATTCATCCAAATACAAAATACTACGCGAGGATATTAAGTTTGAAAAGCAGACTACTTAATTAGCAAAAAATGACACAAGCTTAATTGTCAATAAATAATTAGTCTCTACCTTTTGCTTAGTTCTGGTGTTTAGAAGCATGAACAAGTGGACAAGTTGGCATAAATTTATACTACTGAAATGGCACCACAAGGTAAGACAAATGCACACGAAAAAAGGTAACACGATACACAAGCGCTGGCTCTCAGCTGAACTTTTTTATTCACATACGCAAAACACAAATAAATACCCACGCACGGTTTTCTCCAGATAATAAACCCATACATAAACGTATGACAACCGGTGTGAGCGATCAACAAAACACAAAAACAACAATATATCTACCTATTCAATTATAAGGTTTCTGCATATTGCAAGGCTACGGACGGGGAGCTGATGCATGCTTTTTTGTTGTTGTTGTTGTGTGCCAAGCTTTGATCATTTCTCGAGTTGTCCGGTTATAATGCCGGGACACTATGCTGGTTTCACTGAACTGAGGATCGCATCCGCACTGCCGAGAATGCGCAGCCATTTGCGATAGGGTATCGCTATGTACACCTGAATCCTCTTGGAGTGCCGTTCCAGTGTAGTATGAATAGTTTTGATGCCACGCTATTCAGATATTTTAGTACTTGATTGGGGAAGTGGCCCGACTCCTCGTTCTGATCAGGCTACTGCTGATTTCAGTACAATGTGTAATGCATTTGTCGTTCATCTAACACATGCGCACAATTCTACTGACATTCACGCGCTTTTGTCATTGTTTTAACTATTACATGTTACAATGTACAAAAGTTCGTGCTTTATATTTTCCTCTTTTTCGAGTATTTTTTTTCTTTTGCTTGTCGATTTGCTCTTTTGTTTGTAAGCGAATCTTTTTTTTTTCAGAGTATGAAACCAAATTTTCTTTTTGTAGTCTACCTTAAGCTCTCCGACGTTACCGTTAGTGCAACCCCAAGTCTTGCCGTCATGTATTGGGCTATTTTCTAAGGCTTGGCAGTTCTGGTGCTATTGTTTTTTTTTTTTGAAGACTTTTTTATGTTCCTAAAACACGCAATACAAAAAAATATCAGAAGCAAGATGATATGGCGCATATACTAAACAGCTTACACCCAAAAGACTTTTGGTCACTGCAGAATGAGCACCATACACCTAACCTATAGCGTGAAATTCGAAACAAAGAAGAAGAAGAAGAAAAAAAAAACAATGACATGAGGCATTTAATTTGTTCACAATGAGCTTATTACGCTCATTCTACCAATTTTCTCGTTCAACAGCTTCCAAGCCCAGGGCCTATAGCACCACGCACATGATGTACTTCCTATCTTTTGGTAAAATAGAAAAGGCTTCCGCACATTGATGTAGCCGGAATGATTGAGGAAGAGGGGGGAGGTGAATTGACGCTTCAGGGTCCACGAAAAATTTTGACCTACAAACGCACACAAATTTATGGTTACGCCTCTGCATCCGTCCACCGGAAAAAAAAAATGTGAGGACATAGAATATCATTCATAGGCCACTGCTGCGTGACATAACCCCGCGTAGACTTGTCACGTTTCAGGGAAGGAATGTTACATTTGGACTGTCGTTTAGCACGTGTACCTTTCTTTCCCGAGCGAGCTTCTGGCAACTTTGTCATGCCAGCATTCGCTTTTGTGTGTGCACAGAGAACTGCATTGTTTCATAATCCTGGACATGTGACAGGCTGAGCTGGGGCACGAAATTGCAAGTGCGGCCATTTGTATAATCGGGTAAATATCACAGCGAAGTGAGATCATGTGCACAACTTGGGCGAAGTATATGTATTTTTCTCCATCAGAAAAAAAACGGCACAGGCATCTTTAGAAAAGGATGTTTCGTTTGGGTCAAAAATATTATCACGAATGAGAATAATACCACCATGAATGCTCGAACAAATTGCGTGGAACGCGGGCAGCGAGAACCAAATGATTGAGTTCTTTCACCGTAATAATTGGATTTGCAGCCGGTTCCCTTTTGTCATCTGCGTGAAAATTTAGTAGGGCTCTGGAGCATCTGAGATCGATCCCATGCAGTTTTTTTTTTTCACAGGTCAACGTCGCTGCCACTGAACCTTCTACGAAAGCTGACGCTGCCTAATTAACCTGTCTCCGTATAGGTAAGCAGAGCTTAATATTAGCGCTGACAAGCCTTCCATTCTATGGGATTGGGATTTCCTACCCATTCCATTCCAGAAGTTTGGGATGTAACAAGACAGCATTGTAATTGATGTCAGCACTATGGGGGTCCCTGGTGAGTAATCAAGTTTTCTACCACAGCTCTGCAAACAAAAGCTACCAGTTGTCACTCTGCAGCTGTTTCTTGAGAGTTTGTGTTTATATTCCGTGACTGACCTAGGAAGTGCTGGCTTTTTTGAAGTGAAGAAGAAATAAAGATAACGTGAAGTTCGTCCACATTTCTGAAGCTTCAAATCAGGTCTAACATGAACATGGCGATCCGTAGGTTGCACACATTGCCTGCACCAGTACGTTTTTAAAAAGGTGTTTGTTTCGGGTCAGCTTGTTTCTATTCATCAACACCCAACCTTCTTTAGACTTAATAAATAAATATACAGAAGCGTAATTTTAGCTTTTCTAGGGACTTCAAAGCAACCTAGCCAAGTTTATCACAAGAAGCCGGGAAAGGGGAGCGATGCTCAGGTATAGCGATATGAGGATGAGGAGGATCTAATGTCCCCGCTTCCTCACGCACGTAAAACTATGTAAGCACGGCACTCTATAAGAAGGGGTGGGGAACGGAAAGTGATGGTGTGGAGGAGTAGTGATGTGAGGGTGGTGTTTCAAAATTAGGAAAAGAGAGGGTAACGTGTAGCATAGCCTTGTATGGCGTTTTGCAGGCCGAACTGCGCTAAACCGTAGCCTTGAATAAGGAGAGGACGTCAAAAGGAAGTGAGGCTGTGAAGGGGTGCTGTCAGGGTGACTGTGATAGAAAGAAGAAATGAGGAGAATAAAGCATAGTATGATATGTATGGCGTCACGCAGCAATACAGTGAATAGCGTGGGCATGCATAGTGTGGGTAGAGAAAGGAAGCGAGGCTGAGGAGGATGGAAAGCGGGAAGGGTGAGGATAGCGTAACCAAGTATGGCTTCGTGTGGGCGAAATCACGCAATGCAAAGTAGGGTATAGAACGAGGCTTAGAAAAGAAAGTGAGTGTGAGGAGGAGGCGAGACAGAGAAGCATAGCATATATACGTATGGCGTTAGGCAGGGACAACCCCGTAAGGCACGGTTCTCTATGCCATAATGACTTATTTCGAAGCCTTCTTTAGTGTGTACGTTAAGCTAATAATAGCTGGTCAATTTAAGTGATTAAAAATTCCTAATTAAAATTCTTCACAATCCAGTTCAATCGTTTAATCTGATTCTATGATACAATAACAAAATTTGCGCACGTATACAGCACAATCATTCATTAACCATGGGAAATTATATGTGCGCTGAAAGGGGTCCGAAAATTTCCGAGAGTCGTCTCTTTTTTTGAAGGTTCTGCTAAAATATAACTGCACATTTTAAAACCGCACATTAGCGCAGCAGCGTACAAAACATTCATGAATTGAACTTAATTTCGAGGACTTGAGAACCACCTCTCTGCCGATACAACAAACCGCATTTTAAAGTAAGTAACACCATCTCCGCAGGAGCATTGAACCTTATGCTGGCGCTAAAGTCCACATCGGCATTTCGGCGCTATTCCTCGGATCAGAAAGAGGGGGTAACTGCTGCCATTCTTCGGTGCTTGCCATTTGCCTCAGAGTACAACTGCTGCCGACCCACGCAACACCTACGCCAAACACGCTCGAACGAGCGTAATGCAACGAGCAAACACGGGACGAGTGGGACGAAATCTGCTGAATCTGAATGGTTCTGCAAACAGTGATGGGCTAAAGGGAGCTAGCTGTAAGGTAATCAGTTTTTTTGCCAGATAGTTCGGGAGCAATGTGTACCGAATCAAAGAAGGTGACGTGCCTAGTAGTCGCGGTGACGAAAAGACAAAAAAATGATATTAACCTACACTGGTTTGCTACCTTCCTGAAAGGAAGTATTTAATTTAGTTAATTATTTCAATAGCTTACATAGAATCTGCCGTACAAATCTAGGATATTTTAATTTCTCCATACCTTGGACATACATGGCAGCAAACTATGTGGTCATTCGGTAAGTCACCCGCAAGATGGTTTGTAAATGAATGATTGAATGGTTGTTATAAAGGGCAATTTTTATTTGACAGTACGGTTCATACATTACATTACGCCTGAAAAATTCGGTAAATTCTCAGTAAGGAAAAGTTCTTTTTTTAGACAGCAGGAATGCTATGAATGTACTGATACCTTTAGTTTTTTTTTACAAGACGAAATTCTTTCAAAGCGATCAGTGGCCCCGTGATGCGCAACAATTTTATTAATAGGAGAAATATCTTCTACTAAGCGACCATTTAAGAATAAAACTTCGCCCCACCATGGTGGGCTAGTGGCTTAGGTACTCGGCTGCTGACCCGCAGGTCGCGGGATGGAATCCCGGCTGCGGCGGCTGCATTTCCGATAGAGGCGGAAATGTAGGCCCGTGTGCTCAGGTTCAGGTGCACGTTAAAAAACCCCAGGTGATCGAAATTTTCAGAGCCCTCCACTATGGCGTCTCTCATAATCATATGGTGGTTTTGGGACGTTAAACCCCACATATCATCAGAATAATACTTCATACTTTAACACTAGTTCATTGTATTTTTTTAACGTTTTACCTACTGGTAAACGATGCAATCTCGCCCCGCCGCGGTGGTCTAGTAGCTAAGGTATTCGGCTGCTGACCCGCAGGTCGCGGGTTCAAATGCCGGCTGCCGTGGCTGCATTTCCGATGGAGGCGGAAATGTTGTAGGCCCGTGTGCTCAGGTTTGGGTGCACGTTAAAGAACCCCAGGTGATCAATATTTTCGAAGCCCTCCACTACGGCATCTCTCATAATCATATGGTGCTTTTGGGGCGTTAAACCCCACATATCAATCAAACGATGCAATTTCCTTGATTTCAGCGATGAACAGAATCTTCGTGCGCATGCTCTGAACTATGCATGGTATTCCTACTAGTGTCAATATGAAGCAATTATTGATGTGCATTCAAACTGTTCCTACAATTATATGAAAGCTGCATAATAACACACTCGAACAACCTATATTCATCCCACATAACGTCAACTGAATAAGTTTCCGCAGTACTGATAAAGCGCACTTAATCTCAAATTTCAAATTTGTTTGCATGTTGTCTGCCTGCAGTAGCATTATTAACCCGCAGCGTGCTGTTTACGAAAAATATGCCACAGATAACATCACACGGCACGCTTACGTATAAACACGGGGTAATTTTACCCTAAAGGAGAAGCGGTGAAATCACAAAACTACACAAAAGACCTAAAAACCGTGATACATCGTTTCCTTTTGGTCATCATCAGCTCACAAACGATTGCAGGATTGAAATGCCTCAACATAAAATCTTAAAATATCAACGGGTTGGCAAGCATGACAAGCACTCTCTTTGTGGTGATGGTGGTGAAACGATTTGCCAATAAAGAGTCCAGAAGGACACACAAGGGGTGTCTCCCATGCCAGGACAGAGAATATGAAGCTCTCCGACACGTGTGTGGTCTTCCGGACTGTTCTGAGTTGGTATGGTAGTAAAGCACTTCTTAGCACTTTGCTCCTCTGTTCCTTCTTGTTGGCGTAAGTGTCAATAGATGTAAAATCGTGTAGCATATGGTGTATATCTACACGTTCACGACACTGTTCCCATACATGCTGTTCGTCGTAGTCTCGGTTGATTAGCTTCGTGCACCAGGGGCGGGGTTACGAGTTAGTCTGGAGCAAGAGTAACGTGACCCACTGACTGAGCGTCCGTTTGTTATATACTGCCTGAGTTTCCTCCTGAAATCACTCTGGAGTACAATGTTGTTACAATATGCAGTTTTTGTCTAGCGTCTACAAAAATGCTCTTCACTTTCATGAGTCCCATATAGAAAAGAGGATCACATAAACCAACAAGAGAAAGTCTAGGTCGATAAAAAAGAATAAAAAGGTATGCAAGAATGGTAAAGTGTCAAGAAAAAAAATGAAAGTGCCCTAGTTCCTCCCGTCATCTTTTTTTTTTTATTTCGAGTCCTTAGTTTTCTCATTTTCCTTCAGGGCACGCCAGTCACGTTCCGTCTTACAATTGAAGCACCCCAAGGAACGTCACGTAGACCCAATGTCCTCGCGATCAGCACCACACAGGGAAAGCCATTGAAACTTCGAGCTTCGCTGAAAGTATGTGTAACTCTGAGCGACAGTGCCTTGTTTTGTCGGTGTGTGGAAATGCCCTCATTCCTATTGGCATGTGTTTTATCTCGCTGGAAGAAGCAACTTCTGCATCTTCGAGAAGCCAACTCTTTCGTCGTTGTATCACGCAGAGTGGGATATTATGAAGTGGTAGTTACACACCGTGCCAACGTAGACAACGAATATCACACGGTAATGGCAAAAAGTGTGCACGTATGTAGAGTGAAAGCAGTGGTCGCTTTCACAATGAAGACAGCCCGGCCGTGGTGTCCTAGTGGCTAAAGTACTCGGCTGCTAACCCGCAGGTTGCGGGATTGAATCCCGGCTGCGGCAGCTGCATTTCCGATGAAGGCGGAAATGTAGGCCCGTGTGCTCAGATTTGGGCGCACGTTTAAGAACCCCAGGTGGTCGAAATTTCCGGAGCCCTACACTATGGCGTCTCTCATATTCATATGGCGCTTCTGGGACGTTAAACCCCACATATCAATCAATCAATCAATCAATAAATCACACTAAGGACAAGCGGGGGTCAGCTCTACATATTGGTTTGATGGCCTAGTGTACTTTATTGTTTACCTTGAAAGGCTTTTCGCATGTACACCCGCGACTCTAAACAAAATGTACAATTGTAAAATAAAGCACACGCAATAGAATTCTTCGAAGACGCGATGCTACTGGTCGAGTTTAGGGAGAGCACTACATATAGCGCGGAGGTTAGCGGAGTAAACGAAGAATGAAAAATGAGTGTGCTTTTGCACATATACAGCTAAAAAAATTGTGGCAGAAAAAGAAAGCATGTCATGGCAGAAGCCATGAAACTATCTTGTTATGGTAATCTATTGAACTAGAGACTCGTTCACTGAGAAATAGATAAATTACTGTAAAAAAACTTACAAAAAGATGAGAGAGCATCGTTAGCGTTACGTAAACGGGACGAATTTCACGAGAAATTGAGAATGTTCTTACCCTTCAGAATTTTTTTTATTGGCCTACAGCTTTGTGTTGCAGTACCCATAGGCTCTCCGTGTAAAAATAAAAGTGAAAAGAAAGGCTCCGCCGAAGTAATCAAAGCACGTTTACTGCTCCCAGGTAAAAAGTGTTGCGGCAACCAAAGTAATCAGCCGCGCTGGGTTACCGCAAGCGGTGATGCTGGCGTCATTGCTCCATCACAAACGAAGAAAGCACTTTCGCAAACACCCGCTACAACAGCTGCGTCGTTTCCCGTGCACTGTTGCAGTAAGCGCTGTTGGCCCGGTTACTGGACTTGGCGCTCTTTATGCACCAACGCTTTCTTACTATATTTTTTTAGATGCGCTGCCTCCATCTACCCGCAATGAGTTGTAAGGCCACCGTAAATATTTTTGCATGAAAGCCAGCACGGGGGGGGGGGGGGGGGGGGACGAGCGGTTAAGATTGCGCAACAAAGCTATTTGCACTACGAGGGTATTTGGAAGTGAATTTAAATATATTCTAAATATTTGCTATGTCCAACCCTTCAAGTGGAGTGTTCTTGCACACAGAAGAATCCTACAACAGGCTTGTTATAGCCTAGAAATTTGATGGCACCACCTCTTTAGGCAAGCACCAGGTGTTATTTAAATTTTGGGACGTGTTTAATCATTGCGGACTTAGTTCCGTGTTATATTTTTGTTTGTTTCGTTGAAAGCAGCAATGTTTCTTATAAAGGAGGTAACATCCATCCCATGTGACCGTGCACCGATTACAACTAGCGAGCTCGATTTGTTTTACTCACAAAACTGTCACTCCGTGAAAGAGATTTTATCTAGTTTTTTTTGTTGTTGTTGTGGTGAGTAAAAAATCTGCCTGAGTCCGCTCTTTTGACCATAAATCTCATTAGTTGAGCTAATAAATATGTCGGCTTTGTACGGACAGCCCGTTCCGGTAGGCTAAAAAATTTATGATGTGTTGTTTTGCTGCCGCTCAAGCGTGAGGTATACTCATTAACGCTGCAACATGTTTGCTCTTGTTGTTGGCGTTAGGAGAGTCCAATTTGTTTTTCTTTTATTTTTTGACCAGCCATGAGCGCAAGTTATGCTTTGAAAAGCGATCATTTCATTCATATGTCGGGCAGCTTAGTGGATGAAGACGTTCACATCATCGTCCACTCTTTTAAATAGGCCGCATGCTTCTACCTATAGTTCTGGCGGATGTGTTGGAAAAATTTCTGTTTATAGGCTGAAAGAAATCGTATCGGTATTGCTTCGTGCATACTAGATTAAGAAACTTACACCCTTGAATAGTTATGGATGATTTAAAATAAACAGGACTACACACAGAAGGGGAAAACATCCTAGCCTTGAAGGAGAGACAAGGAAGTTGTCGCTCATAGGATTAGCCACGAATGAGATGCTATGAAACAAATTCAACACGGGAGTTTTTGAAACACGTCGGTGGAGTTCTGCAGCGTCACTATGTAGTCTGCTCGTGGGCGGGGCGGGAGGGGGGAAGGCTAAGTAGCAGCTATTCGCGCTATTTTGATACTTTGTAGAAAATGCGATTGTGTCAATCTGCTTCAGAGTATTTTATCAGAGTACTGTATCCTGCTATACACTACTGTATCCTGGTACACTGAAGAACCAGAACCTTCTCGTGCCATATTCTCCTTATCACAACGCTTTTAGGTGATGGAGGGGTGTATACAGACTGTATAGTTTTAGGGGCGAAGCTCCTTATGTCGTGGGTCGTGCGTCTGTGACGTATGTAGTAGTAGTAGTAGTAGTAGTAGTAGTAGTAGTAGTAGTAGTAGTAGTAGTAGTAGTAGTAGTAGTAGTAGTAGTAGGAAGAAGAGGAGGAGGAGGAGGAGGAAAGAGGGGGAGGAGGCAGCCACCTCTCATTCAGTGTTTGGAATGTCCGCTCGATGGCGGAACTTCTATATGATGAATGTATGATGAAAAGATGCCATATGGTGGTACTTGTAGCGTTCCCTAGATAGACGGACGGACAGACAGACAGATGTATGGATGGACGCAGGGACGGACGGATGGACGCACGAATGCATGGACGGACGGACACATGAGCAGATGCACGGATGGATGCACAGAGGGACGAATGGACGAACGGACATATGGATGGACGCATGGATGTACGCATGCATGGACAGACGCACAGGTGGACGGACAGATGGATGCACGGACGGACACCCGGATGAGCACAAAGATGGATGGATGCACGCATGGACGATTGCATAGATGGAAGCTAGAACGAAAGTACGGACGGAAGCGTGGACGGACGGATGAACCCTTCACCCTACTAATAATTATTCAGTCCGTGAATACGCTGTGATTTTTTACACGTTACAAACCTCGCATGTGGGTGGAGATGGCTAACACATATATTTGGGTGTGATGTGATGATATGGAGGCTAAATGCAACAGCGCTTGCGGTATAGTTATTATAGGGCAACGGGGCAAGAATTTTTTTTTCATCGGTCTGTGGACGCAACAGCTGGCGCATGTGTCTCTTGTAAATAAAAAAATGTACCATGCTTTCAACATAACCAGGCATAAATTGCCCGCGTATTTTGCAAGACTGCAAGACTACACTCGTTCGTAACATACACATCTTCCTAATCTTCCTCAGAAGGACTTTATCATAACTGAAATCTAGCTATGTGGCCTGAAAGATACTCTCAAGACTGTATAATGAAGCACAGCTCGTGCGTGGCGTGAAATATTATTCAGTATTTTAAAATGTTTAGTATTCATGATAAAACTAGTGCCCTCTCTAAAGAGGGAAAATAATATACGTCCATGGTAGGGAAAAGATAGAAAAACCAATGCACTAGAGGTTAGTTGGTTGGTTGCTCATAGTTGACACTTGTGCCAAGCTGTTCGAACCCGAAGACTCACAAGAAACGTAAGTAAAACACAACACGAGCGTGTTGTGCTGTGTACTGTGCGCCATGCATATTGTGTACAACGTATGTTTTATGCGCGATTTTGTTCATGTTCGAACAGTGCGTCGCGAACATCAACTGTGAACAAGAGCCTTGTCTGCTGTTCCAGAAGTCGTGCTAGGTATATTTTTTCATTTCCTTCTTGGCTTCTTTCAGAAGCAGTTCCCCACGGGAAATCGGGAACTGCTGTTTTTTTTTTACTATTGATGCAGCAGCGTTATTAAGGAAGGCTGCTGTTTCTTTTTTTACTATTGCTGCAGCAGCGTTATTAAGGAACGCTGAGGGTGGTAGACTGACACTCATTTCCAAGCGGTCCCATCTTCCCGCTAACTCTGCGCTGATTGTATACAGGCTGAGGTGCTTACGCCTCGTTCACTTTTGCCGCTCGGCATCTGGTGGCTAACCATAGGCACCTTGTTCCGGGATAGCACGAAAGTGACATTCACAGGCTAGGCGTATGTTTGTTTGCTGTTAAGTACGGTAGGGAACGCCGAGAATCTTACGTTCATGAGCAGCGTCCAGCACCAATGAATCGCCTATTCAAAGCACGTAGCCCCTTCACTTCCCGAAATATCAGCGCGAACTTTGGTTGCTGGTGTTCCTGAACTACAACCCCTGCCACTCGTTTTGCAGTGCCCATTCAGTGTCTGAAAGTGGCAATTTTTACCGTACCTCATTTTCTCCTTTGTGCAGACCCTCCTTTATAACAAGCTTCCAGTGCTTACTGTATATAACTGGAAGTTGGGCCTCCTTTCTCCCCCGTAATTTTTGTACTGTTGCTGAGGATGGTAGCCACGTGTCGCAACGCGAAAGCGGTGGCAGCTTGTCTCGCAGAATTTATTTTTTGTCGGTGAAGGTTGCTGTCCGTGAGTAGATATTTGAAATAGATGGAAAGAAACAAACCAAATCTTCAGATAGAATGTAAAATGAACGTAGGATTTCTGCATGGTAAACGACTCTCGCACCTAAGGGCCACGGCAGTGCTTAAAACTGTTTGGAGAAAAAAAAATAAACCTCTACGAGTGTCTTATTAGTGAATGTCATATAATGCGAAGAGTCTCCTTAAAGCAACCTTCACCCCCACCCCCCCACCCCCTGCGTTAAAAGACGAGGGAGTGATTTGTTCCTCGCCTTCGCCACCCTTCCTACTGATCATATCTCCTCCTGACTACTTATTTATTAAAATAACATGCAAAATGTCCGCACTAAGCTTTGATTCTGTCAGCTTTTCGCGCTTGTTGGCTCCACTCTGCCATCTCCATTTCTGCAGTCGGAAACATACGAAATGAAGTGAAATACCTTGATCACTCACGAGATCCATGCGAGACGAGAAAGAACTAGTAGGTGGCTTCATGGTAAAGCGGTCAAGTGATTACTTTACAACTAATATTTCGCACAAAGCAACAAACACTGTCACTGGGTGGAGACGATGGCGTAGAGCTTACCAGTCTGCCCTGCAAACATTCTCACGCGCCTTTTGTACGCGCTACGTGCACTGACCGTAGGTGGCTGGAGCTCTCGCGTAACTCAGTTCACTCTCAATGTGGTCCTGCCAAAACATGTTAGCATAGTTAACTAGTTGTAAGCTAATAGCACAGAAGCCACACAGACCCTAAGCTGACCGCTACAAGCCACAATATTACCAAGAGGGATGCGTCGTTACGCAGCCTGTTTGCTATAGAGGACGATTATGCGTTAGTGAATCAAAGAAATCATGAGTGGATAAAACATAGAGCTGAAGTCATACTGAAAGGTTCTGCAGATGTGCCCTCTGTAAGATAGAATATGCCATACTTTGATGTGATTTTCAAGGGTGGTAGTTGTTGAAACACGAAGGGATGCTATGCAGTGCCTTTTCACTTATTTTTCTCAACTTAATGATGACGTAACGTCATCAGCGGTGCTGTACAGTGTGCCAAAAGAAAGCTGTTTTAGGTAGAACACATAGAGAAGGAAGGCTTGAAAAGATGGAAAAGGGCTGGTTTTTCAGAACACGTACTGACAGGACTGGCAGAAGTCGTCCTATGCAAATCTAGGTCTCTACAAGAAATAGCGAGACCGCAAGCTGACAAGACCAAGGTCTGCGTCATCCACTGCTTACATGGCCTCTCTCACCAGGTGAGAAAAGCAGCAGTGCGAGTGAGAGTAAGAGGGATTTACTCGGCTCCCATAAAACTAAGCTCCATCTGCAAGCGAGGGGATGCGGCAAGTTCTGGGAAACCTTTTCGGAAACCCACTTGCGATAAGAAAGATGCAGGTCGCTTTGTTCTATGCAAAACAGGAGTGATGTGCTAGATCCCGACGTCATGTGCAGGCTTGTACATCGGTCAGACGGGCCGATGTGTTATTGACCACCTACGGGGATACGCCAGTAATCTTGTAATCTTGGAATGAAGACACGCAGGAATTTGGTGATTCATGGCGCCAGGTGTGGGAGTAGCCCACACCTGGCGCAATGATAGTTTCTAGAAGACGTGCATCTTGCGCACTTAAAAACATTTCCGAGCGCGAGAAATTTGTGATTTGTGATGTCCTCGAAATGCATTATGGAGGTCAGCCTGTGTCAGTGCAACCACGACCCACGACCGCATAAGCAGACAAGGAGATTAGCTATCTGCATATATATATATATTCACACGATTCTCCGTATAGCTATAAAAATACAGTGGAAGTAAGATATACATTTATTATCAGTCAATTTTCATGCCAACACTATATGCGCTAGAGCGAATGATCGTTCATTAATTCGCCATTTGCACTTCTCTGTCATGCTAGGTCGAATACTTTCCGTCGCCCTCAGTCGTTGAAACTGCGATCACTCTTCGCCGGCTGAACACACTGCACTCCACACACTTCACGACAGCCTTTGACTTCTCAGATTTCTAAACACGGTTGAATGGACATGTGTCCTAAACACGTCTGACCATGAAGCTGAGTTACTCCGGGGTCTTGCTGAAAATTGACTGCTTTGGAAACCCATTCAACTTTGTGGTAGAAGGGACGAGATTGGGCTGAAAAGTTGCCCGGTCGTATAACGCGTACTCGTGCGCGTCCCTTCTCGCTGCTAGCGCCTGCAATGGCTGCGCACAAAATAGTAGGTGGTAAACATCGGGACGTAGGGGCCTACTCTCCTGAATTAGCCCCCTCTACGCGCACTCCTGCACCCCTGTTACTATGTAAATACGAAAGCACCGCTATAAATAAGCACACTCACTCGACCAGGCGAATACGTATGTAAGACGGCGCTTGAAAAAAAGGTCAATGCCTAATACTGTGGTAAAAAACCAGAAGCCATTTGCAACATTGTCATTAGCGCTGTTGGTGTGTCCTGTTTTCCAGCCGAGTACCACACCTGAGCCAGCTCAGGTGCGGTTTGGTGTGAAATTTGGATGCACTTTTGATTTTTTGGTAACCCTAAATAGGACAGTATCTCTACGTTGGCAAAGAGTACAGAGCGGACACTTTATCAAATGTAGCTTGAGGTGTATTACTTTTCCTTAAATTAGTGTACATATGCTATCACAGCAGCATTACTTAGCGCATGAACAAAAAGAATATACTTTTTTCATACAAAGTGGTCATGTCAGGGAATGGCAGATATACTCCAGCGAGCATAATATGTTCAGCCGTAGTATACACAACACTGATTGCAAATAGATCAAGAAAAATTCATTTCATTACATTATTTACAAAAGTCGCTACAAAGAATATTTAGTATGTGTATCATGATAGTCTGTATGACAATTGTTTCCAGCTAGGCACATCCAGACTTTCCATAATGTGTTCAACCTAACATAAGAGCCTCCTGAACATCCGTCATTCCGTTGTGAAAAAGGCATCGTGAAGACCCCGTAACTTCACTCTCTTTTGTTTGTTTGGACATTGATCACTCACCTAATATCGAAGTGAGACAACAACATTGAGTCATATTATTCATAAAACGAGTTTCATAATCAATAGATATTAGAGGAAAATAATCTGCGTGTACTTCTGCTCTTCCCGTGATGTGTTCAACCTTACATAAGAGCTTCCTGCACATCCATTGTTCGTTGTGAAGACGGCATCTTGCGGATTCCGTAATTGCACTCTTTTTTTGGTTTGACATTGATCGGTGGCCTGTTTTAAAAGGAGAGTCAACACAATGTCAAGAACGTATCATTAGAAAAACGAGTGGCATAATCAATAGATAACATGCGATAACAATGGGTGTACTTCCGGACTTTCCATGATGTGTTCAACCTTACATAAGAGCCTGGTACATCGTAATTTTGTTGTGTGAAGAAGGCATCTTGCAGACCCGATAACTTCAATCATTTTTGTTTAGACATTCATCAGTGACCTCTTTCATGAAAAGGAACTCAACATTGAGTAAATAATGAATCCTTAAGAAACGAGTGGCATAATCAATAGATTATACGAGATAATAAATTGCCCGTACTTCCTGAATGTCCGTGATGTGTTCAATCTTACAAAAAGCCTCCTGTTTATCTGTCATTCCGTCCCATCAAGAATTCGCATGGACTAACTCTACAGTGCTTATTTGTATTTCGTACTAATAACTAGTAGAAGGTAATGTTTGAGGCCGTTATTTACATTCAAACTACATGAATATGCATTATTGTTTTTAGGCTTTGTGAATCCAGGATATTTTCTTTACATTAACAAGAAACATTTTCTTTCCCGAAAACATTCAGCAATCAAGTGCTTTCAAAAACATTTACCTGCACTGCGTTGCGTGGATTTTTGTTTTCCACCAAAATATGACGACGCAAACAGTGGAATGGAAAGAAAAAGAAATACACGTCGGTATGCCTTAAGAGTATCTTATTTTACTGGATCCGTCAGACATGTACGTGGAGTTAGCCTTATCGGGTCCCAAAAATAAAATGCAAATGACTTCAAGTTTACTGCGTTATCCTTATGAAATAACCAAATGAGGGAGCTGACAGCAATTACCCTAAAGCTCTCTGGGCAATCAGTAGCATAACATAAATAAGCACTGTGAGTCACCAGTCGAGTAGCTTAGCCACTAGACCCTGTGGCGAGTAGAACTTGAGGTGTTCGTAAGGGTAATTGCAACGTGTTACAGTTATTTAGGAGTTCTTGCCGACAAAAGAGGTGATAACTGCCCCACCGTGTTGATCTAGTGGCTAAGGTACCCGGCTGCTGACCCGCAGGTCAAGGGATAAAATTCTGTTGCGGCGGCTGCATTTTCGATGAAGGAGAAAACGCGGTAGGCCTGTGTGCTCAGATTTATATGCATGTTAAATAACCCAAGGCGGTTGAAATTTTTGGAGCCCTCCACTACGGCGTTTCTCATAATCGTATAGTGGTTTTGAGACGTTAAACTAAACTTATCAATCATAATCAATACAGGCAATAACTAGTGCGACGTCAGTATTGGACTTAAGCTTCTCGTTGTCTTTTTTGTGAACTGACTGAGTTGTGTAAGTTGGGTGGTCTGTTTCAACATTGTTATTTTATATTTCTTCAGTCACATATTGCTCTGTAACAGCTGGAATGGTTTTTATATATAGGTAAGTTCAAATAGTGATTGTTACCTCGTGCGATGAATACAAAAATAAGTGCATGGCTGAAGCAAAAGCCAGGCAAATGTCACTTATTTATAGTTCCCAATCAAGCTATTGGAACTAATTGATTCAATATTGGCGATGTGGAACCTTCGATGTGGCCGTGAGGAGACTTTTCCCACATTACACAGAGTATACTAATGCACTGACCTAATGTATTTTGGAGAAGTTCCTTGAACACGAGGTATTATTCCTCCCCATTCGCATTTCGCCTCATTGTAATATGTCTGCTCAACGACACGAATGATGCATTTCACTAGATCACATTTTGCAGGGCTGGAATGTGTTGCGCATTATTGCATGTACTGACAAGTTCCAACAGCGAAATAATAGAACTCTGAAGGTATAAAGCGATAAGCGGTGATTATTTAGCGTTTACAACACGTACGGTGGCTCGAATGCATAGCGTAGAAGGGTTGCGCAGTGACTTGCGACGGAAATTGCTTTTCTTGTATGCAATTTCGTGGATGATGTTAAACGGAGACTTAACCTCAATGAATATGTGCCTACCAAAACACTGCTACCTGGCAATTTTCTTTAACTTGCTTTCTTTTTATATAAAACAATGTCGCGTGGCCACACCACTACACAAACCCAATTGAGTGCAGGGCACTACATCCTCCCGCAGGCACGCTTTCTTGAAGTAGGAGCAGCAAGTATTTTTGCAGAAGAGGTAATGAATTTACCTCTCGACAGCTTCTGGTTGACGCGGCAGCGACGTCAACATCGTTAAGAGTCCTTGTGAAAGTAATATTTCGCATGAGCACAGTTGTGCAGTAGATGGTAATACAGAACCCCGAAAATTGTTAATATTCAAATTTTCCGACATGGTTGCGACTTCGTTGCGCCAACGCAGTGCGAGCTCAAAGAGCTTACTGAGGGCTGCCGTATGTGTACGCTGCGCAATACGAAACAATTACCTTCCAAGGACAATAGAAGCTAAACCCAGTTAGGCACATCTGTATTCATATTACTTAATTTTCGAACGCGAACGTGTCTCTTGCTAATGACGTTGTAGCATTGTTCAATGTCATAATTAACAGCGACTGTATATAATATGAATTTGGTCCTTTTAATTAAGATCAAAACTGCTAATGGTTGCACAATTCTCGTTCTTTTTGTTTCTTTTGTACCGGAACATAGTGGCGCCACCTGTGTGACAGCGTGAAAGAAGACGTTGACGTCCGTGTGAATCGTGCTTGCCGGGTTTCTGCCTGAACCAGCTTGTTGCAGCTAACGCTTCTTCAATAATAACAAGTGCTAATACGTGACCTCGCTCGTTGTAAATTTAACATGTAAATGTAGTGAGTAGAATATGAACTCTAAGAGTTAATCTAACCTATAATTAAAACGAATGAAGATGTTTTTCAAAACATAAATTACCCAGAGGTAACACCAGTTATTTTGCACCTGTCGTTCACTTATTTTAAAACATTAAATGTAAAACATATCGAGTTCTTCCATGAACGCCACTTTCGAAATAGTATAAAGTACGCTATCGTTTTTTGCGTGGCAATGAACAGTTAGCTATCAGCTAAAAAAACACTTTTTACCATTTCTTTCGATGTCCAATCATGCTATGCAAAGAGATCTATGAGTGTAGACGTGCGTGTTTTTTCATGTGTGCATGCATATTTATTGATCGGCACAGCAGTCCATACTTAATATATTCGTGACAAAATATTACGCAACCACCACAAGCGCTGACGTCGGCAAATATCACCTTGAGGGGCCTATCTCTACGTAACATTATTGCGGAAAACTTTCACTCCAATGCGAAGTGTTTCGGTTCATTTTATATTCACTGATCTGTAACTGCGTTTCTCGAGTCAGGTTTTTTTTTCTTTATTTTCTGCGCTAAAGTTCTTCAGTGCAACGCCGAGCACCCGACCACGGAGACCGATTACGCAACACCCCTCTTTGGGTTGTGTAACCTACGCAATCAGCAATTCTCTTCCGATGGTCTCAAGGCACGTGCTTCCGCTCACCTCGCACCGTATGAGTCACGTCGCCAGGGACAACAAATTTTTCGATCGCCGACCTCCTGCTGCCTGTCAACGGTTACAAGAAAATGAAGTCACATTGAACAAACGGTTTTGGTGGTGACGACATTGTTGGTACGCCTGTCACATTTGTAAAACAAAGAAAAACGTAAAACCAAGCAACCTGGGGCTGAGTGATCCAGTTTAGCCCGTAATAACTTCTTTGTACGCATTGTTTTGATTCCGCGCATTGATTTTCGGAAGGGTTATGTGTAAAATTGAGCTGAAGAAGTGAAAGACGCCTTATATTAGAAGTGGTAACGCAATTTTGAAAACGATTGCAATGTCACTCCTATTGTAGATTCGAAGAAGACTGTAGGTTCGAAGTGACCGCAAGGGTGGCAACGGCGAGAAGTCTAAGATGCATTAGCCGCAAAGGTCATGCTTCAGGCTTTCAGTCTGACTTATTAAACAACCCCTGTCGTTTGGGGACAATTCCAGTGCACGTAAAACAGCCCCTATCATGCCAGTTGTATTCGCAGTGCTTGCTCGTCAAACCACATTTAAACGAAGATGTGTCGCGTGTTTGCGAGAGCAATTTGCCTTTAAACGGTTTTATTAGATGGTTGCGTCATTTCAATTCTACGATTGGAGCATTTTGCCTTTAATCAAATGTAGCCTCGTATAAGCGAAAGCAATTTCGCTAGGTTTACTGCTCACTTTTCTTTATTCTTTTACCTTGCGCCAGCTACATAGGAAACCACTCGCTTGCATAAGCATTTCCATAGGTGACTCGCCCGCTTCAGTTCCAGTAGAAGAGAATGAAATGATGCTACTTTGAACTTAGCCTCAGCCTAATGATTGTGCTAAACAATAAAGAAAGAAGAAAGTCCGAAAGAAAGACGAACAATTGCGCAAAGCAGATCAATTGAACATCCTCACAGACAGTATTGATATAAATTGAGCAGCAAAGTGACGGACACAATATAGAATCATTGGTTTGTCAAATGAAAGGGGTCCTTTTTGATCTCCCGCATATATACATATATATATATATATATATATATATATATATATGTATATATATATATATATATATATATATATATATATATATATATATATATATATATATATATATATATATATATATATATATATATATATATATATAGATTGTCGCAACGTGCTAATAACCGTGACAATATATACTTTTTATACTTTTTTTGTTTATCTTCTTTTCTTACTTGTAGAACCTGTCACCACCGTGTCCTCGTAAGGGTGAAGCTTACTGAGCTTAACTATTCAGCATTTGTCTTTCTTCTCTGTCTTTTGCTAAGTTTGTATATTCTTTTTCGTGTGCTAAGCCTGGTTAACACTATTAACCAAGAGCAAATGAAGAGACAGGAAAGAGAAATGTTAGTCGCAGGATTCATTGCCTCCAAGAACTACGCACACTGCGTCCAAGAACTTTGGAGACAACACACGTTATATGTTTAACTTTATACGTACTTTAGTTGTATTTATATCCTTCTTGTTGTAAAAAGTAGCAGATTAAAAGTCCACACGAAATCCACCAGAAACAATCTGTACTACTTAGTATTAATCAGAATGTTGACTTTAGTCACGCACCTTTCTTAAAAATAAAAAGCTTTTTATGTGTATAATATCAAACTAGAAGAATGGTGATTGTTTTTTTTTCTTCCGGCAGAGAACAGTTCAATACCAGAACTTGGGCGTCGGCAAGCTGCAGAGTCAAAGCATGACGCGTGCATCAACGAACAAAATCTTTTCCTTTATCAACAGTAAGCCAGTCAACTTTCGTGGCACTTGGTCTATACAAAAAATAACTAAGAAAACTGCAGAAATAGACGTAAAAACAAAAGAATGAACGTTGCTGCTGGAACTCTTTTTATTTCGAAATCCGAAATGAGAGGACACACACAGATTGAAGCCTTGCCATTTTCATGTGATGTGATTGCAATGGACTCACAAATGTTACTTATATTTCTTTATATATGTATCTTTTCCCACTAATGAATAGTTTGGTTGCTTACATTCTTAGTTTTTTCTGTGGGATGTATTTTTGTGCCATAGTGGAGTCATTGGTTTTGATATATAATCTGCACCATTTTTTTTCACCTTGTGTCTTACCCAGTTAGAAAGTCAGGGTATCTCTACGAAGGGGATCATGACGAGACGGCGAATTCCTGGGTATCACCTGGGAAAGTAATCGTACGCTACCAGACCGTTGCCCTACATAGTGAAGCCGTCACAACAGACACCGGACAAGCCTCGCCCTTAAGGTGCTTCGCCCCTTAAAAGTGATTAAAATTGAAATTGTGCATTCTCCCTATCTTTAGGCATCGCTCGATGAAGCTTGGTTCAGCCAAGAGGTCATCTCTTGCACGCTTAGTAATTCAATGCGTAGTGATTGGTTGGTGCATTTGAGTAAGGGAAGGCTACGTTTAACATGATGTGTACTTAATAAGCCAGACTTCTCTCTTCATATCAGGCAACAAGTCCAGTTTATGTAAACTGTACCATAATTTACAGCTGTTTTTAATGTCAATCGTAGAAGAATTGTCAGTGCAGTTTCGAATAGCTTCAACAGTAAATGTCAGGGACTAATATTTGTTGAACATATTGGTAGCAACTTTTAAATATTACTCTAATATTTTTGCAAGGCGGGATGCAAATTCAGTGGTTATGCGAAAAACAAGTTGTATGAAAGTAGTAAAATCTCCCGCCTTTCGCAACTTTTGCACTAAATGGATGTCAAGCATGGCGTACCGACTAGCTGCAATTCCCCCTTTGTTAGATCATCGCATGCTTGCTGTAGTTGACGCGATGTATTTGCGAGAAACGATAAGCGAGTAACTAATCCAACGCTTTACTTCCTTTATAATTACGTTACTCTTTACAAAGCCTCTTCTTCTTAGAACCTCGAAAACTTGTAGCCAATCCTGTTTTCAATATTTTTTGTTAGCATAGCTGCAATAGTCGATTTATCAACACATTACTTAAAGGCTTAAACTATGAAACATGATGTGTCATGTTTTCAAGTGGTGCTAGATGTCGAAGTGAGAATAAAATGCAGAGTTTAATTTCACTGGTTAATGAATTGAACAAACAAGCCTACAGAGCCTGAGCAGGAGGCACAGCGAAAACTACGCGTTTTCAAATCAGACACCAATGAATTTCATCGTGACGCAGTGTTTGTGAGTGCGTTCTCTATTGCAAAAGCACACAGCAATTCAAAGAAAATTTAGTCATCACTACAGCGGTAGCTATCGGGAAATCCCTACTTGCGCCGTTGTGATGGTAGCTGTATATTTGGGCTTTAAGGAGAGGATATGTGCTCCCCGCCATTTTAATTTGCCAGAGGGCCACTGTTGCTCGCTATCGACAGAGGGGGCCTGTTTGAAGGATGAATAAGAAAACAAAATGTAGGCGATGTAGCCGGACTATGTGCCCGATGCGTGAACGCCATGGTGCAGCGTCCGGGTTTATTATGTGCCGGCTGTTTAAAGAGCCTCAAGGATATTTGTCACGAATTGCATCGTGACACATGCCTAGCAATGCTGGCTCTGCTTATCTTCCCAATATCCACTCGTGTCCCTAATGCGCCCGGTTGGCAGGAGTACTGTGCGATCTTTATGATTCGCGTAAACAGCGCCTTCTCGTCGAGAGATGCAAAGGTCTTCTGAGTCAAAATTGAAAGAAGGTAAACGACGGGCTGAGGCGAGTATTGTAAAACTGAATGATAAGATAATCTCCCAAGGATGGGTTTTATTACCATATGCCGTCTAGTTCAATGTTAATAAGAAGATGAACATGAGCATGCGTTGGAGGCAAGGAGAGAGAGAAAGTGCACAGCGAAACACTCCCAGAACTAGTCACGGCGCGTTCACAGCTTCGCAGAAAATCTGGTGTTCATACTGTCCGCAAAAGCACCGATACCCGCTCATTCGAACATCTCAGCTGGGTCGGGGTCGATGGAGCGCTGACGCGCTTACTCTCAGGCCGTTGATGTAAAAATCACAGCCGTGTCTTGGGCGACTTCTTTATTGGTCAGCACTCGCATTACACGTCAACATTGTTTTATATTCAGGTCGTATCGGAGCCGTGCCTCTGTGTTGTCGCTCGAATTATGTAAGAACCTGCTATGGTATCGCCCTGTGGCGTGCGGTGTTTTCGAACGGCATTTGGTTGCGTGTGGTGACAACCGCACGCACTGCAGCACGCTCACTGTTTAATAGCAAGCCACGCCTAAAAGAGTAAGTGAATCAGGTTCCAGAGTGCCGGCACGACGAATAGGAATTGGGAACAGCAGTGGTTCAGAACCAATCCCATCGTTTTGATTCGGGGCGTGGACCACGTGCGTGCCTTCTGAAATGCGTAAAAGCAATGATCGGGTTTTTAGTGACCTTGCTTTCATTCTCAACGAATTCGGCACTCTGAAGCTTTGTTCATGCTTCGGACAATGCATGCACAGTGTTGCAAGGCTTAAACATGGCGGAACCTATCGAAAACGAAGAAATTAAGCCGTGTTCCACATACAGCATGGAGTGATGTTTCATACCTTGTCATGTACGTATCATCAGTTGATGGTCATATTTCGGACTAACAATGGTCGCACGTGCATCGTGGTTTTCGTAAGGTAACGGTACGAAAAAAAATTGGCAGATCCTATGTACAATGGAAATCGATGATATGCGAAGCACAAATAAGAAATATTGATATGTCACTTTAAAATCAACGCAACATTATGAGGTGGAGGTAAATAATGCCGTACATGACGTCAGTGTCATGATTATCATGTTTGGATGTGTTGTTTACCTTCGTCATCTATTCACGTTACGTGATACCAAATTTAGTGTATGTGGAGCTAGCGAAATGGCCGCGAGCACACTATGGGCGTGGTATGTTGTCATGTTCTTACATGACACGCCTGCCGGGATTGTCATGTTTGCACCAGTCATATATTTCGTCATTTATTGACGTCACGTTACACCAAATTCGGTATATGTGAAGCGAGCAAAATGGCCGCGAGCGCATCATGCGGGGCCCTTAATACTACAATGTAGCGTTCACGCGCGCGCACGCTGGGCACAGCGACGCTACGTTAGCGAAACGCGAGCACTCTATAGTCTGACGCGAGGTGCGACCAGCGACCGTCGGCGTGGCTCGACGGCCACCGGCGCGAAATGCGCCATGCTGCATTTCACGCCGATGTGCTAACCAGACCATGGAGTTTCCTTAAATTAACTAGAGGGGACTCTCTCGCTGCGATTGTTCAGCGACCATGGGAATGATGTGTAGTACACACATTTGCCTAGTCTTAGTACTTGCGGGCGGCGAATTGTACTTACGGCTTCGTTTATAGCTGTGTTTCGGTTTTGTTTTGAAAGAAAGATTCAACCCTTTTCAACTTCGTGACCCGATTTGGAAAGGCAATTCTTAAAGAATAAGGCGGTGAAGCGCAATCGCTGAACGTTAGCTGACTTTTGTTTCGTGAGGAAACAGCCCCAAGCCACATGAACACACACGGAGCCAAAAGCAGGCCAGAAGCACGAAGATTAGAGAAATGTGTGTACTACCCATCATTTCCATGCTCGCTGAAGCGCCGTGCGTGGCAGCTCCCATCGACACTAGCGCCAGAGTTCCCTTTAGTGTATATTTTAAACTCAATGACCCAGACAACACTGCGTCTCCCTCTTTTCGTGGCGGAGGGACGCCGGACGCGCTGAAACACGCATGCGTCAAAGCAACGCCGTGCGGCGCGCGTCTGCGAGTATATGGCAGGACCAATCCCTGGCGTGGGATCGCCGGCGTGACGCGACGAAATGAACACCGGCGAGCACGCGCACAGCGTCACGTCAAAATGCATTGGCGCTTTGACTGCGGCATGTAGTCATGTTAACACATGACACGCATCTCATGATCATCATGTTGGCACCAGCCACATACCTTCGTTATCTATTGGCGTAACGTAATACCAAATTTTGAATATGTGAAGCTAGCAAAACGGCCGCGAGCACATCATCAATGTGGCATGTATTCATGTTGTTACATGACCCGCATGTCGTGATTTTAATGTTTGGATGTGTCATTTACCTATGTCGTCCATTGACGGCACGTAATACCGAGTTTGGTACATGTGAAACTAGCGAAACGGCCACGACTGCATCATGAACGTAGCATAAAGTCATGTTGTTACATGACACGCATCTCATGTTTATCATGTTTGCACCAGTGTCATACCTTCGTTATCCATTCACGTACCGTAATACCAGATTTGGTATAAGTGAGGCTAACGAAACGGCCGCCAGCACATCATGAGCATGGCATGTAGTCATGTTGTTACATGACATGCATATCATTATCATGTTGGCACTAGTCACATATATACCTTCGTCCTTCATTTACGTACTGTTATACCAAATTTGGTATACGTGACGCTCGCGAAACGGCAGCGAGCGCGTCATGAGCGTGGAACGTAGTCATGTTGTTACATGACACGCATGTTATGACTTTCATAGCAGGGTCTGTTGCTTGTGTTCGCCATGCAATCATGCGTTACTATACCAGTTTTGCAACATGTCATGTGAACAAAACCTCCGCAAGAGCTGCAGGACCATGAAATGTAAATCATGACACTCATGACATCCATGTCTTGATTTTTACGTTATGACAAGTCAAATATGTTCTTCATACAGTCATGTTATGCCGTACCACGTTTTGTATCCATACCATTATTGAAACGGCCAGGAGAGTTAAAAGTCTTAGGTGGCTAGATAGATAGATACGCTCAAGACCACCGAAGTTCGCTATGAAATGCTTCGAATTTGAAAACTGCATAACATGTTCAAGCTTAATGAAGACCCGGGGATCTTGAGCCACTGTAACGACAGTTGCGAATAATGAAAGGTAACTCAATTTATAATGATGAAAATTACACTCCTTTTATGCGAAATAGCTACGATATTTACGCAATCATCTAGCAATTACAACATCACTATATAACAGACCCTTGTATATTGCTTTCTTGATACTTTCGACAATTCGGGTAATTCAAATATTTGTTTCCGCATGTGTGAAATCCGATTGAACGAGCTCTTATTGTAGCTAGTGTTCCAATAAAATTATAGATTGCACTTACTCCACTACATAGCTTAACCCTTTTGTACAACATGTTCGGGATTAATAAAGATGTAATGAAATACTGCTTTCAGCATGAAAAAAATACACTTAACTGTATTCAAACGCTAAAAGAAATTGCCAAATATATACGAGGTGATAAGAAATGTCCCACTCCTAAATGTACGCTTTTCACACGGCATGCTGTTTTTCATTGAAAAATTTTCGCAAGATGGCATTGTCAAGCTAGTTTTTACATTGTTACCGTATGCATTCTGGTTTTTTAATATGAAGGCGAGAAATATTAAGTTGCGAAGACTTCAATTATACAGCTTTTCATTACTAAGACGTGGATGTCGTAGTATAGGTTGCCCGAGACTGAGCTGATTATCAAGAGTATAATGCAAGAAGGAAAAATCAGCCACCATGTTGATTCTGGTTCTTACGAGCTCTCAGATGAAGTTGCCTGCTCTTAAAATACGGTAACTAATTTATTTTAGCAGACCTGAGTGGTTTCTAGACAAATCCTAGGCACGTTCAGTCGAGGAACAATAAAGCAAAATTCTATTTTATAATTGGTACAATTGAGGTACTTAGCATGAATTCAAATCCGTACATGAAGCCGTTTTTTGTCTAAAAGATATTTGAGGCTATATGTTCTTACTGGTAGGCGTCTTCATGGCATGAGTCTTTTCTGTAAGAAAAAAAAACGTAAATGTTGCAGAAATATAGTAAAACTATATTTTCTTCTATGCTCCTATAAGCAGTGAAGGTCCAATTTTTCGATGTGATGAAGACACTGTTGACCAGCTACTGGTTAAAAGTCCAAGCACTTGTTTGATTTCATCGTTGTCTTCCACTGGCCACACCATAACGCGTGCTTCTCACGAAGGTGCTATCGATGTGCCAATACACAGTTTAAAAAATGTAGCGTCGTAGAGGTAGTGAAAGTGCTGAGAACTCTGACTAGTTCTAGTGATTTAAGATGATTATTAAGCACTTTGCACCGTAGTGCACACCTTATTCAGTTTTAATACTCGCGAACTTTGAAACTTTCCTCCAAACTGCCACACGTAGACATCAAAAGTGCATCCCCGTTTAACGCCGAACGCGTCATATAGTAGTAGTGGCCCTCCTGTTCGGGAGACGCCAAATACGCTAATGGCGAGGTACCATGTGTCACAGAACGAGCACTAAAAATGGGCGCGCCGCCAAATTCTTGCGATAACGCGCGAAAGAGACGCCGCGAGGTCAAAAGAAAAAAAAGAAAACAAACATCCAAGGCTCCCCGGGGCGCGCGCTCTCCTCTCGGAAGCGTGGCTTCGCCGACGAACCTCCTCTCCCCACAACGGCGGCCGAGCAAGCGCTGGAAAGTTCCAGAAGGAAATAGGCGTGGTCAGACCCGATTGAGTCATCTGTCGGGGACGGCCCCCGTACACTCTCGCACCTCTCCCCAGCCTTCGCTGCGTATCACGCCGACGAAATGACGAGAACTTTCTGGAATGTCGCGCGGAAGGTATTTTAACCGAGCAGCCGAGACGAGAGATCAGAAGACGGAAGTTAGCGCCGGAGCGCGTAGGGTATCCCGCCGTGTAGTCGGCGAAGGTTTTGTCCGTAGGGACAAGGCAGGAGAAGTGAGGTTTCCTGGAAGAAAAACTTCGAAGGAGAAGACGGAAGTTAGCGCCGGAGCGCGTAGGGTATCCCGCCGTGTAGTCGGCGAAGGTTTTGTCCGTAGGGACAAGGCAGGAGAAGTGAGGTTTCCTGGAAGAGAAACTTCGAAGGAGAAGACGGAAGTTAGCGCCAGAGCGCGTAGGGTAATTCCGCTGTGTAGTTGGCGAAGGTTTTGTCGGTAGCGACAAAGCAGGAGAAGAAGAGGATTTCCACCTGAGGGGTGAAGGCTCGAGCTACAGGCAAGAGCGTGTGTTTACCGCTATCGAGCGAAGTCGCGTGGCAACAGCTGCGTGTGTGAAGCCGACGTGTTTTCGGCGAAGAAGTTTGAAGCCTGGAGAGTGGCCTATTGAAGACGTGAGGTTTCCTGGAAGAGAAACTTCGAGGGCAGCGGAACGATAGCAACGCTGGACTTTGAGTGAGTGATTCTCGGAAGAGTATCATCCAGACTTTTGCTCCAAGAACTTTGGACTGGATAGGTTTCCGGTCTCTTAAGTCTTTAAGCGTCTTGGTTGTTCAATGCATGCGACTGCATTGTAGTGCGTATTGTTGTCTGTGTCCGTTGTTTCGAGTGTGGCTGATTGTACTGTGTAGTACGTTCTTTGTTTGGTGTTATATTGTACTCAACTCTCGTGGAGAGTGCGTACTTGTGTGTTGTTTTGATCTGCAATTATTGAGAATATAATTTTGTTTGTTTATCAACTCTCGGCTCTGACTTGTTCTTTGGGCCACAGCCGGCGTCTGCTGGCACGCCAATAAGGACCAATTCTAAATTGTCCACGCTTTCGTGGTGCGGTTCGGGGGGCCGATACTTCGGCTCTTGGAATTAGCCCGGCGATCGCCTCCCTAATAAACGGGACATGTGTGACAATTAATCTGGCGTCCGCGACAGGACCTTTTGGTGCACAGTGTGTCCAAAGTAGTGAGAAAGAGCCTCGAGTTGTTGATAGTGCTATCGGAACGATTTTGTGTGTTGTTCAGTGTTCTCGTTAACGAGTGCAGGGAATTGTTCCGATATACTGATTTGGGCAGATATTTTTTGCAAGTGGCAAGGTTTTATTTGCGAGACACAATGGATCTTGAAAAGTTAGTAGCTCTTGGTGAGAAGATGGGTCTTTCTGGTGCCAAACTACGGAAGTGGGTCACCCAGAAGGAAAAAGAAGAAAAAGAGAGGGTCAAAGAGGAAAAGGCAGCTGAGCTGGAAAAGGAAAGGCTGGCAGTCGAAAGAGCCAAAGCGGAAAAAGAAGCTGAGTTGGAGAGAGAAAGGTTGGCAGCTGAGAGAGCCAAGGAAGAAAAAGCAGCTGAGTTGGAACGAGAGAGGTTGGCAGCTGAGAGAGCCAAGGAAGAAAAAGCAGCTGAGTTGGAACGAGAGAGGTTGGCAGCTGAAAGGGCGAGAGAAGATAGAGAAGCAAAGGAGCGACAGCTGAAAGAAGAGAGAGAGGCAAAGGAGCGACAGCTGAAGGAAGAAAGAGAGCAGCAATTGAAGTTGGAGCTGGAGAGAGAAAAGTTGGCAGCCGAAAGGGCGAGAGAAGAAAGAGAAGCAAAGGAGCGACAGCTGAAGGAAGAAAGAGAGCAACAATTGAAGTTGGAGATGGAGAGAGAAAGACTGGCAGCTGAGATGGCGAAAGAAGAAAGAGAAGCGGAGATGGCTGAAAGGGAACGGCAGCGGCAGCACGAAATGGAACTCGAGCGCCTTCGTTTGCAACAGCGAAGTGAAACTCCCGTCCAAGCTAGAGTTGAAAGCAGCGAACGGGAAGATCATGGTTTCCGCTTGAACCCAAGCAAGCTGCTTGTAGCGTTTGATGAAAGGAAGGACGACCTTGACGCGTACCTTCACCGATTTGAGACGATTGCAAGGAGCCAGAATTGGCCGGAACATCAATGGGCAACTGCTTTGAGTACTTGCTTAAGTGGTGAAGCGCTCAGTGTGTACGGTAGGCTGACGCCGACCGATGCAGCCAACTATGCAAAGGTAAAAGCTGCTTTGCTGAAGCGATTTATATTTACTGTAGAAGGATTCCGGGACAGATTTCGGACAGGAAAGCCAGCTGATGGGGAGACGGCTACGCAGTATGCTGCCCGACTTTGCCACTATTTCGACAGATGGATTGAACTTTCAGGGACGGCGCAGGAGTACGATGAGCTTAGAGAGCTCCTAATTAGAGAACAATTTCTTACTAGTTGCCACCCAAGCCTGTCGCTGTACTTGAAAGAGAGGAAGGCTGAGTCACTTGAAGGAATGCTTGAATTGGCTGATCAATTCTTGGAAGCGCAAGGTGGAACTAATTTGGCCAAGGTCAAGAAGGAGTGTCCCGATGATTCGAAGAAATTGGCTCCCGAAGAAAAGAAGTGTGCACCAGACAGCATTCCGCGATGTTTTCTGTGCAACCGAGTGGGTCATCGCGCGAAAAACTGTCGAACGATCTTTACGAGCCCTACGGTTGTAAAATGTTTCAAGTGTGGTCAGACTGGGCACAAAGCAGACGCATGTCGAAACGGAGCGAGTCAAACTCACCAGGTATCCTGTGTGCAAGCGGCACCGAAATCCGGTAATAATGCCGTCACCGATGGATTCGTAGAGCTGAAAAGTGGGGAGAAATTTCCTGTTGTGGGTGCGGTAATGGCAAAACAGCCAACCGGTGTTTCGAAAGGAATGCCAACGCTGCCTGGAAAAGTTGCGGGCAAGAAGGTTACGGTGTTAAGAGATACCGGCAGCTCCACTGTTATCGTGCGGAGAAATTTGGTACGGGAAAGTGAGTTGACAGGCAGAACGAAACCGGTTTGCCTAATTGACCGTATGGTTCGGATGCTTCCCGAAGCAGAGATTGAGGTGGAAACCCCGTACTTCAGCGGGAAGGTTACCGCTCTATGTATGACGACCCCCCTTTACGACCTTGTCATCGGAAACATCGACGGGGCGCGAGGACCGAATGATCCGGAATGTTTGGGAGAAGACCTTAAGATAGAACCCTCGCCAACCCAGCGACCGCGAGATACAGTGGAGGAGCAGCCCGTGACGGATCTCACTAGAGCCCAAGGTGAAGCCGCGGCGCAAGAGACAGTGAAGGAGAAGATGATCGTGTTGAATGAGTTCACGGGCCGAGCAACCGGACTTACGTCGGCACGATCTCAACCGACCGACAGTGTAAAGGTGACGGAGTCGGCCAGCCGGGCCAAATGTCGAGACATGAACAAGCTGGTAAATAAACAGACAGAACCCGTCGAATGTTATGACCCGTTAACGGTGTCAGAAGTGACAACGATGGCTGAGACACCGCCTCAGATATCGTCGTTGGAAAGGGCCCGCCGAAAAAGAACGTGGAAACACAAGAAGAGATCGAGCGAGCACCACAAGAAAGGGCGCAAGCGCCGCTCGAAATGCACAGGATAGGTGCTGAGGTGGAATCGAATTGTGTTTGGCAGGGCTGAGTGCCATATGTTGTGTTAATATTCTTGTTGTCCTGTGTCCCAAGTGTCGAAGTATCTGGGCTGTGATGTGATGTATAGTGTTGTATAATTGTTGTAAAGACAGAACCTTGTACGTTTGTATTGTTTGGAATGTGTGATGAAGCGTTGTACTCATGTACCTGCGGTTATATTTCATGTGTGTGAGATTGAATGTAATGTCCAATCGTATTGAGTGATATATTGTGAATGTGAAGTGCAATGAGCGACGAATTGTGTTACAGTCTGTGAGAGTGTGTGGTGACTGTTCGCGCTCGTTGTGTGGTTTTGAATATTATGAGATAATATTCTTAAAGTGGGGGGCAGTGTCACAGAACGAGCGCTAAAAATGGGCGCGCCGCCAAATTCTTGCGATAACGCGCGAAAGAGACGCCGCGAGGTCAAAAGAAAAAAAAAAGAAAACAAACATCCAAGGCTCCCCGGGGCGCGCGCTCTCCTCTCGGAAGCGTGGCTTCGCCGACGAACCTCCTCTCCCCACAACGGCGGCCGAGCAAGCGCTGGAAAGTTCCAGAAGGAAATAGGCGTGGTCAGACCCGATTGAGTCATCTGTCGGGGACGGCCCCCGTACGCTCTCGCACCTCTCCCCAGCCTTCGCTGCGCATCACGCCGACGAAATGACGAGAACTTTCTGGAATGTCGCGCGGAAGGTATTTTAACCGAGCAGCCGAGACGAGAGATCAGAAGACGGAAGTTAGCGCCGGAGCGCGTAGGGTATCCCGCCGTGTAGTCGGCGAAGGTTTTGTCCGTAGGGACAAGGCAGGAGAAGTGAGGTTTCCTGGAAGAAAAACTTCGAAGGAGAAGACGGAAGTTAGCGCCGGAGCGCGTAGGGTATCCCGCCGTGTAGTCGGCGAAGGTTTTGTCCGTAGGGACAAGGCAGGAGAAGTGAGGTTTCCTGGAAGAGAAACTTCGAAGGAGAAGACGGAAGTTAGCGCCAGAGCGCGTAGGGTAATTCCGCCGTGTAGTCGGCGAAGGTTTTGTCGGTAGCGACAAAGCAGGAGAAGAAGAGGATTTCCACCTGAGGGGTGAAGGCTCGAGCTACAGGCAAGAGCGTGTGTTTACCGCTATCGAGCGAAGTCGCGTGGCAACAGCTGCGTGTGTGAAGCCAACGTGTTTTCGGCGAAGAAGTTTGAAGCCTGGAGAGTGACCTATTGAAGACGTGAGGTTTCCTGGAAGAGAAACTTCGAGGGCAGCGGAACGACAGCAACGCTGGACTTTGAGTGAGTGATTCTCGGAAGAGTATCATCCAGACTTTTGCTCCAAGAACTTTGGACTGGATAGGTTTCCTGTCTCTTAAGTCTTTAAGCGTCTTGGTTGTTCAATGCATGCGACTGCATTGTAGTGCGTATTGTTGTCTGTGTCCGTTGTTTCGAGTGTGGCTGATTGTACTGTGTAGTACGTTGTTTGTTTGGTGTTATATTGTACTCAACTCTCGTGGAGAGTGCATACTTGTGTGTTGTTTTGATCTGCAATTATTGAGAATATAATTTTGTTTGTTTATCAACTCTCGGCTCTGACTTGTTTTTTGGGCCACAGCCGGCGTCTGCTGGCGCGCCAATAAGGACCAATTCTAAATTGTCCACGCTTTCGTGGTGCGGTTCGGGGGGCCGATATTTCGGCTCTTGGAATTAGCCCAGCGATCGCCTCCCTAATAAACGGGACATGTGTGACACCATGTGAGCTGCTCTTGGTTTACGACCGCAATGCTCGGCATAGCTTACTCTCACGCACTCTCAGACATACTTGTTTTTATACGTCCAAGGCTGCACGTATAAACCGAAGCGTGCTTGTGTTTACACAGTGACGAGGCAGCCGAGGAGAAATTTAGAGGAGTAGACGTAAGTGGCCCGAATTTACTACTTCCAAATTTGGGTACTACTAACTCATTACGAGCTCCCGATGTGCAGGACTCGGTGGACGAGAGTGCATGGACGTGTCATATGATCTGGTTACTTTTCAGCTTCATCTCAACTCTGCCGTAAAGCATATTCTGAAATTTCTAAAGATAAAAAAAGGAATGTGTCTCCATACCTTATGCACACAAAATATAATATATTCAAAAAATGTAGGCAGCAGACACGGCCTTCATGTTATTTATTCTGTGCCAAACAAACTAAGAAAAGTCCGTCCCAGGCTGGATCGAAAACGACTGGCAAAAAAAGAATATAATTTGTTGCTCCATTAAGAATACTTTCTACATTTATTGAGTGTATAACTGCTCTGGTATAGTGTGTGCCAATGTCATGTTGCAAAGATGTACATCGGCCAAACTGGCTGGTGCGTAAGTACAACGCTTTCCGACCAAAAGAGTGCTTTAGCAAGTAATGCTTACTCTCACACTAGAGGGCATTGATTAGATTGTGGCTGCTCTCCACTGTTACCTGACACTGAAATACTTTCTAGTCACAGGGATCAGGTGACCAGAGAAGTTATCGAGGCATTGCACATCGCTGAAAGAAAAGATAGCTGCACTAGTCAAGCATCAATTAGGTTAAGCGATTGTGATTGTGATTTTTGGCAAATATGCTGTAACTTGAGTGCCACTGTAACACGTAGCACCCTGTCAGGTTGTATATTAACAATGTTTTTTTCTGCAAAATAAACTAGTTGGGAGTGCAGCGCTGTCCCGTTCGTTCCTTTTGTGCTCGTCTCCATGCGCTGCTTTATATGTAAACTAGAACTATGAACAACTCGACCAACTTTCAAGGTTACTCAAAAGCAAAGTTCTACACACTCCAGTATGTTTTTTTCAATACTAAGAAGCTGAGATGCCAGGGCAAATGTGTTTACGGAACATTAAAAATTTAACTAGCTGAGTAGCGGATCACTTGTCACTCGCACAATACTACAAAAGGTGGGGGTGGTAGCCGACAGATCTTCCGAAGACTACGCGCATTGTGGCTATAGGAAGTAAATATTCAATGCACAAAGAAATTGAGGGGACGGGGAGCCCTTGCTCCAACTCCTCAAAAAGAATTGCCTGTGGTACAAAGACGATTTATTTCGATGAATAATTAGACGAGTGTGTGAGGATCAACGTTAGACACCGAACACTGCATGCAGCAAAAAAATAAAAGAATTTAAGTGGTCACCCATAGCGTCGAAACTCGAGAATTGGGTAAGTTTTTCAATAAAACGTGCTAGTAATGAATATGAGACAACCAGCCCACACACCTTGGCTTGCCGGGAGTGACTTTGTTACATTACATCCACAGGAAAACTATGCGAACTGGTTCGAAGGTGTAGAGAATATCATAAGGGCTATAACAGTGTAGTAGAAAATGGGCATTTGGGGGATCCCCATAGAAAACTTGTCGTATGTGTGTTCGAGAAAAGTGAAAGTGTGTTACCCTAAAAGAGGATTAGTCAGTCTGCTGTTCGACGTACAGTTGTAGTCTTAGCACAGAGCCGAAGTATCGATGACATCACCGCTCCTTGATTTTTAAAATGAGTATGTTTTTTTTTTTAAATAAATATATGTAAGGAGAGGTTGGTGCCAATGCGTGGCGCCGGTTACTCCTCCTATGTTCCTAACATCTCTAATTGAAACCAGAATGCTTCGAAATAACACTCACACAATGCCTTTTATAACGTATAGCAGCCTCAGCGAGTAGTTCATCGTGTGTTTCTGATAGATTGTATGTAACAGTGAAAACTTTAACATTAACGTCAATGACTATCTATAAGAAAGGTGGCGTAGTTTTCAACACCTTATGATGCATTGACGTACAAACAGGTATATCAATCTATTACTACCAAGGTTACCAAAAGTAGACAAGCGAAACTGGACGCATGCAGAAAAAAAACCCTATACTACGCAATAACTCATTTCACCGAAACTTTAGCAAGTTGCACAATCCACTGTTATAATCTCTATAAAGAGCTAGGCTGCATTCAAAACGCAGATTGTACATTTAGCGAACATGCATCGAACTATGTCCCATACAGTTGCCTTGCTTTTTGACTAGGCGTACTTGTTTTGTTATTTTAATCAATACGAAAAGACCATTGGCTCGTTTTCAGTTGGTTATGTTCTCTGTTTAGGGGCGTGTCGAAGGTTACGTTAGCAGGAGAAGCCACTAATGGGTGTGGGATGAAAGGATTTTGCAGTGTGCGTCTCACAAAGCCCGCAAACAAACCTCCGTTGCCTCGGCAACCACAAGGGAAATACGTAAGGCATCAGTTTTCGACCTTTAACTAATACTTCCAAGCGAACGACCCTACAGTTTCTATGACAATGACTGAAAGTACCTACTTGGGCTTCGCCACGTTAAACGCTACATATTACAACTGAAGTATCTCCCAAAAAATCAGTTGATAGGAACTTTATGTTTTATCTTCACGTGTATCTGGCGGAGTTCTCTGCGCGTTATTTTATTTGCAACACTGAATACCTTAAACCAGTAATATACTGATCAGTGCGATGACATGAGACGATGGAATATTTTTTTAATGTTGTTTAACAACTTTCTCGAACACAAATATCAGGCAGAATTTTGGAGCACTATGGGTGTGGGAACCATTATAAAACTTGGGTACATTACTTGTTTTAATGGTGGTTATTACCACTCTGCGATCACAAGTCAGCCAGCGCTTGTTTGTGTCTCTGCTCTTCGTCCCGTGAGTTTGTGCGCTGTTTCTGCCCATAAGAGATAATGGTATTCGCATTCGAAGCAGTGGTATAAAATAGGGCACTAATCAATAGATCAATAGACAATTACAAGCGCTTAACCTTAGCGAAGTCACTAAACCGTATTATGGAACATTTAGTGCGGGCACTCCCGCTATGAACACCGCGCGAGAAACTCGTGTTATAAGGAGCACAGCTGCGAGAGATTGTCCCCCTCGCAAATACTCAGTGCTCATTTATCGCGTAGCAGTCCCTACTTAAGTACTTCCCATGAAACATAAAAGACTGAAGAGCCACGCATTAAAAAGCAGTGCTGTTTTATCGTCGTTATTCAGCAGGTGACCCTTTGTACACGGCACCTGTAGCTTTATATGCGCCCTATCTCACAATGTCTCGAATGGTAGAAGCCGCCTGACTTGAAGGCAGTTGGACAGCAGGATCTTCCGCTGTTTTCCTTCTACTACACTCTTTTGTCGCCTTTATGAGAAAACGTTGGCTATTGAAGTAATAGAAGAAAAAAAGTTGCTCCTCCACCTTTTGTCACTTTGTGAGGGGTAAAATAAGGCGGGTTGAAAGAAATATGAAAGAACTGGATGAACTGTAGCTGACGACTACCATTCTGTTCATTTTTTCTACTTCACATTGCGTTGGTGCATACTGCATCGGTGTTTGTATGCATGCAGCTAGTTGGGTCTCGATTCACTCAAATTCAGAAACGCGACACACAGACTTCTCATCTTCAGCCGTGAATGCTCGAAGGCCTCCCGCTCCTCCCTGGCATGTTCATCAGTGCACCGAACTCATTTGCGTGACATTCGCCCGTTAACGCCGTCATCTTTCAGCGGTGCTTAATGCACCAGACTCGTAGTCAGTAGCATCAAGCTAGTATCCGTAAATGACGGAGATACATCATTGTTGCATGCGGAAACTGCAGTACACTGCACGCGCTAGCACAACGCGAAAGACGAAGCACGTAACTGTAGAATAACAAAAAGGTGGGCCAGTTGGTTAAGGTTCAGAATGATTTGAATGGGGCAGCGCTAGGACGAATACACGAACGAGAAAAGGCAGCACTTGTCGGGCCTTTTCTCGTTCGTGTATTCGTCATAACGCTGCCCTATTCAGTTTATCACGTAAATGTGCTTGTAAGTAGATGAGAACGGAGAAAAAAAATGCCATAAGTCGAGATTCGCTCTCTTGTCGAACGAAATGCCGCGCGGTGTAGAAAAGAAAGCGTTGGCAATTTCAGCCACGAGGAAATGGCGAAAAAATCTCTAGAGAACCTATTGTGTAGTATATAAAAGAAATTAGTCGCAAACGGTTGCGAAAAACCTACCCAAAAAGAAAGTCAGTAGAGAGCAATGGCTAGGAATGGAGGGCATAAAAGACGTCTGCGACGATCTTTGCTTTGTTTTTTTCGGGGGCAGAGAGACGTGATAAATCGCTGTGTTTCTAGCAGGACCTCCTAGGTAACCCACAGCTAGGCTGTGACCAAGCCTTGCATGACATAGTGAAAGATGCACTAATTATTCGAGCACAACGTTTTGTGTCACGCGAGCAAAACTGCAGCCAAAATAATACATTGATGTTCTCATGCCTTTATAAAAACACATCCGACAGTGTTTAATCAAGAGCAGATGTTTGCGCTTCCACTTTTTTAGACTTTTATGTCGTCGTCGCAACGTGGGGGTTGACGTATAGAGCTCTTTGTACGGGTGGGCTGTGTAGTAATTCTTGCACTGAATTGTATGTGTGACTCATTAGAACAGCCTAAAAAGAGATTTCTTTTCAATACTGAAAGTCCTCGGCTTCATCGTAACGCACGACTCGTCAGCATGAAAACCTGACCGAGCGCAGCATTTTGGAGTAACGACCAACAGAAGTGGAGCGGGCTAAGCGCGAAAGCCCTCCACACTGACCTGGCAATCCTCACTTGTTAACGACGTAGCAATTAAATTAATGACTGCCGCAAATGAACGAATTCAGCTCGCAGAGTAGGTTGTAAACTTATGCTCAGTCTGACAGCGTTTGTCGAAAGTGCAGATCATTACGTAGAATTCCCGCACGGGCAAACACTGCTCCCCCTCGTTGACAAGTCCAGGTAGCATGAGATGTGAAGCGGGCCGTACGATGCAGGAACAAAACATAGAACAGAGTGAGAAGTGCGAGAGAGAGAGAGAGAATAGTGGTGTCGAAAAATGCATACATGCTTATGATTGTGCCGGGCTCACAAAAATCATTAAGAATGATTGCATGAACCATTTACAACTATCTCTATTTCGCACCTCTGCGCCAACTCTCTTTTACAGACGAAAAAGTCCGGACTATATTGCACCGTCCGTTTCGCGATTCCCTGAAAGGGTATTCGAAAGTGGGAATGGGGAATAGAAGGGCTGTACAGGAACAAAAAGAAATAGGGATCAAATACAAAAAAACAGACGCACACTCATCCCAATGCTTGCTTGGTTGGCGTAAACAATGCTGGAGGAAAGGTGTGCATGGTCGCTGTAATACAGCAGAGCACAATTGGTCGTTAAGTGAAAACAGATGGTACGCGAACGTGCACTGATCCTCATGATGATGAAATGATTGGCTAGATTTCGCCACCCTTTTTCAGGCTCTATCGTAGAGCGGTTCTTTTGAAGAGGGGTGTGCTCTGCGTAGGATCGCAAAACACCCAGTTCCAACCAAAATGAATATTCCCTGAATGGAAACATGGACGATGCCATAATTGGGGTGGCGGCTAGCTACCGCATAATTATACGAATTCAAGCGCTTATAAATGTGGCTCCACTGAGGCTGGCGATGAAGTCGTAAGTGTCAACGAATGTGGTGAGCAGTCTGCAATGTACCACATGGATTAATATAATTAGTGGCTGCTAGACAGAAAGCGTAAACACTGCCAGACTATTCCCAGATGGCTTCCGAACACTCCCTTATTTAGAATGCTATCGAAGAAAACTGCAGACAAAGTGGAACCGTTCTCCAGAAAAAGAATTCCAGGTAATTTGTTATATGATCATGACGTCGTCGTGGTGGGACTGTGGCATCACGTAACAAGAGAGGATCTCATAGTGACGTCATCGCACAGCATCCTTGTTTGGTAAAACGTGAGCTTATCACAGAGACAGTGCAAAAACCAGACCAGGTGCTTCTGATCTTGAAGGCAACATGTAACAACGTAAGGTTCAGAAAGTTTTCAGAAGTGGCTGGGGAGGGGAGGGGCAGGGCTAACAAGTTTATTGAAAAGAAAAAAAAACATCCCTTGCCCCTTTGATTCGTCTTTGGCGAATAGATAAGGAACTCAGTGAGTTTCGCGTGCAAAATTGTGACGTTAGTTTTTCTCGCGTATGAGTACCTTGGGAATCATTAATAATTTTCAACTGATGTAAATGTGACAGGCGCACTACTGACAGTTTCATTTTAAAGTCCAGTATGGACCTCACATGCATTTTGTCATCATCATCATCATAACCATCAGCCTGACTACGCTTATTGAAGGGCAAATGTCCCTTCGTTGTCCCACGATTCACCCTGGTTCTCTGCTATCTGCTGATACGTTAAACCTTTGACACGTTATGCTTGTAATACCACGTTATGTATTTTATAGCGAGCTACAAAAAAGCAATGCTTGGAAAAAAAGTAAATATTAGCCTTCGAACAGACAGTTTGGTTACCTTGTTTTGAGAAAGCCGTTAAGACCAATAAATTCTTATAGAAGGATGCATAGCAAAACAAAAAAAATAGAGAAGTAGCTTATTTACAGCAGTGAACGCTTCTAGACAGCTACGGTTATCTTACTTCAGATATGTTGCGCGCAAATGTATTCTTGAATAATTCATGACTTCATCACCAATTTATTCATCAGAGTTAAAACAATGACCGACCATACAATAACACTGCGAAGAAAGGCTAAAGCGGTAGATTTTTGAAGGAAAAGATATTAAAACAAAGAAACCAGTAAGGATAGCAGTAATATTGTTTATCTTTGAGGGCTTCTCAGAGACGAAATTTGAACAGTTTGCACCGTGGGCTGTCGCAATGAGCGTCACTGCATATGTTCATCACTTTCGTTTTGTGAAGATGTCTTTATTGCATAAATTCTACAGTTTGAAGAAAACAAATACACAGCTTATAAGTGACAATGATGTCTTCGCCTGAAGAGAACGTTTCCTTTCCTCCGACAGCCGGTTGCCCCTGGCGAACCAAAACTAGTGTTGTTCTGACCATTCAAAGGTACGAATGAAGAAGTCGGTAAGCGAACGACGCAGATGGGATCTAACTGCTTCTATTGTAAGGATGAATTCAAGTGAAGCACTTGTTCAAGTACTAAAAAAAGTACAGAAGTACATGAAGTAAAAACAAAAGTTGCCATGCTTTCTTGTATCACTCTTTTATTTTTCTTTCAAGACGTTCTCTGCTAGATGCCCTGCTACTTCATAAATGCACCTGATAGAGACTGCACTTATTGGTGAAGCGCTGTACAATACTTTTCCAGTTTTTATTATTTTTGTGGATTACTGAAAAATTACAAGAACCAAGTGTTACTTCTATGTTGTGTTATCATTTGCAAAGTGAATTAAACGCTCAATGAGACCACTAGTCTGTCACTCTAAATACGTACTACCAATGTTTCTGACAAAAATAAAAATTCCTGGGCTGCGAAGGCTAAACATTGAAAGTTGCTATAAGCATCGCTTCTCGCCATACATTACGTAGGCAAATGTTACTTGTACTACTATAGTGCACTCCTGCACAATGCATGAGGGTGTGTTTTGTCCCTCATGGAAACACACCCACGCGAGCTAAGCCACGCACTATTCCCAGTGTGAGCATATTCATTCACTCGTATACATGCGCCACACCCATCGCCCTACGAAAACCACAGGGGACGTGGGATACAAAGGTCTCGGTCGTGCTTCTACCAGACTTTCTCAAGCTCCAAACAGCACACAAAGCCCATGTGCCTTGGGCACGGCGCTAGTGAAACACGCTTTCAACTCGGCAAGGTAAACAAACACGTAGGTTTCTTTCGTCAAGAGTGAAAAGATATTATGGTGGTGGGCGACAAGCATTCGTTACATTGCTTTCCACTTAGCATTTGTTGTCGCTAGGGAGACCTTCGTTTTTGCCGATTGGGAGAGAATGACGTCAACAATTGCAGAGGTTAAAAAAGAATAGTGCAGCTTGCAAGAAATTGTGCGAACCTGAGTCACAAAAGAGCTCCTGGGCACCTGGTGGTTCTAGCTTTCTTAGACTTTCACTCTCTCACCTTTCCCTTTTCCATCACTTGCTATAATAAACTACGCACGCTTATTAGAGGTCACATATTTGAGGTTCTTTTGTTAACGATCTTTATAGAGTGCGTTGGTGAGGACTGAGCGTATTGCGCTTTGTGATGATAATAATGTTCCATCTACGGCACACGGGAAACAACTAGCATTACAGGTCGGTCACAAGGAGAAATTTTGGCAGATTCCACGCATTGTGGAAAATCAATTTCATGCAAGGTGTCACACACAGGTCCCGTTAATTAGGGAGGCAATCGCCGGGCTAATTCCAAGGGCCGAAGTATCGGCCCCCCGAACCGCACCACGAAAGCGTGGACAATTTAGAAGTGGTTCTTTTTGGCGCGCCAGCGGACGCCAGCTGTGGCCCAAAGAACAAGTCAGAGCCGAGAGTTGATAAACAAACAAACTATATTCTCAATATTGGCAGATCAGGAAAACAGTACACAAATATGCTCACTCCACAATAGCTGAGTACAATATGCCACCGATCAAACAACGTACTACACAGTACAATTAGCCACACTCGAACAACGGACACAGACAACAGTACACACTACAATGCAGTCGCATGCATTGAACAACCAAGACACTTAAAGACTAAAGAGATATAAAACCTATTCAGTCCAAAGTCCTTGAAACAAAAGTCTGAATGATACTCTTCCGAGAATCACTCACTCAAAGTCCAGCGTTGTTGTCGTTCCGCGCCCTCGAAGTTTCTCTTCCAGGAAACCTCGCGCCTTCAATTGGCCACTCTCCAAGCTTCAAACTTCTTCGCCCGAACACGTCGGCTTCACACACGCAGCTGTCGCCACGCGTCTTCGCTCGATAGCGGTAAACACACTCTCTTGCCTGTTGCTCGGGCCTTCACCCCTCAGGTGGAAATCCTCTTCATCTCCTGCTTCGTCCCTACGGACAAAACCTTCGCCGACTACACGGCGGAATCCCTACGCACTCTGGCGCTACTTCCGTCTTCTCCTGATCTCTCATCTCGGCTGCTCGGTTAAATACCTTGCGCGCGACATTCCAGAAGGTTCTCCTCATTTCGTCGGCGCGATACGCAGCGAAGGCTGGGAAGAGGGCGAGACGGTTGGAATGCCCTCCGCGGCCGATGACTCAACTCAGTATGACCACGCCCCTTTCGTTCTAGAACTTTCGCGGCCTATCTCGGCCGCCGATGTGGGGTGAGGAGGTTCGTCGGCGAAGCCACGCTTCCAAGGGGAGAGCGCGCGCCCGGGGAGCCTTGGATGTTTGTTTTCTTCTTTTTTTTCTTTTGACCTCCCGGCGTCTCTTCCGCGCGTTACCGCAAGAATTTGGCGGCGCGCCCATTTTTAGCGCTCGTTCTGTGACACAAGGTAGTTTGCGAGAACTGCTTGCGCTACATTTTAAGCCAAATCATCTTAAATGAGATGACGTGCTTGGGTAATTCAAAAATGCGCACATAGTGGACTTACTATGCCCGCTGCCAGCACTGACACTTCAAGCCTAGCTGATTGTATGACGTAACACCGTTGCTCATTTTGCTAAACCACCACTTGCTATACATAAGTGACTGGACGATGCGTTAACAAAACAAGGTGTACTGTTGCGCTTGAAATGGCTACACCGGAAAGAATAAATCAGGTCAAACAGTTGTTGCACAAGCTAGTGAATCGTGCTGAACGATAAACATGAAAGCTTGCATGGCAGCTGTTCGACGTTTATCTCCCTTCCAGGCCCAGCGCAACCGTTAAAAGAATTTACTCACTTATCTGAATTATCATCTCAGCAAGCTTATATGTTGCTCGACTCGTAAGTGGTGGCATGTGATGAGGCGAGTGTCGTCAACCAATGCTGTGAAAAAAAAGTAAACTCTGATTCATTGATTTGTGGGGTTTAACATCCTAAAACCACCATATGATTATGAGAGACGCCGTAGTGGAGGGCTCCGGAAATTTCGACCACCTGGGGTTCTTTAACGTGCGCCCAAATCTGAGCACACGGGCCTGCAACATTTCCGCCTCCATCGGAAATGCAGCCGCCACAGCCGGGCTTCGAACCCGCGCCCTGCGGGTCAGCAGCCGAGTACCTTAGCCACTAGACCACCGCGGTGGGGCCACGCCTGCAAACAAGAAAGAGAATAACCGACGGAAGACACGCACGACGCCCCTGCGTGAAAGTGAGCGATTCCTCACGCACCCGACAACGTACCGCACCAAGCGCACACCCACAGAGCAGATATCTTGGATATGCGAGCTATTTTCGGCTGTCGATTGAACGAAAGTGGACAGCCAGCTAGCCCAAGTCGCGCTTCAATCTTACGTGCAGTGCGTGTTTTTTGTCTGTGGCCATATATAGGTTTTCGGCTGCTCGTCGTCTAACTTACGTGACGGATACGAATTATGTGTTAAAACAGTTTGATTTCGCAATCCTGCCTAAGCGGTTCGACGACGGGCACGCTGTCCAGTACTGTTTCGACCACCAGAGCATCGCATCTGTTGTACAGCATCTGTGTTGCAAGCTGAAGTGACCGCCGTGTGTGACGTGGCATGAAATGCCGCCACATTCTAGCACGACCGTAACGTTACTTCTGCCACATTGTGAGTGCTTGAGCGCTGTTGCATTCCAGAAGTTTTCGTATTCAAACAAGAGACATGATTGATACGCTGAGCCCAAGTGCATAGCAGACTCTGCACCGGTAAGTGCCTTGCTTTCTAAAGAAACCTTGAACGGCTGCACGACGGGGCATCCACAAATATAGACGATTTTACGTAAAATACGAGGTTGCAGCCCCATTGGGCTACTAAACGAATGCCTTCTTATTTTCGTTTGTCGTGACGGGAATCGACCAGGTCATCCAACGTCGAATGCACAAATCGAACCGTTTTCATGTGTATATGCGTCTACCGCACCGCTGTTTATTAAGGTGTTCCACAAAATGGCGTGGCTGAAACTCGACATGGAAGCTCCGAAATGTCATTCACAAAATTTACTATATGCAAGGATGAGAACGAATTTCACTACACAGTGGATGTTTATGACAACTGAAATCGCCGACAACTACTGAGAACCATTCGGTACATTACAGGGCCACTGGTCTTGTGGTATTTTCTGTGGTGTGAAAGTTATTTTACATTTTTTTTCTTTAGTGTCTCTTAAAACACACGCATAAAAAGAAAATTAGTAAGAATGTTTCTAATTGCACAACAAGAATGTAAGAAATGAAAGTACAGAAAGAGTACTTGTTCATACTTCTTTTTTAATGCCGTAGAAGGAGTATCTTGAGAAACACGCCGGCATGCACGTTTTACAAGACCATAGAGAGGTGGTAATCGCCTCATTTATTTTTCAAAGCACTTGAAAGCTGACGTTCTCGCGATTCTTTATGTATATGGCCTGGTTTACCAGGCCAATGCTTCGATAAAAAGATTTAAATACGATGCAGAACACGCAATAAACCTTGTAATGCATGATGCCAGCTACACCTAAAGATATTGGAACATGGTTGTGCAATCAACCCCCGTCGGCTGCGAATAAACTATATCAAGTCATTCGCTAAAAGAACAAAGTCTTGCCTTCCAAAAAACAGATTGATGCAAGTTGCGTAATATTAGCGTGTTGTTGCAAGAACATCGCATTTTTTCAGATTTATTTTTTATTTTCGAGGTTCCCGAGAACGTTAACCTGCTTGTGACGAAGTTAGCACCAGCGAGGACTTTAAAGCCAGCAATAAGTCATAGTTTCAGACGTGGCCGAAGTACTTTTGAAGAAAAAACAAAACCAAACTGCAATGCATGTACAAAAATAAAGGTGGTGCTGCAGCATGGAAGACATGAGCCGACCAATTAAGAATGTGTCCGAGCGAAGAGTATAGTGTCTAGGAACGCGGCGGTAAAGATGGGCAACTCACTGGACAGGTATTCCTTCTTAGCATTTGGCTACAGTGAGAAATTTCAGTATCTGAATTCTTATTGTACAGAGTGCTTTCATTCCTAACAGTGCTTTGACTTTTGCGATTGCAGTTTCTTGAAAGTATTTCCTTGTTCCTTCAGTTCCACTTTATTACTCAAGCCAGCGCTTCGTACGCTTAATCGGCCAGCTTAATTAACTTCTTCCATACAGGGCACTCTGCTACGTACACTTCACGACAAGACGAGGCTGGCGCATCGAACAGCTGGCAACGTCCTGATATGTCTCTTGCCACGCCTCTGCTTTCACACTGGCTGGCTTCCTCTCGTTCAAAAGAGTTTGCACGCACTCGCAGTCCCAGTCTTAAACTGCCACCGAGCCTTCATACTCTCACGCTCTCTCACCACAGCTGCTATAAATTCTCAAAAAAAAAGAACTAGAAATGAAAGCTGCCAGATGTTCATGCAGATATCCACACGTTATTCGCTCACACTGGGTGGACCTATTCGCGATGGCCTCGTTGGCCAGTACGTCACGCCATGAAGATGAAAATTTGATCCTCGAGTTTCAAGAACCAGCGTTTCATTTATTACGATCGACAAATTCCGCAAATACGGGTCGGCGAAATTTTAGGGTTTTTGAATTCATAAGAAATATGCTTCTAAATCTTGAGAAAGTATTATTGTTGACGTTGTCTTCAAAACCAATATAGATGGTTTGCAGGATTCATTATTTCGAGGGCAATTTGTGCAAGAAGTACAATTAAAACTCTTATGGCTATCAGAAATAGCGAAAGTTTTGCGACAAGCTTAATCGTAACACCTAGAGACACATAATTTATTATTGGTTGCGCCGGGAATGTGGATGTGACACTTGAATGGCGAGAACAAAAGTTGAAGGTGTCTGTGAGAAAAAAACAATTATGCGCAGTACAAACAAAATTTGCGCCTCAAACAGATTGGTCGACGTTTTGAGTAGGTGGCCATGTCTGCGTCAAAGACACCTTGTCATCCTTCTCGGATGGGGTGTAATTTTTTGACACGTCACGCGGTATTGAGAGTGGCACTTCCGGTGCTCTAAGAAAAACTTTAATGTGTTCCCAACGCTAAAGCTCTCCTTTTTTAACTCTGTCCTGTCGTCGCATGTTGATCTGGGGTTTCGAACAATGTTACTCTTCTCCGTGAATATTTTATCTGCCTATGTGTATATTCTACACACATATTCATGCTGTCAATCAAGTAAGGCAGCCAAAGTTATCAAAAGCATAAATTCACCATCCAATAATGCGTTAAACACACCAGTTGGCTTTATTAGCTGCGATCTGTTAAATTCGCTTTTCCGAAAAACTCTGCTACATCACCTATAGCTTGTCGTTCTTTAACCCGTTTTATACTCAAAAGTACGAAAAGGGTTCGAATATAACGAAGAAGTGTGAAAAATTTTAGGCGTTACAACACACACGCAGCAAGTCAACAATAAGCTGAGCAAAGTGTCCTTCAGCATGGTTCACCATTCCCATGGAATAGAAACTGGCAGCCTAGCGTCACCCTGCCGTTTATATCTGCACACAAACACCTGAAAATGCTGCCTCACTTTGTTGGCTCAATGTTTTTGAAACCTGGGTCTAATGCTCGTATTCTGTGGCCTAGAGCAGTATTCGCTAGCACAGAGAAAAAATAATTGCTTCGTCAAAGTTAAAGTGGTGCAAAAGCTTCCCACACACTTTCATGTGACCTTTGAAACCCTCGAAAGGAACTTTGCATGGTTGTTGACTGAATACAATTTTTTTTGCAAAGCGTAGACGAAAATCGTGTGCTAGATCTGCCCAGAATCTTTCGCCTAAGTGATCTGAAAGTACGGCGGTGTGTCTGCTGCAACGCACAAAAAGCCGAGGTTAAATATTGGCACAATAGCAAACTGCGCCTATTGCTACGAACAAAATTGCGTAGCCCTTGGAAAAGAAACGAAAGGATGAACACACACTCGTAGCAAATCTTTATCATGTATTTATTTTCTTGTATTCTCCTGATTGAGATCCTTTTTTCTCTTCTCGTGTATTCTCATTATACCGTGGATTACACGAGGAGGTGCCACAGTGTTGAAATGATTCGCGTCACTACGCAATTTTTTTGCCCACTGGGCTCCGTAGAATCACTGCACCGTTGTAAGGCCAAGAAAAAACAACGTCATGTTACCGTAAAGCGAAGACGAAAATGTTTAATATGCTAGTAAGAGTTTAAATACAGTCATGGCAATTTTACCCAGTAAAATGACGTAGCAGACGGGTGAGACTACATCCTTAGAATACTTATTCAAAAAAAAACGCCCACTTTCTCTCCATTTCTCTCTCTCTCCCTCTCTTTCTCAGTGGGCTTGAGTGGGGGGGGGGGGGGAAGGCTTGAAACGTAAAGCTTCAGTTTTAGTATATGCACGCACAACGTCTCAATTGAACCTCGACTTTACCAAGGTATTCAAGTTATTTTAATTGAGTGTGAAAAAAAAATCCCAAGCTTTCTAATGGTTGCTTTTCCGTGTCGTTCGTTGACAAATTTCCAATATGACTTTTTCACGAACTTACTGTCTGAACAGTAGAAAAAAACCATGTTGGTCGCCTCTTCAGTGTGTTGAAGAGGCTTCTATTTTTCATTTCAATTTCAGTCAACCACATATAGTGTCACGCGCTAGGGACGCGCTAGGGACGCTAGGGACAAGAACAACGTTAGCAAGACACGAATGTGTATCCTGATCAAAAGGTTAACGTTCTACACCTTTGCCTTCTTCGCCTTTTTTGGCTGGCCATGCTCGACCCGCTCAAAATACCAGGTGACAATATAACAAGCGCCATAAGGGATTTTAACAGAACTGCCCCGTAATATGAACGCCCAAGCACTGGGGTGCCATTTGCGTTCTTTCGACCTCTCACCCGCTAATTTGAATTCTACTTAATTCCAACAATTTTACAGTCTCCTCCAAGCTATAATTAATGATCTTTTTCTGTACTTGTGCGAATAGCTGTGCACCCGTTTTAGGTTATACAGGCCTTTAAGCAATCCACGAAGTGCATAAAGACCTCATTCACCAATCATACATGCAAATGTACACAACATATAAAGCAAACAGCAATGACAAACTTGTGTCATTGCGAATGTTCTAAATATAAAGATGCACTAATAGTCAAATCTATTTTCATCGGGCGAGATTACATTGCCAGTACTAGTCTGCAAATAAAATAGTTATCTTCTACATCATAGATGCTTCAAACCACTCCTAATGAACCCGTAATTGCCTATTCAAAAACGTTTCACATCAATAAGGTATTTCGAAAATTGTTTCATGTTACGTTGATTATAACAATAGCTTTACTTGAACTCTGTGTGCCAGCAACGTCATGCTTGGTAGAAGAGAAGTTGCTGTGGCTGCTAAGCTGCTTTCGCATTAGGCTTCAGAGAACGAGGTCCCGAGATCGAAAATTGTCATCAGTACTTCGACGAGCTTGACAGGACAAGAGCTAGTTTGAGAATCAGAAATGACCAATATCAACTTGATGTTTTGATGTGCTTCATGGGCATACCAAGTTTAATTGACGCAGGAAATATTTTTTTACATAGTTTGGGTTAGTTAATGGGATGTTCACTCAGTGAAATGCCCACTAGAAGCTGTCATTATAATATCAGGTTAGCATCGACTCGGACCAACACCTGTGGTAAAAACCTCAAACTAAAAGCTCACAGTGTTCCTTAAGCATTTACACAAGACAACCAGAAGAATAAAGTTGTCGTCACTTTCTTCTCAGTCGATGAATGGATCTTCCCCTGCCTCTGTCTGGAAGCTTCCTGTTTGTAATGTAGTATTTTACTGCCTTCAGAACAAGAGGTATTCAGCGATTTCTGCACCTCGTTTTGCAATGTCTCCACTATCGGCCCACCATTCACGAGTCCGCAATTTCGTGTGATGACGTCATGTAAACATTCGTTACTTGACGTCATGATCACGTCATGACTCGTGGCGATGTGTTACGTCGTAATCACGTGATAGGCTGACGTCATCCTATCATTCCTTTTTGCGTAGGACTGTGAATTTTCGCGCTCAATGAGGCATATAAAGTCTATGCTTTATGCTCACGTTGAGACCACAGGAGTTGTCACCATGTGTTCTACTCGCACGCGGATCAATCTAAGCGGGATAAATACGCTTCGATTGGTATAGATCACGGTACAACTCGTCCGAGAAGTCTGTATGCTCAGAGTAAACAGGAACAACACCGTCATTTTTCACTCCCTTTCGCAAGCTGTCTCGAAGGTGGCGCTGCAGAAAGGATAGAGATCCCATCACGAATGTGGGGGAGCTCACCTCCATGCTTGCGTATCTACAAGGTGAAATTCTGAGAAGCCATTCTGAATGATCAAAATTGCATCTTTTGAGGACACTAAGCCATGACTGGAAAAGCCGAGCAAATTGTAGTTCCTACTGTGCAAATGTTTTCGCCTGGAGATGCGAGAGCACGCGCAGAGGACGGCTTACGAATAGGCGTTGTGAAGAGTGTGCTCATCTGTATTCACGTTGTGAATGGACTCTTTTCTTGCGTTTTGTGGTTTTCTTCGCGTGCAATTGCACACGCCCAGAGAATACCTTCTCGGAGAACCCAGGTGGGAAACGAAAGTGTGAATGAGTTTTATTTTCTGCTGCGCTAATGGGATTGAAAAAGATTGTTCACAATAGAGTAATATCTATACACTTTATCTTGAATAGAATTTTAACTGAGACGCAATTGAAGTAGCTCTGTATAGGTGTCACAGCGTTTAAGCTGTGCTCTTGAACTTGGTATGCGCAATCTCTCGATGACATACAAATGCACATAGACCTTTGACTTAAACAAATTTTTTTGCTGACTAGGTGTCTCCAGTTTTTTCTTTAATATGAACTTCACTGCGTTTTCACCGAACCAATCTTCTTTGTGCTTCAAAGGACCATCTCAGCCCGTCCATCGATGCTGAAGCTAATTCAAGCCATGATCACCTCGGCGCCACTGGGAGTCACGGATAGCCGTAAAAAGAAGGGAGAATGGCTCGGGATGACAGGGAAGGCACAAGGGAAAGAGGGTGCTTACGCCACTGCAGTTCACTTAGAAAGCGCTTTTTAGAACCACGCAGCACTGTTGAAACGAGAAGTACGCATTTACGGTATTGTGCTTACAGTAATGCCTCATTTAATGACGCTCCTGTACGTACATATGTGTGCTGAATATAAAGTCGACTTCAAGACGCTGATTTACTCTTCTTTTAGTTAGTATCGAGTCCGCCAGTAAACCGCACCTTATAATTTCTGAAAAGACATATATTCTTTTTTTTGACAAATAAGGTTAGGTATAGGTTATCGGCTATAGTAAAATACTGTGCTAATGCACAGGTAATCATTTAAACGTATACATGCTGCTGACTGAATTCCTAGTGCTGGAGTTAGTTACTATTAAGCTGTAGTTATTCTTGCTTTTACGGTTCTATTCTATGCAGAGTTGTTGTACCAAGACTTCGCATACCAATCGGCTTCATAAATTCATTTAAACAGAACATTTACAGCACTCGCACAAACCTTATGTAATGAAGAGATAATTATTTTCTTGGAGATTGAGAGTTCTTTCAGAAAGCTACCACATTTATTTTTACTTATTTTTTTGGTGGTCGGGACAACGATTGTACCAGCGATGGTGTTGGTGATGACTCGCCTTAAATTTCAGACGTTTTACCAAACAAGAAAAGCGAAACTGTCAATTAGGAAAAAACCTACAAAGTCACTTCTGTTCTTTCTTCAAATGTACTTTATGTTCTCACATAACGCGCGCACGATAAGCTGCATGTATCTGTTTGTATATCGAAAGTGGAATAACATACACTAAGACAAGGAAGGAGGAAGCAAGGCGGTGCCATGGCACTTGGTGAACTTCCAGCGTCATCTGAAAATCGAGGCCGTAGTCTAAGAGTGTGTGGCTGTCAGCCAGCTATATAAGAAGTCTGTGAAAGATGTCAGTTTCGAGATTAGGTCAAATTACACTGCCTTACCTAATTTAATGTAATCACACCAAGCCTAGTAATTTGCCTTCTTTTTTTACGAAACGGGCGCTGTGCATTGAATCCAACTACACAGAACAAGAAAAGAACAGCTTCGTTCTTTTGTAACATCCTCGAGGTGCTGCCCCGTTACGGCTCCGCAATGCTGCACGGTATTAGTAAAATAAAAAATGGAGTGTAAGTACTTTCGCCGCCTCTCCGCCTCCCTCCATTGCCTCGTTTTAGTGTTTGCTGCTGTGCGGCCCAGAATATATGCGCATAAAAGTCCACGTGCTACGTGATCGATGACTGCGTCCTGTCGTTCGCTTGGCTAAGGCCACTTCTTCCGCCGGCGGTCACGAAAGCGCCGTAAAGCCACCCTCGCGTCCCTGCCCCCGACATTAGCCGGCGGGTGTCGGTGTCGTCTCTCCCATGGGGTGTCGCTTCGGTGCATGTCTTACGCGTGCGGCGCGCGTGCGTGCAGCCACGTTATTGCGTGTACCTCGTGGATCTACAAACTTCTACGGCTTATGAGTCTTCGTGTGAGAGTGGATATTTGAGTCTGTAAGCGTAGCTGCATAGTGTTTGCTAGGGCATGGGCCTCTGTAGCCACATTTTCTTTATATTAAAAACCTGGACAAAAAGAAAAAAAATGCGGAGCAACTGATTTCAAGCAAGCGCTCAGGGTGATTTCAGAAATAGAATTATCGCAGTACTTCATAAAAAAACATCTAAAAATTATCATTAATCAATAAAAAGAAAACGATATTTGCTAATGAGCGTGCCAGTTAGTGTCCGTAGTCTTCATCGTAAACGTTTGCTCCAACCCACTTGGTATTGCCTTGGAGAACAGTTCACGCATTACTGCCTGTCACGCGTTTATTTACATGATTTCTGATGTCTGTCTGCATTACACAATGAAAGCGATGCTTTCTTGTGGGGTGTCTTGCGTGCAAGGTGTCTTGCGTATGACATGCAGTTCACATGCAAGCAATAGAACAGCATGCATAAGCATTCTTCTCATTACTTTAATGGTAATATTTTGACACTGTGTGGCCTTCTTCTGGCACGTAACGTATTGAACAATAAAAAGTAAGGAAACATTAAAAAAAATGCAAACATAGATGTGACCCCTTGTTCTGATTGTTTAAATGGCCGGAATGTTTTTCTCTCGTGCTCATTGTGTTTAGGACTGTTACAAGCTCCACGCTTGCGGATTATACAAACTGTTGCTACCTACATTGGCCTATGCTCACGTACCAACTGTTCTAAACACTCTAGATTTCTCAGTTATTTGATGAATGTCCATAATTTTAGCTTCCAGGTGCAATGACATATATCTCATTGATCTCGATAACCTAGAGTACGTTCGCATGCTTCGCATGATTGCGCTGAGCATGTTGCACGAACACATGATCGATAGTGTTCGTGTTTCATCGGAGCAAGTGTACAAATATTCATCGGAAAATATTCCAGCATACACCTAATACTCAACATATGGTTAAAAAAGCTGGCTGGCCAATGGCAGCAAGAACAATAATGAAAGAGATTTTATCAATTTTGCCCCTGGTAAACAGAATAAACCAATACCTTAAAACAGCAAGGCTGTCACGTGTTTTGCATTGTAGCAACTATATTGTCGCTAGGTGAAAATAACAGAATACAGGACGGCGGTGCGACCAGAAAAAACGAGCTCTGTATTGACAGAACAAAAGAGCAGCCGCTTCGACTTCTTCTTCCTCGGAGGAACCGTGGGTGCTGTCCACGCTCATCACTTCCTCGTCCTCTGTCTTCTTGCCCGGCCTTTAGCCATGACATTAGCCTCCCATTCAAGAAAGCATCGTCCCGATGCTTTATAATCAAAGCGGTTTGTACTCGGTGGAAACGCATGAGTTCATTTGTAGAAATAAGGCTTCATGCGTACCATGTGCACAACTTCAGGAGCATACCTTCGACGCCTTGAAGAGTGCGCAGTATCAGGAACAACCTCATAATTAATGTCACTGAGACGTCGCAGAACTTTATAGGGACCGAAGTACGGTCTTAACAGTTTTTCTGAGAAGCCACGGCGCCGAATAGGTGTCCATATCTAAACTTTCTCTCCTGGCTCGTAGGAGACCGGTCGGTGACGAAGGTTGTACCGTCTTGAATCGTAGTCCTGCTGGCGACTGATACGTAGGCGTGCAGGTTGTCGGGCTTCTTCGGCCAGCTGAGTGATATAATCAGCATCCGTTTCAGCGTCTTCGCACTCGTGCGGCAGCATAGCATCCAGCATAGTGGTGACTTCACGACCATGAAGAAGGCGGAATGGCGTTGTTCTTGTTGTTTCTTGATAAGCCGTGTTATAGGCGAACGTGACATACGGCAAGATCTCATCCCAGTTTTTATGCTCCACATCGACGTTCATGCAGAGCATATCCGCTAGTGTCTTGTTGAGACGCTCCGTAAGACCATTCGCTTGCGGATGATACGCCGTTGTTCGCCTATGGGATGTGCCACTGAGTCTTAAAACTGTCTGTAATAGTTCGGCTGCGAATGCAGTTCCCCTGTCAGTTATTACCACTGATGGAGCACCATGCATCAGCACCACATTCTCTACAAAAAATCGGCCTGCTTCACTTGCCGTGCCCCTCTCCAAAGTTTTGGTTTCGGCGTAACGAGTGAGGTAGTCGGTGGCTATTATAATCCATCTGCGACCTGCTGATGAGGTTGGAAATGGGCCAAAAAGATCCATTCCGACTTGAGCGAATGGAGTAACAGGCACGTCAATAGGATGGAGGAGGCCTGCTGGTTTGACGGGTATTTCATTCTCTACAAAAAATCGACCTGCTTCACTTGCCGTGCCCCTCTCCAAAGCCTTGGTTTCGGCGTAACGAGTGAGGTAGTCGGTGGCTATTATAATCCATCTGCGACCTGCTGATGAGGATGGAAATGGGCCCAAAAGATCCATTCCGACTTGAGCGAATGGAGTAACAGGCACGCCAATAGGATGGCGGAGGCCTGCTGGTTTGATGGGTGGAACTCTTCTGCGCTGGCAATCAAGGCACGTCCGAACATAGTGTTGAACGGTCACCGTTAGTCTTGGCCAGTAGTATTTCTGCCTCACTCTGCACAACGTACGCGTGTAACCCAGGTGGCCGGATGTTGGTTCATCGTGGCATGCCTGTAATACTTCGCTCCTTAGAGATGTTGGGACGACGAGTAAGTAGTCGTTTCCGTGTGGCGTGAAGTTCATCTTATACAGGACGTCGTTGGGCAAGCAAAATGACGAAAGCCCTCTCGCAAACAGTCTAGGTACAGCTGAAGTGCGACCCTCTAAAAAACGTATTATGGGTTCTAGTTCGGGGTCATCTCGTTGCAGCTGTGCGACAGTTGCCGTGTTTACAACTCCGACAAAGCCTGTATCATCATCTTCTGCCGTCGCAGGTTCGTATGGCGCACGAGAAAGGCAATCAGCGTCTGAATGTCGCTTCCCCGATCTGTAGACCACCGTCATGTCAAATTCTTGAAGCTTCAGACTCCAGTGCGCCAACCGTCCTAAAAGGTCTCTTAAATTCGTCAGCCAGCAGAGGGAGTGATGGTCGCTGACAACATTAAAAGGACGACCATATAGGTATGGGCGGAATTTTATAACCGCCCACACCACCGCAAGGCACTCTTTTTTCGTAGTGGAATAATTTTCTTCCGCACGTGAAAGAGTTCTGCTCGCGTAAGCAATTACTCGTTCGGCGCCATCCTGCCACTGCACGAGTACAGCTCCTAAGCCGACATTGCTAGCATCGGTGTGCACTGTTGTCAGTGCGTCATCATCAAAGTGTGCGAGGACTGGTGGCTTCTGAAGGCGTTGCCGCAGCTCGTCGAATGATTTTTGCTGCTCTTCATTCCATACGAATGCGACGTCTTCTCTGGTAAGGCGGGTCAACGGCGAGGCAATGCGCGAGAAGTTCTCAATGAAGCGTCGGTAGTAAGCACAAAGTCCTAAAAACCGTCTGACCGCCTTTTTGTCAGTTGGCGCTGGAAAATTCGTAACGGCAGCTATTTTTTCAGGGTCAGGCCGCACACCTTCACTACTGACAAGATGCCCCAGGAACAGAAGCTCTTCTAAGCCAAAATGGCATTTTTCTGGCTTAAGTGTTAGTCCGGCGGAACGAATAGCTTGAAATACTGAGTGCAGTCGCCTGACGTGTTCGTCGAATGTGGCAGAAAATACGATGACGTCATTTAAATACAATAAGCACGTCTGCCACTTGAGGCCTGATAGTACGGTGTCCATTAGCCGCTGAAACGTTGCCGGGGCTGAGCACAAGCCAAATGGAAGTACCTTAAATTCAAAAAGGCCATCAGGTGTCACGAAAGCTGTTTTCTCCCGGTCTCTTTCATCGACTTCTATCTGCCAATACGCACTTCTTAGATCCATCGACGAGAAATAACGCGCGTGCCGTTGTCGATCGAGTGAATCGTCGATACGTTGGAGTGGGTAGACGTCTTTTTTTGTCACCTGATTCAGCTTGCGGTAATCCACACAGAAACGTAAGGTGCCGTCTTTTTTCTTCACTAATACAACCGGCGAAGCCCAGGGGCTTTTCGACGGCTGAATAACGTCGTCCTCAAGCATCTGTCGCACCTGCTTTTCGATGGCTTCACGTTCTCGCGGAGCTACCCAGTACGGGTTTTGCCTGATGGGTCTGGTCACGTCGTCCGTTATAATTCGATGTTTCGTCAGCGGCGTTTGACAGACCCTGGAAATCGAAGAGAAACAATCTTCAAACTTGTTAATAGGCTGCATGATACTTTGCTTCTGCCCCGGCAGCAAACTTGGGCCAATATCAACAGATAGAGGTGCAGGGGTCAGATCAGTTGAATTATCTTTTTCAAGAGTTGGGCAGTCTGTCATCTCGGCAAGCTCTTCCACGTACGCGACTGCCATGCCCCTCGTTAGATGTCGGCGTTCAGAGCTGAAGTTCGTAACAAGGACGTGCATGTGTCCGCATTTTATGCTTATGACGCCTCTTGCGATAGATAAACCATGGCTGAATAGCAGTGTTGGAATTTGCTTGGCGATGTTTTCAGAATCGCTCGACGTGTCACATGTCACAGCCACGAGTGCACTCGACCGCGGTAGTATGGTCACGTCGTCTTCGAAGACACGCAAAGGCTGACGTCGCTGGTCTGTACAGGGCACATCCGAAACTTGATCTGGGGCCGTCCAAAACGGGACTGATCTCTCAGGAATGTTGATAATGGCACCGTATTCACGCAAGAAGTCCATGCCCAAGATCAGGTCTTTGCAGCACTCTGGTAAAATTACGAAAGTAGCGACGAAATCTGAACTGCCGATATTAATTCGAGCTGTACATTTGCCCGTCGGCGTCACCAATTGACCCTCTGCGGTTCTAATGTTTGGGCCCGTCTATATTGTTCTTACTTTCTTTAGGCAGGCGGCGAGTTTACGGCTGATAATAGAGAAGTCCGCACCAGTATCTACCAGTGCTGTTATTGGGCGTCCGTCTATACAAATGTCTAGATTGGCGCTTACGATTTCCGTTGATGTCGGTGACGTCGTATCATCCTTCGTATCGTGCGTCATACGATCCGTGGTATCATTCGTCGTATCACGTCGTAGAGAAGATTTTGGGGGTGTGATAGCATCTCGACGGGCGGCAACCTTCCCCCCCAAAGGTAGCAGCTGTTAGTTTCCCCGACGAGAGCTAGGAGATCTACCCCGGACCACCTCGGAGTAACTGCGCTGCGATGGCGAGTTCGGTGCAGGTGAAGAAGAGCGGGGTCGACGATACGGCACTTCGGGTTGCTGTGCTTGCAGGCCTGCACTGCTGTCACGGCGGTTATCGAAATAGGCACGAGGGGAGGTTTGTAGAAAGTTATGATGTCTACGGTCACGGTACGGGCAATCGCGGAAAATATGGCCGGCTTCTCCGCAATGAAAGCAAAGTGGTCGACGGTCGACGGTGCGCCACAAGTCCGTCGTACGGATTAATGGTCGACTGGTGGGCATACCTTGCGACCAAGATGCAGATGTCGGCGGAGTGTACATTGGCGCCGTTTGCATAGGCACGTTGGACTGTGGATACGGCTGCGGCGGATTGGGAGCTGGGGCCCACGGCTCGTTGTAAGACCCTTGGCTCACGTCACGATAAGCCAGTGGTGACGAGTTGTAGGACACTGGAGTGTGTCGACGGGCAGCTGATGCGTAGCTCAAAGATCGCTGGTCTGAGGGCGATTCGGGCAACGCAAATGCCTGGCGGAGTTCTTGCCGCACAACTTCTGCAACGCAAGCCATGGTATTTTCTTGCGGAGTCACAAGGAGGTTTCGGATTTCCTCCCGAATAACCTCACGAATGAGTTCGCGCAGAGAACACTCACTACCGGCACTCAAAGCAGAGAGACTGGGAAATGTTTTGATTGGTTGGTCATGGTATCGGCGCCGTTGCTGCAGTGCTCGCTCGATTGTTGTAGCCTCTTTGACGAATTCGGCTACGCATGTTGGTGGGTTCCGTAGGAGACCGGCAAACAGCTTTTCCTTGACGCCCCTCATCAAATGTCGGAGTTTTTTACCTTCAACCATCTCGGGGTCGGCCCGCTGAAATAGGCGGGTCATGTCTTCCGTAAACATGGCGACGCTCTCGTTTGGTTTCTGTATGCGTGCCTCGATGAGCTGCAAAGCAGAATCGAGGCGGTCGGTGTTTGCGAATGTCCCGAAAATTTGCTGCCGAAATTCCTCCCACGAAGACAGCGTTGACTCGTGGTTCTCGTACCACGTACGAGCGCTGTCTGCCAAAGCAAAGTAGACTCGCGATAGTTTTTGTTCAGTGGACCAGCGGTTGGCTTTGGCGACTCGCGCATACTGGGCTAACCAGTCCTCGACGTCCTCATAAACCTCACCGTGGAAGGTCTCAGGAATTAGAGGCTGATCAACAGTAAGCTGTGAAGGCCCTCCGGTAGCCATTTCTCCCGGTACGGTGTGTTGCTGGAGAAGTTTGAGCGGGATCGCCTCGGAACTAAGGCCTCGCTGTCGGCGACTGTAGCGGTGGACAGGAGTATCCACTGCAGGAACGGATTGCGGGGGTGGACTCGATGTGCTAGGGCGCGGAGGTGTCCCAATCATCAGTTGGAGAAGTCGAGCACCTCCACCAATGTCACTAGGTGAAAATAACAGAATACAGGACGACGGTGCGACCAGAAAAAACGAGGTCTGTATTAACAGAACAAAAGAGCAGCCGCTTCGACTGCTTCTTCCTTGGAGGAACCGTGGGTGCTGTCTACGCTCATCACTTCATCGTCCTCTGTCTTCTTGCCCGGCCTTCAGCCGTGACAATGTAGATAGATAGATAGATAGATAGATAGATCGATCGATAGATAGATAGATAGATAGATAGATAGATAGATAGATAGATAGATAGATAGATAGATAGATAGATAGATAGATAGATAGATAGATAGATAGATAGATAGATAGATAGATAGATAGATAGATAGATAGATAGATAGATAGATAGATAGATAGATAGATAGATAGATAGATAGATAGATAGATAGATAGATAGATAGATAGATAGATAGATAGATAGTGGCAAAAAATTGTATGTATTTTTCTGAACAATAATTGCTCACTTACAAAACTGATGAAGAAACAAAACTACTTTGCGGAACAAAAAAAAACAGAAGCTCTCGTACAAAAATTCTGGGAAAGATCTTTGTGCCAACTGCTTGTGTCTACATTGATCTTACGCAGAAAGTACTGACATCAGTGATAACACTCCCAGATAAGTTGAATCAGCGACAAGCACAGTCGTGTGTAGTTCGGTCTCACCACCCTTTAACGTTTTTTTTATAGCCCATGAGAATTTCTCATTTTTGTACTGATAAGAAACGCGGTTGGTCACGCCTTTATTTTTTTTTTCAAGTATTCAAACTCACAGCTGGACTATCAACATCAAGCAACCCCCAACCAGGCCATATACAGGCATTCCAGCTCTTCCATATTCTTTGCGTTTTATCCAAATTACCACAGCACGAATGCTTCGAAGTATTTTGTTTGCTGTGGTTTCTTTCCTCTCTTGTATGCTGCAGAATTTGTATGGAGTTAACTGACAGTGGAAAACTGATAGAACAAAGAGAAAGCTCTAACTAAAAGAAAGCAGCCCACAATTCAAGGGAACTTTTACAGAACGGAAGTGGAGATGCGTGACTGTGAAGTCCGTATTCAGCTTTGCTCATTTCCGTCGGCTGGGTTCTGCATTCATCACTGAACGTATGGCCGGAACCACGCCCAAATAACCTTGCCGTAGTAGGGTGTGGGTACAAACCGGGAACGAAAGGGCGGTAGGAATCACAAGTAGTGGATTTGAGTAGTGGATTCGAACAGACGATGTACGTAGCTGTCGAGGGAAGAGATGAAAAAAGAAAGAGAGAGAGATGAAAAAAAGCGGGTGACCAGGTTATCACCACATTGAAGCCACATGCTCTTTGACCAAACTTGAAAGTTTTGTGATGCGTCACAGCGAGGCTGCGAGGGTCCAGAGAAGGCTTAATTCACGCCTAGTTGGCCCAACAGGGCGCCGTTTTATTTATTTTTTTTTTCATTTTGAACACACCATCCTCCTCTACATAGTACAATGCCATAGCGACCAGAAGTTTGCGAAAACGGCAAATCCGATGTTTAAAACAGGCTGTTCCACCGTCCGATATCAGAGTCGCGACTCTGTCATGCTGCTTTACACTGCTAGATGCACTCATATTTTTGTTAACTAGCTTGCTTCCTTGATTTTTTTGGTTTCGTTTGTTATAGACGTATCCATGAGGAAAGAACAGACGAATTGCCAAACGAAAAGAAGTGCTGAAAGCAAACATGTTAGAAAATCTGGGAAAGAGCGAAGCGTGTATAGAAGGGTGTTTGAGTTCAGCTACGGTGTAACCCTGGTGGGGACGAAGTATACAGCTTACGTCTTTTTCATCTTTCTCTGCTTCACCGTGTGCTCCCGAACTGCAGGGTAATGTAGACAAGCGTATGCCGTTGAACTGCGACATGTCTCACGCGTAGCCGCAAGCAGGTTGTTTCTGCTGGTGCACAAGCGTAGGAGCACGCTTCTTGAGTGCTGGCGTGTGTGTGGATTAACTTTCTCGGCCATCGAGGCGATGGCACACGATGCGATTGGAAAGGTGCACGTCATCGAGGTGCCGATGCGTACAACAAATGTTAATGTAATCGTGAAGAAAGAAAAAAAAGAAAAAAGGGGGCATTACGTTACATGAGTGAAGCAAAGTGAAGCCCACCGTGTCGGTCCAACACGTGACAAGAACGTCAGAGCTGCATTAGGTTTCAGTACTGATTGATATGTGTGGTTTAACATCCCAAAACCACCATATGATTATGAGAGACGCCGTAGTGTAGGGCTCCGGAAATTTTGACCACCTTGGGTTCTTTACCGCGCACCCAAATTTGAGCACACGGGCCTACAAAATTTCCGCCTCCATCGGAAATGCAGCCGCCGCAGCCGGGATTCGACCCCGCGACCTGCGGGTCAGCAGCCGAGAACCTTAGCCACTAGACCACCACGACGGGGCTAGATTTCCGTACTACCGATAGTGTTCCGTTTTTAGGGGCGAAGCTCCTTAAGGCGGGGGCTGAGCGTCTCGTAGTAGTCGTATGTAGCCCCCTCTCGTTAGTTCTTGAACCAGCCGTAGAGGGTGGTACTTGTACATATAATGACATACACATACGCTGAAAATGCGAATGATACGATACTAGAGGACGTTACTTGTAGTGTGCGGCACTTTTTTTAACCTCCTGCTTGAGGCAGCAGGTCTGCGCCGAACCACACTCTGCGGTTACAAGCTACCGGGCACCATACCTCGAAGTCTCGGCAAGTCACGTTGCTTGCACGATCTTGCCGGAAAGGTCACGTGTTGGGCTGACACTGCTGGCTTCAAAAGGAATTGGCTTGCAAAGGCCGGCGGCTTGACGACGTGCTCCTTCAATTTTTCTTCCACCATATTGCCAGTTCATAGACGAGGACGCCACGGGCTATGTGTAAACAATTCTGTGCGGGGCTGACCTAGCTCAGAGACGCTGAAGTAACTTCGGATAAGCATGAAGGTCATATTAGAAGTTCGGCTTGAAGGTTGTGATTGGAGCATCAGAGAAGATTAATCAGAGTCTTATGCGCCCTACATATAAACGCCTCCGGCTTGACTACTGACGCTCCCTCAGGTATTCACGCTCGTAAGACATGCGAGAAAAGTAATAAAAACGGAAACCTAGTCACTGCAGCCTAAAAAGTCTTAGCACACTTTGGCAGTGATTCCTGGCCATGTCAATTCGTTGTATACTCTCAATTAATTTGTGTGGTTGCTAAAATATCACTTAATTCTCTATTTTGGTATTTCTGCGAGCACGTTCTGTCACTACCAATACTGGCAATCAGCCGCTTCAAATGTACTTGTCGCGAAAACTACGCTCACCAGCAGCTCATCACTCGCATACTTGGCCTAACTATCGCTAAAATGTTAAATCAAATGAAAGTACTGATTCTGAGATTGAGGTGCACCCTGGGGAGCTATGTGATTAAACAACACTATGACAGTATAGACTAACTTGCAGACACTTCACGAAAGATCCAAATCAGCTGAAATTCTCAAAGCCCGCTGCCAAACTCGAGCTGTTTTCTGTTGAAGGAGCTGCAGCTTTTTTTTCTTTTTTCTGTCTGCTGTACACAGGAGAACGAGAAAAAAATGAAATGGCTGGTGCATAGGAAAAATAGGGTACTCAGAATAGGAAGCAGGAGGTTTGGCTGTTTTGGTTAGGTGAGGCAAAAGGAAAAAAAGACTGTCGTTTGGAAAGCACCGTGTCGTGAAGAGCCCGCGAAAGACAGCGCACTATGGTGTACTCGCCCCAGCGCCTGCATCAGTCACTTTTTTCCTCGTCTCTCCAGTTGGCTCTCTTGTGTCGATGCTCGAAGCAGCCGTTACGGTGCTGCCTTTGCGCTATCCTTCCGTACAACGACGTTGTCGTTCCCCTTCCATTTAGGACTCGCTGAGTTTTATGACAGGCGGCAATCTAATACTCAGCACCTTGCCAGCAGACTGTCTCAGACGGAAGTCGGTGACGCAACGAGGAGAGCCCTGCAAAGAAGAAAAAGAGGACAGTAGGCAGTAGGGCACAGGGAAATGTAGGGAAACGCACTTCTTTCGGCACTGTTACTTTTTCGCTCGAGCGTAAACGTCCAGGGTGAAGATACACACTCAGTACCGGGGTGCAGAACCCCACTGGTTGAGGGCTGCCATCTGAAAATAGCGGACGCTTCACCGCCTGCACAACAGTTCGATTTATCCTCCTCTCCCACCTCCGCGTGAATATCTAGCGTACGCGTAAAACCAGCCGTTCGCGGAGCGAGACGCCCCCGATGCTCCAGAGAAGGCGAGGCTTAGACCGCGTGACTCATTCGGACATGTGAATGTTCGGACAACCCCTGCGTATAACGTGAAGCGGGCGTGCGTGAGCGATGTGGGAGACGTCAAAGCAGGCGCGTTGTTTAGGGCGCCTTCCATCTTCAACACCATACCATCTCTCCTACTCCGCACTGCGCTTCTTCATGCTTCTATTCCCGCCCTCCTTTTTGACGTCTAAACTCTACGAACCCCGCGTCTTTCGGGTTTTGGTTTGTTCCGGAGACCCCGAGTAAGTTGTTCCGCGATGTTTCGCCTTTTTTTTTGTTTATTGGCGTCGTGAGGTATGCAATTATGAACATCCCTACTTGTCGCTGCAAGAGTATAGTACAGCAAGCGATGTCGAGAAAACGTGAAAAAAAAAAGGAGATGGAGCGCTGCAATACAAAACACAGAAGTATCTTAGAAGGAAAATGGAGTCAGCTGCGTAACTGATTTCAGTACGCCATGATATCTCAGGTGGAGCAATAGAAGGCCAGGTCTGCGTACAGTTGCCTTGCTTCTGGCAACATCAGCCCTCCCACTCTCACCACTACCACCTCAACGCTGTCATTAACGCGGAGGTTCCCCCTTTGAAGCTATTCCTTCCAAGAGTTTGCCTTGCACAGTCTTCGCTGATGAATTTTAAACTGTTGACGTCTAGACGCGCCGAGACGGTGCATCTGCCACCGAAGATTATGCTACATGCATATTGTTAGCGTGCAGAACATGCGCGTGTGCACCCGACTAAGAGAACGTTCTCTCGTTGCTTGCTCTCTGAACTGAACCGGCCCGCTGTGCCACTACTTTTGTAAATGTATCCGTTAAATAGTCTATGGTGCAAGTGACACGTCAATCACGTATCAAAACATTTGAGTTGAACATTTATGGCTGTAAAGTTCCGTGCATTAGGGGTGCGTTTAAAGCATTACCAGGCTGACATGTTGACGGGCAAAGACTTCTGCGTTCTTTATTGTGCTCGCTTTTAAAGCCATACCGAGAGTAAGGAGGGGAACTTAAAGGGGAAGGGCACGGCTTGCACCGAGTGCAAATGAGAGAGTGCGTTGTAATATCAGATGACATATATTTTTCTTCTTTTGAAGGTACAAATATTAGAATAGAAAAACAGTGTGATGCACGTAGTCACAGCCTTTCAAAACAAGAACAATGAGTACAGTTCAGAGCATCTGTCGAAAATTCAAGTCGTACTGCAGGCGTTGACGTGGTCTGATCTGGCGGGTGCATCTTCGTAACTATCTATTAGGGTCCGTCACCGCCACTGGTGGTGCATCATCTTCACCTGTGGCGAGTTAATGTAGCCTGTTCCAAAGAAGCACTGACAGAAGACGACAGTTTTCTGTCAAGACTTCGTATGATCTTGCATACACCAGCTTGACCACTGTTGCTTTGAGACAAAAACTGTTTCTTAAGCCTAACAGTTTGTTTCTTGTCTAGTAGTGGCAGGTCCCGTTCAGGATGCTACGTTTGAACACATTTCCACACATGCGTTGTCGGCTGGTCATTGAAACCTGGAAGTGTCGATCTTAATGACCTTCCTTGAAGCAGTTATCAGGACGATCGTACATCTTCTAAGGGTGTTGACCTGTAGCTGAACACACCCAGCCAGAAATCTTCTCGTGCTCACTTTGTTTTCTTCAAAACTGTTTTAGCTACCTACACGCTTTCCTATGCTAGTCCGTTTGACCTTGGGAACTCCGGGTTCGAGGGGACATGTTTGAAGTCATACTTGCAAGGGGGCTGAAGTCGCGGCTGCTGAATTGAGGTCCGTTGTCTGCGCACGTCTAATAACAGAATATCAAACCTCACAAATATGGCACCCAGCTTGTTGGCAAGTGTCCCTGATATGTCGCGCAGCTGCTCCACTTTTGAAAAGTTGGAAACAGCGTCATACACGGAAAGCTACGACTTTGCTCCGTATTTGAATAGGTAAACGCCGACCCAGAACCATGTGTAATGGGGTGTCATTCTCATGAGGAGTGGTTCGTTAGGCTGAGCACAGGCATAACCCTTGCAAACAGCAGACCCCTGGACAATGTTTAAAGTTTCCGCATAAGTGTTTTACCAAAAAAAACAATTTTCTTGCCCTCGCTTCACACCTATTGATGTCCATGTGGCCGTAGATTAGTCTCACCATTTCTCGTCTCATGAACACTGGTATAATCACTTTGGTGTCTTTGACTGAAAAGAATTTCACGACTGAGAGTGCACTTGTAACAGGTTTCGGCTCTCCTATAAAACTTTCGCCAGCGCAACTGGTCTGCGTTACGGCGCGTAAATAGGGATACTTTCCTGTTTCTTATTTTAGCTGCTTTAACGTGACATTGCTATAAAGATTGATTGATTGATTGATTGATTGATTGATTGATTGATTGATTGATTGATTGATTGATTGATTGATTGATTATGTGGAGTTTGACGTCCCAAAACCACCATATGATTATGAGAGAGGCCGTAGTGGAGGGCTCCGGAAATTTCGACCACCTGGGGTTCTTTAACGTGCACCGAAATCTGAGCACATGGGCCTACAACACATTGCTATAAAGAGAGACAACTGTTTTGATGAAGATGAGTTCTTTTTCTGGGATGTAGCATAGAGCATAGTTCTACTGGGGCAAACGTAGAAAAATCTTTGTATTCGAGGTGGCATGTCAGCGGTTTGATTTTTATGCTTGAGCTAACAAATATCGACGGTAGGTTTGCAGTATTAACAGTCAGCCATAGATGGAGTAATGAAACATTTGGCAACAGAACGTCACTGCTAATGTTTGCTTTTCGATCAGTGAATAACACTGTTCCACATCAGTCAGCACCCTCGATGCGTAGGCCACAGGACGCCATTCACTTCGTGATACTGCATGATTGATTGATTGATTGATTATTTGACTGATTGATATGTGCGGTTTAACGTCCCAAAACCACCATATGATATGAGAGTCGCCGTAGTGGAGGGCTTCGGAAATTTTGACCACCTGGGGTTCTATAACGTGCTATACTGCATGAAAGCCAAACCCAAACTATGCACACATGCGTCTGACGTCACTTTTTTTTTTTGAGAGTCCAAGATAGCTAGCAGTAACTGCTGGCTAAGGCTATTGCAGATACCCAGATACTAAAGCCTGGAACTTAGGGTCCATGCAAATTCTGCATCATGTTTCTTTATCAGGCTGCGCAAAGAAGCTTTCCTCTGCGACAAGGAGGAGAAGTACTTGGAAAAATAATTGGCTACGCCCAAAAGACACCGCAGTCGTGAAATTATAATATGCTCAATCCTTAAAGCATTTCGTTCACAAGTGCCGTAATCCTCGCTTGGCAGGGCGACCTCACTTGCATTACATTAACATGACATTTTTTACAATACTTCTGCTATAATGAGGTTCCTTTTAAAAAAACATTAAGCTTAAAAATAAAATTTAAACCTGTGTAGTGGATATTGTTGGATTGAGTGGACATATTTAATTAACGTCTCGAGACGGAGTTCAAATGTGAACATTTCGTATCATGTAGCTAAAACGATAGCCTGTTTTGCAAAAAAAAGAGAACACCGTTACTGGAAGTATCAGTATACTTTCTCCCACTCCTGCTGTTCCCCTCCTACACAGAATCTTTTGTGATACTTCGGTATTGAAGAAGCTAAAAGAGCCGCAAGTATATTTCTCTCTATCTGCAAGCAGATTACTGTGCAGCAGACATACCCAAAGCCGGATTCATTTATGCAAAATGATCGCCCACATTTCCGAGGGCAATTCACTGTATTTTAATGCCGTAGATAAACCACAACAGCTTCTTAGCACGTAAAACCGTTATTTTAAAAATAAAGTTTCCCAGCAAACAGAAAATAAACGTTAAAAGAGAAAATCTAGCTACTTCCTAAAATTAAGCAGCCATTTTTTGCCTACCAGATTTTTTCTGAAAAGAGGGAAAAAAAGACGTTTTCCTTACTGATGGGCGCCAAGAAGGCCAGTGAAGTTTTTTCTTTCCTTCCACAAGAAAATTGCGCTGACAATTTCTGAAACTTAATCTCTAACGTATCAAGAAGCTGACGTAGGCATTGCCCCGACAACCTTGGTTGGTGCTCTAGTAGCCTAGAACGTGACTGCAAAATGTATTTCTGCTCTCCGCAATTAGCTTATCGTACATTATATTGAAGTATGAGAATGAAAGAAAAAAAGAGGAAACGGGAAATAATCACCTGCAGAGGATCGCGGACTCTACTTTGTCACTGACCTAGATAATGAGAGTGCGTGAAAAATTTGCGCCTTTTTTTTCTTCTAGTAAACTAAAAGTGAACTTTATTGACGGCCAGTGTGCAAAATGTTCAGACATTTTCAGTGCCGTCACTTGCGATAACATTGAATGTTTCACTACTGCCTAAACAGGAGCTTCTCTTTTCTTTCTTCTTATTTACATTCCATTTGTTCTAATAACTTAACCCTATACATTCCGTGGCATTATTGTCTGTTAGATCTCATTAATATTGCGTCAAAACACGGAAAATCGAACCCTTAGGTACACACTCCTTTCCCTTATTCATTAACGAGTGTCTCGTACCGGCAGACTTGGTGTCATTAGGTTGCATACGAGGGACTATTAATCAGCTGCCCGCTCGTAATAAGTTCACGTGCTACGTGACGCCACACGTGCGCATAAAAGGGTGTTTCACACTCTCCGCTTGGCTTATAGATGGCGCTGACTGACACTCCTACTTCTAAATTCACATATAAACCTCAAAAAAGTGGGTTGAGGGAAGGCCGCTGTGATATCTCAGTGGTTAGAGCATCGAACGTGGTATTCGAAGGTCGTAGGTTTGATTCCTGCTCACGGCTGGTTATTTTTTCACCCACTTTTCTTTCTTCTTATTTACATTCCACTTGTTCTAATAACCTTCCCTATACATTCCTTGGCATTACTGTCTGTTAGATCTCATTATCTCATTAACATTGTGTCGAAAACACTAAAAAACGAGCCCTTATGTATACACTTCTTTCCCTCATATATATATATATATATATATATATATATATATATATATTTAGAGCGACGGATTTGTCTAGGTCGTTTATGCACAGCTTGAACGTGCTTATACTGAAACCATTTGTGTGTGTTGCGCTCGTCAGTGCTTTGTTGTTTCGATGTATGATAAATTAATGAATTTTTTTATTAGTGAAATAGAGAAAATAACAGAAGCGTGTGAAGGCGAAACATTGAAAGCGATAGCAAAGGTTATTTTAGTGGTTAAATTGTTTTTAATAGGTGGCTTAATCCAGAGCAACTCCAATGTAGCACTTCCGCCAATAGTGTTGTCGTATTTATGTTTTCTTCGACTTCTATCTGTACGCCACTTGTTGAAAGTTGGCTACACTGTTAAGATGCTGTCCTGGGAAAGCGAAATCAAGCCCTCATCTGTTGCCACTCAGAGTCTGAGACATGAAACCACGTCCCACCTCAGCAGGTCGACCTTTGACAGCGATGGTGACGAAAGAGCAGCGCGTCGCTCCATTGTTCCTCGTTCTCCTTCCGAAAGTCGTGTACCTGAAACGTCTCAGTACTCTTTCATGAGTGGCATACCTGAGTATTAATGTGCTGCTCCCGATTAGGTGCTACTCTAAATGCTTGCTATTCTTTATTTTCTTCTCCTGAGCACTTTCACTAAATGTGAAGAAGCGAACAACACGTGTGTGATCAAACTTACACTTCAATTCTATTGTTATCTCCCCTATGCACCCTCGTTTATATGCTATCTGTAGTAACACAGCGACCACATGCGCACACCTTGTATGAAGGTTCATTAGCTTTAAACATTACGTAGGCATTTTCCTGACGGACCTAAGTGTCGAACTTTGAGTGCGGCTTGATTGTACTTCGAATTCTTAAAGTGTAAGGATAAGTGCGCGATAAGGGCTTCTAATGCTAATGTATGCCTGTACATTCCCACGAGCGTAGTACACATGGCCACGCCTGTCTAACCTATCTGTAAGCGCGCATAATTGATGGCTTCTCGAATCGCGCACGGTGTCAGTTCCGTAATCCTCCCACTTCCTGTGTCATCAGACGGCGTCGCTGAGCCCAGCATGGCGGCCCCTGTATTTTTTATGGCTTGTCAAGCCGAAAACGATCATTGTTGTCTCACAGCGTAGCGCGTTTCGACATCACTGACCGACAAGGCGGAGTTCTGCTACGAGCTTGATACGATGACACCAGCGGCGGCTCCGGCGTCAGAGGAGATGTACTTCGATATGCAGCCATGAAGAAGAGGCGCTCCGTTCAAACGAGCGCTGTCAGCTCTTCGTGCTTTGATAAAGGAGGGCATTCAGTTGAGTAAAAGGCAAACAATTGAACGCTAAAATAAGGACAAATGAAGGGGTCGATGTGCATACAAAGAGGATTCCACTGACTACTATCAACGGAGAAAGAGAAGCCTGTGTTCCGCTGATCGTTTTTCTTGTGTGTTCATGCGTGTTTACGTGCGATAGCACGCGCATGTATATATGCAGAAAACAGTAAATAAAAAGTTCTATAAAACACGCGATAGGTGAAATGAAAGGGGTGGCAGCTATTTTTATTTTTAGGGAATGAGCTGTTTATAGGCGATACTCGGCAGGATGTGAGGCACTACGCCGGAAATTCACCGGCCGCCCATGATTGATCATCAATTCTGTGTATAGATAGCCATGTTTTTTGCAGTGAATTGTAGTTGGCGCTATTTTATCTGTAAGTGTTTGCCCACTTTCGATGGCAAATCGGAAAGAAATGCAGGTACAAAAGAGTCGGGGATTCCAGGATGTTCATTTTTTCTGACATGCGCATAGTATCCACTCTTGTTCGTTTTTTGTTTGTAGAAGCTTCGTTGTGTAGTTGTTGTTCTCGTCATATTATTATGACATTTTTGACATTACCCAGTTTACAAGAGCTGGTAAACATACGGCACGGGCGGGGTATATAAAGCCTCTGAAAAAAAAACTCTAATCCTGCACGAAGATATTAAAAAAAGATACCCTAGACATAATATAACTATAAAAAATTGTGTGAGTTGTCTATTATTTCATTTGGGGTCTGAGCACAGTTGTATCTGCAATTTAAAGCACAACTACAAAACTTAAGGCATATAAGCAGCGAAGCTATAGTCGCCTTAAACGAATACATCAGCCAGCGCTACCATGCGCAGCCTGTTGGGGTTACGCATCGGAATGTTACGTGAAGTGACCTAGGCTGGCCAAACAGTCTGAACGGCATGAGACTCAAGTGAATATGCATGAAAGTAGGAAATATTTAATGCTAGTATCACTGATGCAACCTTGATGAAAAACAGTAGAAAGTAAAACAGGAAAAGGAGAGGACGACGTTACTTTTACCTATTGCTTCAGGTACTAATTGATATGCAGACATTTGTAGGCACTGTTTTGATCAACACGCAATTGTTCCAATTGTTTACTTACAAAAGCTTTTCGAGAACCTAACTGAACTTAGTGCTAAGCATTATTTGAGTTGTGCTTAACGGCCACATAAAACAAACTAAGAGCAAACGCGCTATGACCTAATGACCTAAGTGAACCTGATTTAGAGACGGATGAGTTACTTGAAAATATTATTTAATGATGACGTAAGCATAAATATTGAAATGTGGGATGACGAAAGAAAACGAACCATGAAAGATCCGGTCGATGCAAATAGGAAAAGTGGGGCTGCTACTTACACCGCACAAAATAGGTAAATATTCAGCCATGCTGCATTCGACTCGTATTACTCCAAGTGCAGAGAGTGTTTATCAAGCATGGGTTGATTTCGAGACTCTCTTTGTAATAAAACAAAAACAGGCATGATCAGGCACGCTTTTTCAAATGGAACGAAAGTGAGTGGTGCGCGAAATCTGCGTGCCAAGACCTCATCAGCACATTAGATTTTCGCAACCCTCTTGCATCCCCGAAACAGCGGCTGGCGATAGTTCCGCTCAAGAAAATCTCGGCGTTTTCACCTCGACTTGTAGCTGGTGTAGCTGACTCAACGTCATCTTCGTGGGAAAAGGAATATACGAACACCTCAAGCAACAGGCATAAAGATAAATGCCTATATAAAGGGAACAACAAGAAGCAAATGTAGTACTGCTTCTTCACACTACGTGATTAAGTCAGCGAATATGATTTAGAATTTTGGAATGAAGTGAGGATGAAGAGTCATGAAGGATGGAGTTTATATCAAATGGCTTATTTTTCAAGTATGAAACTGGGGCTCTTGGCAACGTTTCTACTTGAGGTCCTACGGTATATGGCGTGCCGAGTACCATTGGTAGTGCCGTTAGCCCATTACTTCTCATTTGTCACTACTTCACTGTCGTGGCATGGTATAACTTCTACAGAGCATGGGAGGCCTGGTGTGGATCTCGACAAGAGCTCATTCCCGAAACCAGGCAGAATCACTTTGCTGCTTGTGAGAAAGAGATAATTAACTTTATTAAAGGTCCTGAAGGGGATTGGGCACCCCTTACGGGGGCCAGCCTGGTGGCTCCGCCCATGTGGGGACTGGGAGTCGGAGCTCGCCAGCCACCTTTTGGGCCTTCTGGACGGCCTGGTGTTGAAAGGCCCTGTCGGGGCTCCTGAGGTGGTTGATCCAGTCGTCCTCGGTGGCAGGGGACCCGAAGCTAGCGTTTAGCACGGGACACTGCCACAGCATGTGACACAAATCGCACCTTGGAATTTTGGCATTTGGGGCATTCTGGCCTTATATCTGGTAGGTATTTGCTGCAGATATAGGGGTTGGGGTAACTGTGCGTTTGCAGCAATCGAAGCGTTAATTGTGGTGCTTTATTTAGTGCTGAGTGAGGTAAGTATTGATCTAAGTCTAGATACAATGTTTTATAGCACCATTTACTTAAGTCTTTGAAGCCATTTCTGATAACAAATAGCCACCCAAGCATCCGCTGAGTCCAGATTAAATTTATATGTGCCTAGATTCAGCCCGCTTGGGTCTTTTGGGTGCCATAGAGTAACCGATAAGCCTGGTCTCAGAGGCCTCTTAATGTCTCCTGCGTGATAGATTATTATATGACCCTAATAAATGCGATCGATCTTGTATTATAATTCATCTACGATGAAAATAATATGATGTCATACTGAGTACAGTTTAAGTTCATGTACTTGGCCTTCAAGGTTTCGTTCTTTATTTCGTCGTTCTAGTTTTTTTTGCTGTCAAACTGAGTACAGTTTAGGTTCGTGTAGTTGGCCTTTAATTTTTCCTGCTTTATTTCATCGTTCTAGTTTTTTTTCTGTCAATGATCCTGTTATTGGGGAGGCAATCAGCAGGCAGATTCGAAGAGCTGATCACTGCTCCCATTAAGCGCACCACGAATGCGCGTAACATTTAGAGCTGGTCTCTGTAGTCCGCCAGTAAACGCCACTCTTCTTCCATAGAGCAAGTCACAGTCTAGAACATATAACTCCAACAGAATATGTTCTTAGTTAAGGCAGTAGAACAACTAAGGCGCTAACATGCAGACTCATCCACAGTATTAATCACAATACAATTCACAATATAACTCAAATGATGTTCAGAAGTATGGCAACAATCAAACAAATCGCGCTACAAATGCAATACCATATTTTACAAGTGCTAAACGACACCTAATGTGTTAAATATTCACCGAACATATGCAGTACTCAATTACTGAAACGCATCTCGATTGTTTCTCTTGCAGAAAACATTCACACAGACTCCCGCGCCGAATTTGTTTCCTTCAGTCGTCGTACTCTATTGTTTCTCTTCCAGAAGACGTACCTCAAAAGTTCTACAGCTCCTGTGGCGTCGTCACTTGATTCTCCCAGATCGACTGACCACGCTTTAACAACAAAACTTCTCCGCCGACATCTCCATCGTTAATTCACTCACCCCATAACTGTCACTCACTGACTCGTCGCACGCTTATATCCTTTCGCGCCATGATTCGCGAAACTTGCAGGTTCATAAAACTGCAAAAGGGCGATATTTTTTCTTGTTGGTTCCAACTAGCCATGGCGTTTTTCAGCATTAGACCTTTACGCCTTCCCTTCGTGATATCTTTTCACATAACCCGGCGTTTGAAGCGAGACTGCATGTTTGCGGTGGCCGTTTCAAAGGAAAGTGACGTGTTTTAGTGCATGTTTTAATTTTTTGTTTCGTGCGCTCTGCCGTGACAAACCGTGGGCTCTTGAATCGCAAGTCGCCGTTTAAATTCGCTGACTCGCGCTTGGCTGAGCGCTCGTTTGCGATACCTGCGCATTAACTCAAAGAAGCAAAACTGTGGCGAGAACATGTAGACTCAATATTTGGCACATTATTTGTTTAGAAACCATACTTGCAATTTTATGTGCGCAGTCAAGCTGATTCTTTTCTTCAAAAACTAAAAAAAGTATAACGAACTTCATGCTTTATCTTTGCACCAGTCTTCGTAGATATGAAGCCATCCAAGTATACCTAATTTACTGGAGGATGAAACTGCATCCGGGTCACTTAAATAAAGGAACTGCTAGCTGAAGATAATGATAATACTAGCGATGTTCAAAACTTCGAAACTATTGATGTCGTCATTGGTTTCCACACGTTCACTTAATATTGCCTTAGGAGCGTTCCGTCTTTTTATTATTTACCGCAAACTAATCTCGCACAATTTTTATTTGTCAACTGTGTTTTGGGCTTCGCTGTTCAAAGACAGTAAGTGCAAGGCAATATTTCGTTTGTAAGCACGCTGTCTTGTTAGTACGTATATCACTCTCTGCACCCTCTGTTTATATCAAAGCACAATTTACTTGCTTTTCTGTTGTAATTTGTAACATTTGAAGAACCGTAGATAGTGTCTATTTATATTGGAATCTACGACGTTTTGCTGCAGGAGTGGCCCGACCCGGTCAGGCAAGAACTAAACATTTATTCTCACCTGCAACATTATTTTGCATCGACTTTGTCGTTAATACTACAAATCCAACCAAACACTACCAGAAATATAGATTGTTCGGATCTATACCCTTCTATTTCAACCCACAAAAAAAAGAGGGGCGGGGGGGGTTGCAGTTTTATTGGTTTTCAAGCTCTCTAAGCTATGTTACATAAAGCACAACGACTATAGTAACCTAGCTCCATCGATCACTCACTGCAGGTGGTGTGGTAGGCCAGTATAATGAAGGCCCGATTTTCCCTATCTTGCCGTGTGAGGGGACAATAAACGGACCATGGGGGATTATGGTAAACCAAGAGGTCACGTGAGGTTGTTTCTTTCAAACACGTTGGCCATCTCAGTTTCTCTGAATAATTGTTGTTCGATTGCTATGTTTATAAATATTTTCATCTTTCACACCTTCCTTCTCCTCCTCTTCATAAATAATATAATTACTATTATTCTTATCAGTCTTCTTCTTCCTTTTAATAATAATAATAATAATAATAATAATAATAATAATGTTTTTATTATGCGGGCACACAATCACACTGAACATAAAAGCGAGCAACCTGACAGTTGCCACCTGTATGCGAACAATGCATGCTTGTTCTTTCAGGAAGAGCGAAGAGACAGAGATGAGGAACGTATGAGGAGAGGGAGAATTAAACACATATGATAGTAAACAAAAATTACGAGGAATTTGACAACAACAACAAAATAATGTTAGAAAAAAGACATCACATATCAGATCTACAATATATAAGTTTGAATTTACGTTGAAGCCAAACGCTATATAGGAAGAGGTAAGTCTTTTCAGCAAGAACAGTGTGACATTGAGAAGCTCTAAATGAGAGGCGTAAAGGAGCAAAAAATATCACTTGATACTGCAAGCTGACAAAATGAGCATTGCTAAGCTGTCAACATAAAGAAAGCAAAATACGGTTTTCCTAAGTGGAATGCAGGAGCCTGTTTTTAGATAGAGCCCATCGTAACACAATATTTGCTAGGTGTTCATGTATTATTTTTATTCTCTCGAATTTTTGTTCATTCACTTCATGTGTGAGGAAGCAAACTCGAAGTTTGTCTTGTGTGCTCCCCTTCTTTTCCACTTGCTTTCTCTATCTCTCTGGGACATTTAAAACCTAAGTTAAGCAATACTTCACCTGTGCGTTTCTGAGACATCAAAACCATACTTTTTCACGCTTTTGTCTCTGCTACCATAAATGTCAAAGTCATTTTAGTTCGTGATATTGCTATGATACACCACACATAAACACCAGAGTTATATTCCCTTCATTAACCGACTACAAGCTGGGTGATACAAGCTGGGCTCGTTCACCAAGAAACAAGATCTTAGGGGGAGGGTGTGTCTTTGAGCGACTTTGATACATTTTGCCGCGTTCTCTTTCTCTTCAACAGGTAGTGCAGTTTTGAATTTCATACCATACCCGAAGCATGGATTGTAGTCCAGGAACGACTTGATTCATGTAGCCGTAACCAGAAAATGTCAGCCTCTTCTGTGCGAAGAGGTTGCCCCCTCCTCCCTCAGTGCCGGCACACCTCCACTGAGGGGGGAGGGGGGGCTTTATTTGCCGAAGTTATGTGAAACGAGGAATTCAAGCTCTGGTGCGAGTTTGGCTGGAACTTCACATAGCAGCATAGGTTTTCCTATTCGCTGAATTCGGACGATGACCGCGTCTTGTCGTGTATGCAGTGGCCACCGTTAGATGTTAGAAATACCCCCTCCTTCCCCTTCGAAGCATTCATGTCTTGTTCTCAAGGGGTCACTTTCAATTGCTTCATACTTAGATATTATAGAGTAATTTTTCACACCAAAAATGAACAGGTTGCTACACTCTTTGCAGTTTGGTGCAGTGAAGCCAGTCCTGTGCAGATTGGCAAGAAAAACGTTTTTTTTTGCCTTGGAATTAATGATTCCTCGAATAATATTTTAGTTTTTTTTAACAGGTAGAATTAAAGAAGGTAAAAAAACTTACTCGGTAGCAAAATGGGTAAACAGCGAGCAAACGTGTGCTATCGCGTTGTAGGAGAAAGCTGGCATAGTATTTGGCCAAAGGATGCACAAGGAAATGCTTTCCGTGGGCGTTTAGTCTTTTGCAAAGGTACAGTATACTGACAGACTGAAATTCACAAGTATAAGGCTGAGTAATGTACCGAAAAAAAATGAACCGGACCACATTGAATTGCAGGCTGATCTTGCCAGAATTATGAAATGGTACGAGAAGTGGAAAGTGCAACTTAACGTTAAAAAAATGTTCATGAGTCTTTTACTAAAAAAAAGAAAATAGATGAGACGCGTTATTTTCTTAACGGTGACGCCATTCATCAGCAACCAACGTATAAGTGCCCAAGTGTAACCTTTGCGAGCGACTGTTTTCTGAATGCGCATGTGCATGCTGTGGTTGCGAAAGCCACCAAAGCACTAAATTTCATTCAGCTTAACCTGATTGATTGATATGTGGGGTTTAAGGTCCCAAAACCACCATATGATTATGAGAGACGCCGTAGTGGAGGGCTCCGGAAATTTCGACCACCTGCGGTTCTTTAATGTGCACCTAAATCTGAGCACACGGGCCTACAACATTTCCGCCTCCATCGGAAATGCAGCCGCCGCAGCCGGGATTCGATCCCGTGACCTGCGGGTCAGCAGCCGAGTACCTTAGCCACTAGACCACCGCGGCAGGGCGTTCAGCGTAACCTGAGATCATCTCCTGCTGCTTTGAAAAAATACTGGTTATATTTAATTTGTCCGCCCGATTTTGGAATATGCGTGTTGTGTGGATCCACAACAAAAGTTTTTGGTTGATCACATTCAGAGAATACAGAACTAAGCACCAAGGTTTGTTATAAGGCGGTATAAACGAGGCGACTGCTGTACTGAAATGAAAGACGTGATGAGATGGTAAGTGCAGTCTTCTCGCAGGAGAAAATTGCACCTGAAAATGTTATTTCAAATATACCACAAAAAACTGGCATTAAAAAGACAAGTACCTCAAGCCACCGCATCAATTGTCTAAAAGATGTGATTTGTCTAAAACTCAAGAACGAACCTATATGCTAATTATTTTTTTTTGCTCACGCTGTAGTAGAGAGGAATCATTTGTCTTGTGACCAAGTGTGCTGTACTAACGAAGATTTGTTTTTTGTTTTTTCAAAGCTGTAAACCTCTGCTTATACACGCCTTCTGGCACAGCAGGATATTTCTGAATAAAAAATAAAAAATAGTTTTATTTCCAGCGTCAATATTTTGTGTGCATTTCTTACTCTAACACTTGTACCAGAGCCGAGATTACCTTTAGCCACTATATTTGGAGAGACGGGACACGGTTACCACGTGCGGTCGTCGTTTGCAGTCATTATCCCCCCAAAAAAGGAAACGGTTTCGCTTGCGGATCGAACGGGATGGGCGAGTTTCTGTATATTTCAATTGTGTTTTCACCAACAGAAAAGCGCGAGGACTTAAGTAAAACAATTATTTCTGTTCAGCAATGTGCTGATTTTTCTTGCTGAATTTCAGGCATCAGTGTGAAGTCCACATGTAGGACAGCCTGCGTCCTTAGGCCAAGAATTGTCAGTGAGTTTGGTACACATTTTTTCTTTTGTTCAAAATGAATACAACGAAAAATATTCCAAGCTTTGGACAAAATCAGTGCTGAATTCACATCTTTCAAGAAGTAACCACCATGTTGAATACATGACCTCAGAGCTATCTCTGCAGTTAGTTTTTGTGCCATACGCCAGAAAGCTTATGGTTTCCATATTGGTTATAAAGATCGTGACAAAGTCAGCTCAAAGTATCAGAGCCATGTAGCCACGCAGAAAACTATGTTCAAATGAAAAGAACTGAAAGTGCTTAAAAAAAGGAGGAAAAGTCGACGCCAGCGTCGTGGAGGGGGAGTCACAGTCACAAATTAAATAGCTAAAAAAACCGGGAAACCATGTCCATGAAAGGGTTCCGAACTTGTCATTCACTGAATGAACACACTTTCGCCATTTACATGGACGGTACTTAACTCGTGGCTCACAATTTGATCACAGTGCATGGCCACGTTCGGGAGTGCAACCTTGACGCAATGCAATTACGCTAGGCTACATTTGGCATCGGCTTATCTTGTGCTTGTGCAATCGTAGGATCCAACTCGACGGACTTTTACAGCGAAAGGGGGGTTGTTCATTTCCAAAGCCATCATTATAATGGCCCCATATGGCCCGACTGGTTGCCAGGGTTGTGCGAATGGGTTGTAAATATAATGAACTCATACACTCCGCGATTCCCTGATATAGCTGGGTATCAGAAAAAGACAGCATGACTGTGTCCACTTTCCAATGGGCATGTTCACTTCAGCGGAAATAAAGAAAACAAACAGAGAGCTAATAAACTCGTACCATTAGGATGCATGTCTCATATACTAAACGACATTTATATACTGTTCATGTCTACCCTTTGGCAATTTATTTGTAATCGACTACCATAGATGTCCGGAGGGAAGTGCAAAAGGGTGGGGGTGCTGTGTCTTCGTGTTTGAGCAGCGCGCTGTGCGTTTCGATCTGCTTGCCGTTCTTCGCATGACATTCCAATTTGTTGCTGTCGCATTCATTGCTTTGCCCTTGCTGCGAAACGGTGACATTTTTTTTTGCCTCTAGCTTTCAGCATGGGCGTGCGTGTATTTTTTCATGTTGGCATGTGTGTGCTTGGTGCACATACATGAAGCGTGTATTTGGATGCGCTGGCTTGAGTATGCTTTAATTGTTTCGGAAGTGCATTGCTTAAGTTTGTCACTCCTTTGTAGAACGGAATTTAGGTGATGATTGAGTAATGACTGAATATGCGCAAAATTGGTTTTGACTACTAAGAACACTTGTCAAGTAAAGTCAACCGCTACCCTACGTCATCAGGGATGCATGGGAGCTTCTTCTAGAGCCTAGAAAAGGGATAATAGCTAAAAAAAGCGTGTATGTCGAGTGACAATGGAAAGTGTACGTTGGTATTACTTGAGCAAATATCCATGCTTCAACACATGCGCTTTCTGCGGATTATGTATTTATTGGTTAGAGTTAATATATACTATGTAGTTGTTGTTGTTGTATATCACTGTACTTTTTATGAACGAGAAGAAGCTTTATTACACAGGAGCTCCTGAACTACACTCACTTTCGCCGCCGATCGGACATGATCCAGGGAAGTATATTGCATCTACGGGCACTATCTGTCGAGATGTGTCATTTTGGATCACGAATATTGGGTTAAGAAGATTTTATCGATGAAAATTAAGATATAGTCCTTCTGCCTATTAGCAGCGGATGTCCCTTTTTTATGTCGTTGACCTCTTTTACGGAGAGGATAATCGAAAGCATATACGTCATTTGATTTGCAGCAGCATTATCAAAACAAGATAACATAATGACCGAAATGTAATTCACGCACCCCGTAACGTGACAATGCTGCCACACTCCTTCGTCAAGCTTTGTTATTGCCCCACTACTTGAGTGAGCGCTGCCTTGCGCGAACTGCGCCGATCGACTAAGAAGCACCTTGATAATCTTAGACCCTCTCGATACGATCACGCGCACAACGCGAACACTATTGATTGTTCTATAAAATAATTGGCTGATAGCGATAACGCAGGAACATCCGACAGCACATGTATAAATGCCGACGCACATCCCCGCTTGTCGGTTGATTGACAGCCCACGCTTTGTTTGCCGCTATCAAATCATTGATTGATATGTGGGGTTTAACGTTCCGAAACAATTATATGATTATGAGAGACGCCATAGTGAAGGGCTTGATTTGATTGATTGATATGTGGGGTTTAACGTCCCAAAATCACTATATGATTATGAGAGACGCCGTAGTGGAGAGCTCCGGAAATTTCGACCACCTGGGGTTCTTTAACGTGCACCCAAATCTGAGCACACGGGCCTACAACATTTCCGCCTCCATCGGAAATGCAGCCGCCGCATCCGGGATTCGAACCGGCGACCTGCGGGTCAGCAGCCGAGTGCCTTAGCCACTAGACCACCGCGGCGAGGCCGTAGTGAAGGGCTGCAGATATTTCGACCACTTGGGGTTCTTTAACGCGCACCCTCACCGCTACCTATTCCAGTGTGCATTAATTTATTCGGACTTTCCCTTTGCCGGCCACAAGTTCGGCCGAATAAGTAGTTTCATCTGTGACCCACGCGACAATTTTATTAGGTTCATGTTTCTTGATTTATTGGAAAAGCTGCTATCCACTGCGGCTTCATCTTATACCTCGTCTATACGTAGACGCAGACGAGTACGATTAAAGCTCACAGGCAAGTTATCTCATCGTGAATTGTGCACGGACTAGTCATTCTTGTAAACACCAGACTGTGACTTGGAGTTTGACGCCGTAACTTTTTGGTTGGGTGCCCCTACTTGGTGCACTGTGAGACCATTGTAAGTTGGCTTTGTAAGTGAATGTTTTGCTCCAGCAAGATGTTGACGTTACATGAATAACGAACGTGACTAACCATGGCGAACTTTCGCGACCGGATCAAAGCAAGCACGAGTTTGAGTTGGCGCGACGTATTGTTCTCTAACTCAGTTATGAGTCGTTTACTTGCCTCGTTCATTTTGTGCATTGCCAGCCAGTTACGAATCTACATTTCTTGACATTCCAACTGAGGGGTACATGCCAGCACTTCCACCGTGACTTGCTTTTGGGCATTGTCATCCTATTACAACGGCAGTAGTTCAGTTGCTAGGGGAAACTGCTACCTATACAGTAGAATTATTCGTGTTTAGACGACATGGTTTCACTACCTCGTGTTGCACATCTACCGGTTCAGTACGCTATCCGTATAATTAAAGAAAGAACATTCTCACGCGGTGGTTTCATCTCTCAGTGTAATGCAATTAAAAGATCATTTTTATGATAGTATGAAACTTATAGCGTATCAATGTGATATAAGCTAGACTTTGCTATTAAGTAGTCTATGCTGAAGTTTTGGCGTCTCGAATCCGCGGACAAAAAACGAAAAAAACGTGAGCAACAATATTCGGCTATTCGAGTAAGGCAACCAATCTATCAATCTACCGTCAAAGAAAAATGTAAATGAAACAAAAATAAACACAAAATGTAGGACTTTGCTGACATGGCCGAATGACGCGAACGATTTTGGCACAGTGACAACACCACTTGCACTAGGAATGAACTCCATGCGATTCTGATACTTTCGAAGAAAAAAAGTTTCATACGTACTGCAGGTTGCCCTCTATACGTACTGCAGATTGCCACCGTTGGCTGCCATTGATGAAAAACAAATGCGGGTTACGCGCAAGAGAAACACTGCAATCGTGTACAAGTCCCTATATTCGGTCATTACAGTGAATGTTGACACTGTACTGTAATTTAACTTTACCAGACCTTCAATTATCATAGCTTCGGGAGCTCCAATCATCACAGTTGTAGAAGAGCCCTGACTTTTTTACGTACCAGTTTTTCACATTTTCTTCTCTCATGTCAGCCGATAACACACACGCACAAAAAAAACTTTAGAGGTCGTGTAAAGACAATATTTTAGAGCAACCTCTAATTGATCTGCCAGAGAAACGCTAGACTTTTTTAAAGGGGTGTCGGTCTCAGTATTGTGTGAAAAATAAATACATAAAAAAGCAGAGTCCAACAGTGTCGCCATGAGTTTGTTACCGGACGAAGGAGACAAACTTTTTCTAGGGACAAGGCCACGCTTTAAAGGAACCAATGAAAGATATAGAAAAATAAAGCAGTAATTGTGAAAAAGCATGACTGAGACTAATGCGTTCCGAACACGATGTCTTTCTTCAGTAGACCGAACGCCTCAGGGCAACAGGAACAAAAATCGGTTGTGGCAATTTCTGTAAACAAAAAATAAAAGTTCGAAGACAAGACGAAGACGAGCAGTTTAAAGGCGAAGTGCAAGTTTCACGAGATCTCACTAAAGAAAGTAGAAAGAAGGAAATTAGGAGTACTAAAAAACACACACAGGGAACACAGGGAACTTGTCTCTTTTTTATGATATAGGGACTTCTTGTGCTTACCCCCTTTCAACCTCTTCGAAGTGGAAGTGTCACATTTTGTTGGTTGGTAAAGCGCATCGCAAGGCCTGTCATTTTACTTCCAGCTTCGTGCGCTGTACGGTAATTCCCGTCATCTTGAGTAGCTTTCGGGAGTCACCATCATCCTGGAATGTCAGTAGGATAGCCTGTAGAACGCCACTTTTTACGAAAGGGAACACGCGAGCGCGCGGCTTGCACTCTAGTCCGGCTTCATACAGCGCTATCAGCCGACAGATAGAGAAAGCATATCCGCTTATGGCGGCAGCGTCCGTTGCGAGGCCGGAACGGGAGCACAATCTAGTAGAGCTTGCGAACAACCATGACTCGGTTTCATTTGCTGACAGTTGATGCGCACAAGTAGAACCGCTTTCTTTATCTGTCAATTGCTGGAGCTGTAGGGAGCCGGCCTACTGTCTATATGACGGTCATACACACTATATTGTATATTTCAGTGTATATAACCTTACAGAACATTATTTACGCTAAGCTTTTATAACTCGAACATTCCGGCTTTGAAAGCAAGCGTAAAGAAATGAGGCCCTTAAGCGCCGTTCGCATGCGAATTTCTATTATGCACCTGTCAATTTCTATTATGACCTGTCAAATTACAGTGCCACATTGAGTCGCTGCGTAAATATGTAAATGTTGTGTGGTTGTTGCCGGTAGCAACCTATGTGTAGCGCCGCTGAGAATGTGGATACAGGTTCAATTGCAGGAATTGAGAAAACAAATGGTTATGAGTGAGCATTGTGCATTGTTGTAGAACAACAAAAAAACAAAGAAAGAAGAGAAGAGAAAATGAAAGAGAAGTTATTCGTCAGGCACGCACACGCATAACTTGCTTGCCTTTTCCCAATAGCACAAGGCAACATGTCTTTTTTAATGACCTTTTTTTTTTTGCTCGTTGCCTTGTAGGATGTACGACACTAATTCTGAGTGCGTAGGGTAATTCCAGCGGGGAAAGAGCAGAGTGGTTCAGAAATTTTGAGAATGCTGCAAGAAAGACACGGGCAATTGGAGCTACGGGGTTCTACTCCCAGCAGGACCAATGTGCAGATAAAAGGCTTATTCAGGAAAATACATCGGGCATACAACACCACCACCACCACCAACAACAACAACAAAAAAGCACGAGTGGTGTCGCTTTCTTTTCGCGTAGCCCGTTTCATTTATAGCAAGTGTCTGATGGAAGGAAAGTCAATGTTTGAGAATAAATTTCTTGTTTTTTAACTTCACCTAACAAAACATATCAACATTTAAAGACAGCATCGTCGGACACCATCTAGCACTGTGAACATTACTAACATGAAACCAATTAGGTATGTGAACAGCACGTAATACAATTGAGCATATATCCTGAATCAGGCCCAGAAAGAAAAAAAAAGCACTGTGCTGTAGTCGACTCCGCACAACAGTAAACCAGGAAGAGATCACAGCTAGTAAAAAAAAACGGTCACATGATGTTTTTTAACAATCAATTTTCGAAACATGCAAGTACACATAATTGCAGAGTTTGTTTTGTAAGATCACCAAAATATTTATAGTGCTTGGTTGTAAGCCCACTCTGATTGTTTTGCTGAGCTTGAACTTCAACTGTTGAAAAATGATATTCCAATTGTTTCTCCTCGTGAGAGACTCCGTTGTTTCTTGGAAGGGTAAAAAAAAGGAATTTGGAGAATCACCCGGAAATAAAACGAGTCTCTCAAATGGACGTCTGCGATCACGACTGAAATGCAGATCATCAGCTATTGCACTTATAATTGCAGTTTTATTTTGTGTTTTGTGTCTGGTCCCTTGAATATATTCAACATGCGATGAAACAAGAGAATGCTGGAGTCCTTGAGGAGCTTTTCCTAAGACATGCCAGCATCCGCAAGAAAACTCGGGAATATTTATTGTTCTAGACAACAATTGTTCGTCGAGGTTTCACCTGTATACAAATTGTTTCGAAGATTACATTGCACAGTCTGCTTATAGTACACAAGAAAATTTATGACGCACGTAATGCGAATAGTTGCAGTTTGATTTAGATTGACGGGGTACGCAATGAATCCGGGGTTCTTTTTGAGAAAAAAAAGAACGGTTTAGAACCGGCACGCTCACCTGCGCTTAGAATTTCAACAACGCCCAAGAAACGCAAATTGTTCCAGTTGAAACGCGATTGCAGATACGACAATGTTGGGATAAAACGTAAACACACATGAACAGATAGAACGTAAACAAACATGAAGCATGTGCACCAGAGCGCATAAAAACAGAGTTCTATGAGTGCGATCGCTGTCTTCAAACGTTACAAAACTCAAATGTTCGCTGAGAGTAAACACAGGGATGGTTGCAGTGATCGAACATCAGGACGGTAGTATTGCAGTACGGCCTAATTATATCTCCGAAAGTTGAGTCGTTATCGTCCAACCCGAAAAGTATTACAACGCTCGATTTCGTTAAGATAACAGAGACTACGACTCTGTATAGCTTGAATCATGCTCATGATCGAATGGGTGAAACGCCGCCAACCTTTACCACGGTTTTGGCCTTCGGTTTATTCTTAGTGTTTCAAACAATGAGTAGTGTTACTAATGATGGCTGTTTATATGCTGCCGAGAAATATGCATCAACAACAATTAAGAGTCAGTTTCGGTGGATGAGGTACCTGAACTTGTCGGTAAGAAGAGAAATAAGTGAGGGAGGAGGAGAGGCAGAGAGCTTGCTAGACCGTCTCCGCTATGCAATTCGACATGAGTGGGTGGTGAGAGAGATACGGACCACAGCACTGGGACACGGTATCTGTACGGGTTGGTTGATATTTCACATTAAACTTGCGTACAGCGAAGGAAGAGACGAAGTGATGATGAAGTGATGGAGACGAGCGCTAACCTCCAACTGGTTATTTATTTCGAAAAAATATGCATACGTAACTGCGAACGCGAGATAGTACAGGCCCGAAACTACTACACGATAGCCGACGACACACTGCAAGATGGTCTACAAACACTCAAGAAACTCAAAAAGAAACTTTCCGAATACTAGTAATTTGGCCAGGCATCGCAATGACAATAAAGAATGATAATTATTGTACTGTCATGATCACCTCCGAAAACCATGGCCTCCGAGATTGCGCACATTCATGCAAAGTTGTCTAATCACTCCTTATCGGCATTACTTAGTGTAATGCCCCGTTACTTCACCGCACTCCTAAAAAACGGCGTGGATTATATCAACGTCATATTCTGGGCAGAAATACGCCACGGAAATCTTGGTGAACCTCGGCATAAAACGTTTTCGAGTTAAAAAAGAACGTTAATTACGAGAACACGAGTGTCTGAGAAAATGGTGATTCATATGCAATAGCCCACGATAAGAGATAGCTGGAGCACTGCTGGCTTGGCAAGAAAGCGACTTGTCACGAACACTTGTCACCTTGGCGGTCACGCGTCCTGCTGACATGGCGTTACATAACTACTCACGCTTTCAAAATGTCGTGTTTAGGGTTGTTTTTTTTTACTGCTCATGTTACGTATGCTCCTGGCATGTTGTGTACACACCAGTATAATAACCTTGTCGCACTCAGAGGGTCTGTCTCATTGAAGTCTTGGCAAGAAGAGAACACCAACGTACAGCAGATGGCAACACCTCAATGACATGACGAGAGGAACCTGTTATTTTGCGTTAATAAAATATCAGACAGCTGTGCAGAGTTGTATAATAATTCATAATGCGCATTGCCTCCCTAACATCTCCTTTCTAGATCGTGTAATCCATAAGACTGCATGTCTAGATTAATCGTGCAAATTTGCTGCAATTTAGTCGCGTTGTTCGGGTCATATATGTGTGGTTCATCCAATTAAGTTGAGAATTTAGTCAGCGCCATGTTGTGGACGTCTTTTTGCCTTATGTCTGTGTCTCTCGCGATGTACCCAGAATAAATTCGCAGCAATTGGCGGTGATATTGAGAGTTGAAATTTGATTCTAGTAGCGTTACGTGTCGTTGATAAAATAGTATTTGAAGGTTTAAAAATAAGCGCCCGTTAGAATTTTTTTTTGCAGAAGGTGGTGCCCGCTAACTCTCGCATATCTCGTCGAACATACGGACTAATACATTGCATGTCATCACCATTGGTCCTTTACTTCTCCATTTGTCTTTCGCTCTTTTAGGATAAAAGCAGCCGGATAAGTACGTACATGATGTTACAGGTGATGTCACATTTTGCCCTTCATGAAAGCCACCTTCAAAGTTTTCATATGTGTAGATTTGATAACCTGGCTCAAAAGCTATAGGTAATAAAAATAATTAGGCCAAATATTTTATTTAAGTGCGCTTTAGGTATACATACGTAGGGGTATTGGAATGTCCCTATTCACTTTTGAGCCATTTTCTTGTAGTGCCGCTAGAAGAGGGTTCAATGCTAATTATTTATATAATTACCAGAATGAATGCGAGAATAAATAAAGTTTTGTAACAGCAGGAACTTGTCTTATCCACAATGAAGCTGTCGTTTGGTTGGGGCCCGTGAAAATAACCAAACATGCACTGCTAATCGCAGCCTCATATGTCCCACCAGAAACAACAAAAATCTGCTTAACCACGGTTCAGTCTTTCTTAACCAACCGGGCTTTGAATCTCTTGGGCGTTAAAAAAGAACAAGAAAGACCTTGCACTGAAGGCGAAGCGTTATGTGAGTTGCGTGCGTACAATGAACGCCTTGATTGCGTCTCCGCTCATGATTGCTTTCTTCTGGGCGTACTCGCTGTTCACAGACGGTAGAATGCAACATGCCAGCCTTGCAATCAAGGCGAGACGAAGTCCTTGGACAGCGTTTATGCTGGCTGAACGATGAAATGAGAAGTACCAAGCGTGTATCGTAGTAAACTTGGAGTGTATTTTTGCTTGGTATTTCTTTGTTTCTTGGCAAGTTCAACCCAAGGCCAGTCATTCGGAAGAGCACGATGACTATATGCGCCGGCGCAAACGCAATCGAGCGACGCGCAAGCAAGTACCCGACGTGCTTTGTTGAGATTGAAAGCACGAACATAATTCCAAACATGTTCAACAGCCACGCATACTTACGCAAGAGGCTTGCTTCATTTAATGTGCCACGCTTATCGCGTAAAAGAGTAAGCAATAGTTCAATACTTGAAGTGCATCGTCTCGAAACACTGTTAGGCACTGTTTGAATAAGAGTTCAGATCTTCTTGCGAAAAAGTTTCTTTCGCCATGGGGACCATCATAACGTGTTTTGGATTCAGACAAGGGAAACTGATTGGCACAATAAAAGAATAATATTTCACGGTGGAACAATAGAAAGCAAATAAATAGAATTTGAAGTTTGTCGATGGGTTCCATGAAAGAAAGAACAGCCATCTTTTTATAACCACCCCCTGGCTATGCCTTCGTAATAGCATCTGAAACAATTTAACTTGCTTTGTTTATTATAGGCGCTATCTTGAAACATTTTGCGATACTGCCCATATTCCCCGGTGCCAAGTATGGCAATATAGAGGCTGAATAAAAAGAAGTGCCCGCTACGCCGAAGCAAAAAGTATGCCACACGATTTTCAACTCTTGTCTGACCTTTAGAGGTAGAAACTTTTTTAAGAGCTTTCCCAGAAAGCTTTAAAACGAATTAGGAATAAAAAACAATAGGAACCAAATGGTTTAAAACAAACTTGGTCTAGACGGCTTAGCATAAGTGGCCTCAAATGCGTAACTACTTTCGCATTGTGTAAGAGAACAAAATCTAAAGACAAACATTGGCCAACATTTAGGTGCATTTCATTGACATGACTCACTTCGGGTTTCCACGCAAAACAAAAATATCTAGGAAACGCTTTTTGAAGAACGGGCGAGTATAATTTTAATGTTTTTATTTGTTTGTCTAGTTAAATATTTATTTATTGTTTTTTCGTCTTAATAGGGTAATGGTGTCACGCCCATGGTATGCTGTATGATTTCTTTCCCGCTTCGCATTTTAATTCTCACTTTCTTTGTCTTTCTGTTTTTTTTTTCTTTTTTTCACTTTTTACTCTTTCTTTCGTTCGTTTTGACGTGTCTCACGTGCTCTACTTTACCGAGCACAGTTTTCGTCTAACGCTCGCATCTGCTGTACTCGGTAGAGGAGGTTCCCCAATTACTCAGGCGCGTACGTACCTGAGGAGCTTTGTACGACACAGCACGAAAAATCGATAGCTTAAGCAGCGTTTCTGCAAGGAAAGTGAAGAGGGTACGCCACGGTTCTTGATGACGTTGATTGATTTTTGTACAAATAGTGCACTCCAAAGTATCTACGGCATGCCTAAACAGCTTCAATTATGAAAGAGCAACTGAGTGTGACCTATGATTGATGGTTCAGAAAAAAAAAACTACGAATGAAGGAAGAAACGTACAAAAATACAAGCGGGAAGGCGTGGAGATTAGGCAGTTGTTATACCGACTGGTTCCCCTGAGCGGGACAAAAGGCAGCGAAAGGAAATAGAAAATGGGCACCATAAGATAAGGAAAGACACGTAAGAAATATGAAATTTTACCTATCTTTATGATGAGAGGCCGTGCGAACAAGTTTCAGTAAAGAGGAGTTCAGGATCTGTTAACACTTCCTAAAATTTTGCCATACACAGTGTTTAGTCGCAGTAGTTGACTCAAGGTCCTAAGTGGTATGGACCTCTCTCTTCGTAGAGTAGAAAGTACCCAAAACTACTTGTTTTTTTTTTCTAGACAGAAAACTTGTGCGTAAAGCTAAATCGTTAGATATGAAAAAAATGGAAGGACTGCGTTTTGTCTGGTCAGTTTCATTAGTTTTCGGAGTTACTTTTTTCACTCCCTTTCTGATCGCGGCGTCTGTTGCCAAACGTGACCTAATGCGGTGGTACTATCACCACGCAAAAAAAAAATAAAGAGTCACGTGCTTGTGCAGTCAGTAGCAACCCTTTCGCTCAAGAAGTGAGTTAGTTCGATGAGTGAAGCCCCGTCTGATTCATGGCCTATCCCCCAGAGTGGATTGCGCCAAGGTGTTGAGGAACCAACCAACCAACCGACAAACCAACCAACCAGCTGGTGGCTCTAGAGCTGTAAGCACACACAGGCGCGGCCATTTTTCGTGCCCGTCAATGTTGCAAGGATTTCAATTTCGCGCAGTGAGGCGTCAAGCACTACAGCCCGCGTTAGAGGTGCTGGATTTTTGATAACTTGTGATGACCAAGGTAATCATTGTTGTCTGGCGCCGCGCTGTATATTTCAGCTGCTCAGAACAGCGGGGCAGTTGGGATGGCTACGCGATGATCACGAAAGGGGCCGCTATAGTGTGGCGGAAGACGTCTTGCGTGCTGAGAGAGAGTGCAGATGAACTCTTTAGTCAAACAAAAAGTGCCGTAGCTCAGAGGTAACTTACTAAGGAGACTAAGGAATGCGTAAAAAAAATAGGAACGAAATGTTTTTGCCGATCTGGAGACGAGGGAGTCTCATATTCGAACAACCCAGGACCAAAAGTGAACCAAGAATAGCATGTCTTCTCTGTGTATGCGCTCCGTGTAAGTGTCTGTGTGACATGTTCATCGATGCGCGAAGTAGGAGTGTAGAACAAAGTTGTAAAAAGTGAGTTTTACTTCTTTGGGGAGCAATATAAAGAAAAAAACGTGTTCTTTTTTAGAGACAGCTTAGAAGGCGTTCTTTGTCTAAGATGCCTTGCATGCGAGCCGTGTATTGGGTTCTCGCGCCCAGCCTGAACTTATCCTCAAGGTTGGTAAAGGCCATTTTTATCTCTTAAAGGTAGTTGGTATGTTGGGGTCAGAGAAGGTATAGTGCGAATTTTCCGTCGCTTAGTTTCATGTGTGTTAAAGTGACCCAGATTCACTGTAGAAGCAGCATTATGATGGCCATTGCGTAGAAACTATTGGGGAATAACTACATGGTACTTAGAGCTCCTCCAAGTACCATGTAGTTATTCCCCAATAGTTTCTACGTATACACGGCGCCCAGCGTGAAGCCGCTACTCGACGTCCATGCCAGTATCAGGGACACCGACTGCGCGTCATTCACCTTAGCAGTCATGTATGAGAAACTATTTGTGTTTTATGAAGACAGGCAGAAAACGACAAAATAAGCTGTTTAGTAAAAAAAAGCAACGAGCCTGCTGGTGACGTCACTTGCACTGCATTCCTATTGACTTGCTTATATCACTCAAAACACTTTGCGTTATAATTAGTCATTGCTAATATAACAACTTTTTAATGACCTTTTCACTGCAAATACACTAAGGAGCTATTTTGGGTGTGCAAGTGTGCATGAATGGGAGCGATGACTATAAAAGACGCTGTCAGACAACCACCGTGAACAAACAAAAAGCACTTCAAACTCGTTGCCTCCACCAAGCAAAATTGTTTCACTTTGTCACTGCGGCTGCTTTTGAAATCAAACAAAAACAACGCAATAAATGTTTGTTGCATAGAAGCCCACGATCATCAGTGTTGAGCGGGGATGCCCAAGTAAAGATTGAATGAGATTTGACCCCGTGTTTGCGTGGCTCAGGTGCCGAGTGAAGCCGTAGAAGTACAGCATTGTAATGACATACCGTGCGTAAAAAACAAACAAGAAGTCATCGCTTTTACATGAGCTTTGTTGTATTTCTTAACTATACAAATTCCTCTGCCCTAGCTCTCCTCTCTATATCAGCATATTATGAGTGGAAGAATGAGAAAATGTGTTCTTTATTTTTATTTATGAGGAGACTCAAAGACTTATCCTGACGCATTTCTACAACTTTAGTACAATGCAAGAAAATATTTTCGCTTTATCTCCACTTTCAGGATCAGTGAAAAAATTAGGGCAAGTTGTGAACGGGAGATAATAGAAAATAACGCGAAACGTGCTAGGAATGCCCTTGAATAGAAAAAAAAAGTTGATTGGCTTTGGGAAAAAGAAATCTTTCTCTATAGACGCATTATCCTTTATTGAAATGAATATCACGATTGCATACCAAATTACAGACTGGCCACATACTTTTTCTTTTATGTTAGGAAGAATGTTGCTTCATGGGTGTCTTTTTTTTTCGTTTTAGCTAGCCGACGTTTCTGTGTCCCGTTGGCTTGTGCCATGCGGCGTGCGCATCGACTATCACTACAATAAACGGGTGAGAATAGCTGGGCAGTGCCGAGGCCGCGCCACAGCTTCTTTTTAAAAATAAACAAATGAAACGAACAGCGTTGAATTGCCTAAACAGTCGTCAAACTCCTTATGTTCGCGACCATTTGGGGAAATACTCAGTTTCTGATTGGTCATTTCAGAAAGCTGTGATACATCAGTGTCTGAGCCCGTCTGTTACTTTATGTTAACTTTCTCCACTTGGAATATCTTCAAGTTAGTACGTTTCTGAGAGCTATTTTTCTTATCGCGAGTAGAAAAAAAAAGGTGTATAAACATTTTTCTATTTACTTGTGCATCAGCAATGCATATACAAACTGACACTCGTTTACCTTCAACGCCTTACGGATTCAATATGCACCATATGCTGCAGCGGAGAATTGAGATGTTTGATGGCGGACTGGTGTATCTGAACGGAAGGTTGCCATGAAGTTTATGGTAAACGATTGGAAATCAGGCATAGCTGTATTTTTTTGTCTAGAGTGCACGCCTCTGCGTTTGCGATATATTATAGAAATAGTTAATGACATTTCGAAGACCGGAGCTACGTCTCATATAGCTTAAAGTACTCCAACTTTCTGGCTACATTTTTTTTTTAAATATACATTGTTTCCTCTCTTCTAGTCTAAGATTAGTTCGCAATTCGAAATACTTGACAACAGCTGGTGGCCAGCTATTAAGCTGAAATATTTTAAAGTATGTGCATCATGCTATAATTTTGTTTTTGTTTTTTATGGTTTCATTTCTGTTCCATTTGCTCTCTCCCTCCCTTTCACGCTTTTTTGGACGAGGCTTAGTCAGGAAGCTTTCTAAGGTAGCAAATAATATTTAACCCATTAGGAAATAGTGTGCTTCACAAAGTGCACTTCCTTATTTTGGAATAAAAATACATAAAACTATAGTCTGATTTAGCTCGTTGGAATTTTGATTGTGAAGGGTTGCAGCAAGGTAATGATAAGGAGGCATATTGACTCTGCCCTATTTTTTCTGCTCTATGAATCGTTTAACTTTAGGAAAATGAGAGCCCGTTAAACGCACGTGGTCAGTACTGATCATTCTAAATTTGTTTCAGGTTTGACAATTTATGCGTTGAAAAAAAAAACGGATTGCTTGTGCTTCAGCAATAACAAAATACTCCCTGCAAAACGCGAGAAGTGTAGAAAGTACACAGTTTTGCTCGAAGGTCAAGTCAAATCCGGGTGTACTTTTTATAGTGCTATGGACTTCGTGCGAGCACGCACGTATCTAATGTTGTGTGGTGCCTCTAAGGTTGCACCAGCCGTTTTCAATAAAATGATGCCGTTTATTTTTGGTTATCTGGTACCCACGAGGCTTGGACATATACTGCTGTGAATATGAGGGAGCCCCTTTGTGGTTTCATTGTCGCATCTGACACTAGTATAGACATATCAGAAGAGGAGACTGAGGACGGTAAGAAGGGTGATGTGTGTCAACAACAACAACAAAAAAGTATGGAAACAAAGAAACGTAGGGGATATAGTTTCTGTTATATCACTAGAAACAACTCTGTTTCGTAAAGGCCAAACACAAATGCATAGTTTTAACGCTGGCGAACGACCACACAGTATCTTTTATTATCTGTAACCGGATAGCCGTACACTTAAAAAAAAACGTGGTCCCACTGCCAACTGTCCTGAGCATCTGTAACAATGTCGTAGAAAGGGCTGAGCTCTACGACCATGCTGCGAATAACTACAGATATTTCATGGCTGAGATAAAGTGGAACAGGCATACATTTACCCGCATGTTTGAAATGGCCGCAGACAACGGACACGGGGTTTGCAACTGCACCCCATGTTTGAGCAGACTCCTTACGAGACGACTATTGTCCTTTACTCGCATAATAACAAGACACTTACTTGGCGTTACTGTACCTAACCGAAGTTTCAAGAGATCGCCAACGTCCGCTAAGCTTGCTGTTACACTCGATCTATATATGACGACATTTTCACAATACACTAGTATTCCACGATACACTGAAGTAGTATTTCAGGAAGCGTGACGTTACGCTTTCTATAAAGGGTTGGTACTTCAATAAGCTGTATGGGCCACGATGAATTCGGTATTCGTTTGGAAAAAAACCTAGCGTACTCTCTATTCTCGCATCTCACAAGCTTTCCCATTGTTATCTCGAGGGACCAGGATAGTTTCTTAACTGCAGTGTCATATCTTCTGCAAAAACTCATAAACCTTTATGAAAGTTTGCACGCGTTGTTGTCTACTGCATTTATTTAAATGTACAAAATCTCAACAAAATCTTACCCGTACTGCTTTCGTGGTCCATAATGGGTTAAGCAAAAAATCTGAAATGCACAAGCGATGAAAATGTCTATCTCGCAAACTGACTTCAGCTTAAACCGGAGAAATGACATTGCTGACGGCTCAGATACTGTAGGACTAAGCTATTTGCTGACTGTGGGGTCATGGATTACATTTTATGTTGAAAAGAATCATGTAGTGGCAATTATTGGGAGCGGGGGGAGAGGGACGCCAGAAATTTCCTGCGCTAGCCACCTAGAAATAACGCTAGAAACCTGAAGTGCCCAAATTTATTTATCTTTTATGAGCAGTATATTTCCCTTAGACAGTAAACGTTCTAAAAGAGATGGGGGTGGGCAAGCGGAGAGTTTGGACTAAGTCACGGAAGGCTTCGCCGAGCGGCGCTGATTCGCACCTATGTTCTCCTGGCATTTGCTGAGTGGTCAAGCTTTGGAAATTTTCTTGCTTCCTCACGATGTTTCTTATTTCGTTGTTTGTTCTGTTGGGTTGGTTTGGGTATTTGCATTTATGTTTCTCTATTTGTTCTCTTTTCATAGTTCTTCTACTTTCATTCTTTTTTTCTTTCTGTATATCTAATTTAACACTACATTGCTAATGTTTTCTGTTTCTTTCTCTTTCTGCATTTATTTCTTTCTATTTCTATTTTTCTCATTCATTTTTGTGCTACGCTTTAGACTGAGCCCTCTTATTTTTACCACGACATCTAACATTGGCATCTATCCTTCTCGCACCCAGTTCCCTTTCCCACCCTTTTGCTACAGTATAGTTGAACTTCTTGATAACAAAATCACCGGGTAAGCAATTTTGTTTGTTGTCATGGCAGTCGCGATATCATCAAAAACAGAAAAATACGCGCGCTATTGTTCGCAGTATTGCTGTGCTACAACTTACTTAAAACCGTCTCTTATATTGCTTTCTGAATGGCGCCATTATGCAGTTTTGGATTTGAGGATTCTTGAGAGTGAGTTTCACAAGACACCGTACTACTCTGCAATACCCGCCTTTTAGGGGCGAATGAGTCTTATGGCCGAGGCTCGTCCATCCACGTCCGAAATGTCTGTCAAGAGCAGATGCGTGGACTTGAGACAAAAAAAAAAGAGAACAAAAAGGGTTTGAAAATAGACCTATATAAATCATCATTGTGACAAAACCACATAAAACCTCTATACGCACGAACTCTTTATGCTAGTCAGGCACAGCAAGGTAGACATTATGGACCTTAAGACCCAGCTTTGTCGACGACTATGTCACCTTAAGCCACTTCGTCTACATCACACGGGGAGACGCGTAAGGTTACTCATCGATATGATACCCAGAGCTTTGCCCACTTGCCATTTCGCAGCTTCGCCAATGATCCTTGACTTCTCCTGAAATGTCCAAAACTTGAGCGTTATTACATGAAGCGGGATCTCTCCGAAAGCATAAACAGCATTGCTTGTAAGCAAAGTGCGCCAGATCTGCGCGTGCACGCCTTGAGACTAAGGGCCAGCAGTTGGGCAGCTTACAGGACGTCTGTTGGTGTGACTCCATTGCCGGGAGTGTGGTCACTTGAAACGTCGTGTATTGACATAGTTTCCAACATTGACGCTAACAAAAAAAACTGTTCTCCATGCAAAAAAAAAAAGCCTTGTTGCTATCATCATCACCATTCGCCCTTATTTAAACAGCAACAGCCGCACCAATATTTCTTGGCGAAAACGTCCGTGCCCGCATTATCGAATGAGTGGGGCTACGATTTTTGAACATCTGAATTCCAAGCTGTAGGTCGTAGGTTACCTTTTAATGCACTCGGAGTTCACTTTTTGCCCTCTGAAACCTCTGTTCTGCCTTCGGTAGTTGTCTTTTTTCTTGAACTGCCTTCACTTTTTTGTGATTCTTATGTGATTCTTAAAGAGAAAAGTGAGTCGCGTAACTGTCTGCATTAGTGTGCGAAACCTGAACAGTAGCTCACGAGGGAGGGGGGTAAGGAGGCAATAAAATATGATTAAAAGGTAAAGAGATAGAGAGAGGAAAGAGAGAGCGAGGCACAGGGACAGCGAACGCCAGAAAACGACGGAAGTAAGGAGGAGATAGGAAAGATTGAGACGGTCGCAGGAGTCCAAGGATGGGGCACTATACAGCGAGAGCTCTTTTCGGCGGCAGGAGATGGCGTAGGGCGAGCCCAGTCAGCCAGAGCTGCGCTGTCGTCGGATATTGTGGGGGCGCAGGCGGTCTGCACGAAATTCAGAGAGGGAGTTCGGACTGCCTTCGTTAGGGTGCAGCATGTTAGCAATGCGTTGTTATGTGAAAGTGACATCTGTTCATGAGTGGTTCGTGGAAATTGTTGTCAAAGTGCATGATGTGTATGATAAAACTGAATGTGATGAAGATGTGATTTCTTTATTTGATAGATTAACGTACACGAAGTATTGTAATGTGTATTTGTTACACTGTCTGGACATGTTGTCAAGGAGGCAATCAAGAATTAAAAAGGTTGAATATCCCAATGACTAAGACCTTCGCATTAATGAAGCACGTGTTTGTGTGTCTCTTCGTAGGAAGTTTGTTCTGACGAGAAATTTTCTGTTTCACTTTATTCACATTTTCTCGTCTTTCTGTTTCTCTTGCACACCCACCAGGGCTAATACAGGCCACACCGGAGAAATGAACACACGTCGTCTGAGAGCAAAGGAGAAGAGAGCACGTGCAAGTTCATAATGATGATCAGCTTGGATCTCAATACTTTACAACCTACTAGACCAATTTCTCTAACTAACTTCTATCTTAAAAAAAGAGTCACTCCATTCTGTCAAGTTGAATGATGACCAGGTGCCACAGATTTTCAAGCCCTACTCGGTCAGACTCCTTCCAAGTAAATCTAAATTGTCAGTTCATAACGTACCTTTTAAATTTAGTGAATACTTATTTACGTTTCGATTTGACTAGCGTGGCAATAACGTCTTTTTGCCGTGTTTTCCGTTTCACGACCTGCGTCGTCTTGTCTGGTTTTCTGTATGCGCTGTGCGTTTCGCGCGATTTTAATTGGCGTTTTCTTTTTTTCTTCAATTTATGTGTACCGCTTATGAAGGAACAGGTTTTCCCAATTTTCGTCATGCATACGTTTTTGATGAGACAAACATTGTTTAACAGGTGGTGTCACTAAAGTCAATGTTTCTACAAATAGTCTCGTTTCCTTCAAGGCAACAACTCTCCACTTTAGCGCTCGCATGTTTATGACCTGTACCCTGTGCTCAAACAACAAAAATGGAGGAGGAGGAGGAGAAAGGATGTGCGAAGACGTTGGTAGAGGAGAGAAGGAAAGGTAGGGGTGCATATGTAGACTATCTGGCGTGCGTAATCGGGTTTTGTTTCGTTATTTCGCGGAAAAGAATCAATGAATCGCAATCCCTTAAAGAGCTTCGCAAAGAAATGCATTGAAGGTCCATTGCTACGTTGGGGCAGTTGGTGACTAGCAGTGTGTTAGGCAGTGCTCAAGTTTTCATGATTATGTAGTGGTACTACTTAAGTACACAGAGCACAGCTCTACGCATAATAGGTACGGCTTTAGATCTACATGTGTTCCCATGAATATATTGTTTCAAGAATAAAAGTGGAGATTTTTAGAATATCTATGCCTCGCAATGTATAGAGAAGGACAACAGTTGGGAAGCTGTGTGAGAAGCGTTTTTAATTGCATCGATGCGGCTTCAATTAACAAGGGTCTATCACACAGGACCAGTTGGCCAAAATCGCGAAATGTGTAATGCTGAGTCGTGCATTTCATGCTGACTTTGCAAAATTACCGAGTATATCAATGGAAGCACAAAAATAGTTTGCTAGCAATAAACGGCTCACAGCATGAATGAAATCTGGAGCATCGATAGCAGATGACTTCAAGAAATAAAAAATTAATTACCAGCACATGAAATACATTCATTTAGGAAGCACCAGCGCGTTCGGGATTAGGAAACAGAAAAATGGTGAGAGATCTTTTCACTCACAATAAATCCTCGCATGCGGCCGATGAAGATCTCTATTCGTATATTTTTCGTTCTGTGCAATGCGCTCGCATCTTTGCTCTGGACTACAAAAAGAAAAGAAAGTGATGGTGGAGGAAAGTGTGGCCGCAGTGTATACTTCTCGCATGCTGATAACCCAGCGGGTGGGCACTGGAGTCTCAAAATTGACACGGGAGGAAGAATAATGCAAGCGAAGCTCCCCCCCCCCTCCCCTACGCGGCTTGTTTTCCGCAGACCAAATTAATGCTTCTCACGATGCACTTTTTCGTGTTCATATGGCTACGTTTAGCACACCGAAAGACGTCGGTGCCACCGTCACCTCATAAGTTTCTATTTGGCACTGCGTCTTCAACTTCGTACTCTGACACACATCGCTTACTCCAAGGCATGTCATTGTCCCCACCGAGAAAATGTGGTGGCATAGTGTGGCGCGCAGTGCTTTTATTACCGCCTATAAGTCTATCAGCTATGCGCTAAAACTTTATTTAGAACGTATTCCAGAAGGAAACTAGCGGTGTCGTAGAGGAGAGGAAATAAAATGTTTCGTCAGCGTCACTCAGGTAGAGCGGGTTTTATGGGAGGTGTATAAAAAACCGCATGGTTGTTTTGTAGCATTTTGCAGAAAGGACAGAATTTGACGTTATTTCTGATGTTTCTTCTTAGTGTTACTATTTTGTTGTCAATGAAATGAAAATATCTATGGTCATATACGAGACGTAAGGTTAGCACAAATCTTGACAGTAATATTGTACTGTGTACTTGCATTGGCAAGTCGCAAAGAGACAACCATCATAAATCATCCTAGCAGGCTGTTAACAAAAAAAAAATAAATGCATAATGCAGTAATCTATTTGGAACACAGATGAAATGCATAAAATTTACGCAATGTCGCAGCAAAAATAAATGCATATTGCGATGAGTGCTCAAGTGATGTTTGTACACATGTATAATTGATACGCCTTCAATTCCTCAACCCAGAAGGCACAGTTGATTTCTTTAGCGTCTACTGCGAGTCCTTGTTCTAATATCACGCTGCACCAAGGAGAAGTAACAACATTGTACTACCGTCTCTACAACTTCATATTCGTGCATTTGGGTGCGTTCAAATTGCTCAGGTCTTTAGCTTGGCGACTGGCACTATAGCGATCGATGAGAGGAAGGTAGGTTTGATGTCGTTCTTCGGGACACGGGAGTCTAGGAGTAAAATACGCCTTGAAACACGATAGAGGCATAGGAACGAAGAGAGGCAGGCGGCTTGACTACTTACGTACGTATGCAGAAAGAAATGTTAACGTTGCAGCGGAGAACGTGAACCAGGAAGCTAATCATAAATAATGCGAAAAGGTGAGTGAAGAGACTCTGAAAAGGAGATTCGGACCAAAATTAAAGCTGAAGAAGCGGTAACGAGGATTGCCGTTGGAAATATGAATGGAAGTTGTGTACCGAACAGCGAGAAGCCATTTCGAAAAACAAATGATTTATAATAATTCAGATGAATTAATGCTCCTTCAGTTCCTTCCTGTTTGAAGACAGAAACGCCTGCCACCAAATGAGGATCTATCAAGACCTCCAGAATCTTGGTATGATGAAAGCAAGAATAATGAGTAGGAGTGCAAGCACTGCCGAGAGAGGTTGAGGTAGGTACAAGACTTTGAAGAAAAGGGATCGTTTTCTTTCTGCGCGTGCAATCTATGTCGAATTGTTGCATGTAGCCTTCGCATTCGATGTTCAACCTTGGAGGCATCCCGATTCAGAGTGCTTGCTCCCGTTGCCTTACTGGAAAGTAATGCAAAATGCTTCGCTAAAGGTTGAAGATGTGCCATCAAAAAATAAACAAAGAAGATGGTGAATTGATGAAGAAAATCTGATAATGAAGTGAGGCTTCGCTTAATACGCAGTTTTGACGATTTGAGTGGCATTGTTTTTTATTATTGGACGCCTTCCTCACATCAGTTCGATTTTTCAGAAACACGAATGTGGTGATATTTGAATAATTGACGTTTACAATCTGGTGATTTGAAACACGGTAATGCGTTGAAACGGTAAATGTATTTGCACATTATGTGGCAGTATAGACAGGTGAAATTACCCGTGATTATAAAATGAGGGGCGCCATGCACTTTTATAGGATATGAATCAGCGGGGCTTGTGGCACATGTCACGCGAGGAGAAATTTTATTGCGATAACAATTATATGGACAATCTCGATGACGTTTCATCATTGGCGTTAGCATTACCGTCAAGTTTCGTGTAAAGTCCAAGTTGACAACATAACCTCGCGCATCGTATGTTCCACCCACGGGTAAATGCGTGTGAGCAGGTACGATGAACACGGCGGATGCAGAGATCGAACTAGCCAGCCCATTTATGTCGCTCCTCGTGTTACGCACCTTGTGTTGGACTTACTAGGGAGTTTTAGTGCTGGGTATGCATTCTCTTGGGGCGCTGCGGGCTTGGGAGCGCGCGGCCTTGCGTGCCCAACCCATACCCAACCGGAATGCCTTTTAGTTGGCGCCACGGTGGCACGCACGCAAACGCAAGCCGCACGAAGTTCACACGCGCTCGCAGAGCAATAGCGTCTTGTCGCGTAAGTATTATTTAAGTCTTTTCATGATTTAGAATGTTAAATAAACGTACATAGTGATCAGGACACCTTTTTTATTGTGTACAGTAATCTGGTATACGCAAAAAAGTGAAAAATACAAGGTTACTGTAACGACAGTGTCGACATCTTGTGACACTTCGTGCAACCGCAGTCATGAACATGTTAGCTTACGCGTAATGTTTTTGAGGTGAAAATGAATTAAAAGGTTACTCATTTGTAATATTGTCACTGCGCAGTTTTTGCACCAGATGTACAATGCACAATGTTTCTGCAATAACAAAGTTGTGGTTGTCTGTTTCACTATGGCCGCGCTAGATGGCGCCACCTATTCAGCTGGTCGGGGACTGGCATATGCTTTTTAGTTTCTATGTTCCAGGCCATTCTAGCTTTGGAAATCTGGCTGAAACCATGTAATCCTATAAGTGCTTGCACTTTGGCTTATTTTAACTCGACGGCTGGAGTATCCGCAGTGCGGATACCGTGAGTTCTTGCGAAGGTGGACCACGCGGACGCATGGTTCCATCGCACCAGCGATCTAGCGACGCATCTGTTTGGGGTTTCGCGCATGCCCAATACCGCCGCCCCAACGTCCTGCGTACGTAAGCCGCTTGGGTACCCAGCACTAAAACTCCCTACTATTGAATGCTCAACCCAAGAAAAACTCCCCTCACGTCGGTCACGAGCGTGAAGGGACGTAGAAAAAAGGCGGGGAGTCTCTCTCGAGCAGCAACTGTGAACTTCGATTCTGAAGGACGTGGTCGCACTCACTGCAATGGACGCTACCGGCGTCAGCGGTCGGCTCACGTGTCATTCATTCTATGTGCTGCGCTCTCACCACCAAGAGACTGTGCCAAAGAGTATCTTTCCGTGAAGTGGCCCGTTATCTTACACCAGCGTTTTCTAGCGGTACACGATATCGGATTCAGAAGAGTTTGCTACCAGCCTTATTCTTTATAGCATTGCAAAATGTAGGTATCGCATTCATCGCTTTGCCCTGGCGGTCAAAGTAGTTTTTATTTTTTTTTTAATAAAGAATCAGCATCATGCTCCCCGCATTTTGGATTGAGTTGACAGCGACTAGGTGGGTGAAGGCATTAAAATGAACAAATTTAGAAAACCAACACGCTCAACACTACCAGCATTTATAAATAAGGAGGAGGAGGAGGAATAAATGAGGAAGGACAGAGAGGTTAGCCAGTTCTCAGACCGGCTGGCTCTCTGTACTGGGGAAGGGGATAAGGGGAATAAAAGATGAGAGAAAAGAGACGTTGTAAAAAAAAGAGAGAGAAAGTCATCAGACGATCCACGACGCTGTTTACAGTCTGTCTCTAAGACCACTTGCCCGCAGAAAGCGCAACAACGCTCTCAATGCCTTGCGTGCAGAGGACGGTCTCGGCCAGTGTCCTAATACCCTTTCTTCCGACAATTGGCGATTGTCTATTCTATCTAAAGCTTTTGACAGTTCTTTTCTTGGCACGCTGAAGCGGGGACACATTTATAAATAATCTTAATATATAACAATATATGCGCAATATTCCCTTTAGTCGGGTTTCGCAAGGCAATTTTGCAACAATTTTGCAATATTTAACTAGAACGGCGATATAAATTTATGCAAAGTTGAGGTTTTATTGACCATGGCTTCAGTGGCAACATCATATTAAGGGCATCCTGAACTTTTTGGTACTTAACATAAATGCATTAGCGCAAACTGAAATAAGAACACAGTAAGTCAGACGCCAAAAGCGCATCTGTTGTCTTGCTTATGCCACTTCTTTTCACGTCCGCATATCGCACATGTATCAACGGTATAAAATCATTCAAAGCAGGCTTAAAACTCAAGTTTAAATGTGCATAATCTATACTTTGAAAGCGTATACTCTTGGGCCTCCTTTGGCATTATTTCTTGTGCCTTAACACAAGGCGATCAGTTTGCGCGCTTAGAAACAAGATATTGAGGCAGAAAACAGAGAGTGTCTCTTTCCAGCTCCTTGGTCAGCAATGTCTTGGAGGTTACATTGTGACTATTGTGCTGTGGCCATTTTTCATTTTGTGAGGTAAAAATGTAAATTTTATAGAAGAAGTATAGCTCCTGTGGTTTCACCCTTCTTTCTAAAAGATTATCATTTGACTCTGTGAAGGGCAACTATAAATCATTGGAAAGTTATGTATAACACGAACGGTTCCAGTATATAGAAATACTTTTCCGGAACTGCACCCATTTGAAGACACAGCTGACAAAACAAAATCACAGCGTATGTGAGTGAATGATGATGAGTGGGGCGAAGCGTCCGTCAGCCCGTCCGTGCTTCCGTCCGTGCTTCCGTCCGTCCATTCGTTCTTGCTTCCGTTCGTCCGCGCGACCACCCATGCGTCCATCCATGCGTCAATCCATGCTTCCGTACGTCTGTCCATGCGTCCGTCCATGAGTCCGTCTATCCGTCTGTCCGTCCGTTCATGCGTCCATCCGTCGGCACGTCCACGCATCTGTCCATCTGTCCGTCCGTCGTCTAGTCTGTCTGTCCGACCGTCCGTGCGTCCATCTAGGTAACACTCCAAGTACCGCTATCTCGCATCCCTTGTTGGTAGCACATACCTGCTCTAGAGCGGGTAAGTGCCACCAGTGGCTACGTACAACAACATAGGAGGATGTACAGACCCACGCCTTAAGGAGCTTTGCTCCTAAAAGATTGCTCGTATCCAACGGAATAGTTTTTCGCTATATTGTATTGTTGCCATGAATAGAACCATTCACAAGGGAAATTGGGTGCGATTAGTTAATACATTTATGAAATGAACAAGACAAGTAAGGTCAACAAATGTTCTATTATTTTCCGTATACCTTGAAATACATATACCAACGACTCGTTTCTATATAGATGTGGTTGATCAGACCTAATTTACGCATATTGCTGCTCTTGAAAGCTATTGTTTAAAACAAGATATCTCTTTTCGGAGATGAAATAGCAGCAAGGACATTTAGATCCCATACAAAAAATAAAACAAGCTCCTGCTTTCCATCTGCCATAACCGTATTTCCTCCGCGAAAATCGAATCCTATTTCGCTAACGAGCGCCAACTATTGAAATTGTAGCAAGCACCGGTTATAAGAATAAAACAAGGAAACAGCACAAATGTCTCGAATCTACTTTCGCGTTGTCCGTACCCTCATTTCACCGCACAAGCACATTAAAAAAAACAATGTTGGAGATTACTTGTGGATCTCTCTGGACGTAACGATGTAGACGCACATTAGAAAATCTATTTCGCATACCGTATGAAAGTATGAGGTTGATCATTACGCATTTTTACTCTTCTTATCGTACTGCGTTGTAGCGCTTTGTTCTTTGATCCGAGTGGTTAGGCTACCGATGCAAGAGAAAATTAAGTTGCGTACGTAGCTTAGAGTAGCATTCTTGTGCCGGTAAGGCAGCTTCTTGTTAGCTCGCTTTTAAACGCGAAGTTGTTGAATTCTAACATTGGTTCTGGGCGGTTAATAGAAAGGATCATCATTAAAAACCGGCTCCCGCTGTCTTCCTATGTTTCCTCGTCTTCTCGTTCACTCCCAAGACACGTGAAGTAGTTCGTCGGGTGGGGCTTGTGTAACTCTGAACATGATTGATTTGTGGATTTTAACGTCTCAAAACCACCATATGATTATGAGAGACGCCATAGTGGAGGGCTCCGGAAATTTCGACCACCGGAGGTTCTTTAACGTGCACCCAAATTTGAGTACACGGGCTTACAACAGCATAACTCTGAAGAGTGAGAGAACTAGAACAGAGAAAAGTAATTGGCGAAACGAAAATCCGATTGATCTCTCTGTGATAGGATTCGGTATACCACGAAAGTTCAACGTGTCCTCATTGGGGTAGCTGGGCCTCTATTCAGCATTGTTTCACCACAAGCCGAAGGCATGAAATCTCATGAGAAGAATGGCAAGCAACTCGAAACTTGCAGCCTGTTCTTCCAGTGGAAAGGAAACACAAAAAAAGAACATACCGAAGACGAGCGCAAACTAACAAATAACGGCGCTTGAAGCTTAAAGCGATCTGCACATAGATAAAGAAGGGCGCACGGAACACACAATACGAGCGCAAATTAACAACTGCCCCTATTGTTACTTGTGTGCCAGCAGCACGCCCATTTCGCAAGCGTATAGCCGGTGCAGCGAGCAAGTGATCTTGGTGCTATCTGTAACATCGACGCACTCTTGCTGTGAAAGCCTAATACTTAAGAGGCTGCCTGATCTCGAGACAAGCGCTTTCGTACGAGCAACCTCACCCTGTTCAGGTGCATGCGCATGATAACGCGCAGGGCGACAACCATTAAAGCATGCCCTCTGGACACTTCGGGACATCTCACCGAGGGTAACAGGAACACGCTAATGTGAACGATCTCAGTGCCACTGGCAGCAACAGGTCTATATTAATAGCGCGCCGTTAGCAAACTGAAGAACGCATGGTTTCTGCTCGAGTCTGTTCACCCCGCGCGGGACGGAGCGAAAGGCCATGGGTTCGACAAACGACGATAGCACCTTTCCTTCTATTAGGGGCGAAGCTCCTTAAAGCGGCACCCGTTCGTCCCTCGCCGCAGTCGTAGTGGGTAACCAGTCTTACGTTTTGACCAGCAAGGTGGTGCCGGTGGCAGATTTCTCCTGTGCGTTGTTGAACAATAAAAAAATCCAAGCGTGCACGTTTGCTAAGAGCCGAATTCTCCTGTCTCTCAATCCCCATTAACAGCCATTGGCATGTACATTGAGCACCATCTGACAAGAAAGGGTTGCTACGTTATACTCGCTGGGCATAACCTTCTTGGTTCTAGAAATA